>JAABNX020000017.1:10539036-10555563 GCA_015163995.2 Mormyrus lacerda | reverse complement strand
CCCCCGCATTCACCTAACTTCCTGTTTCTTATTGCCGTTATTATTATAAGTCTCTATCTTCCATTGCTGGCACTTTAAATTGACTTACAGTATGGTTGTTTTAGTGATGCGGTTTTGTTTGAAGGCGTTAGGGGCGTGACCTCTCTGAGGCAGCAGGGTTCTAACCTGACTGCTGTCACAGGCCGCTGATGATGATTATCCATAGTTTTTCGCTCTTTACAGCCCATGAATTCACCAGGTTCTTGAGAATCCTTCTAAGTCCAAAACCATGCAGGTAGGTGAACTAGTATCTCTAAATTGTCCATAGTGTGCAGGTGTGTGCATGAGTATGTGAGCCCTAGGATGGCTTGGCTTACCATTTAGGGTGGTAGGGTGGTCTTACCATTTAGGGTGGTAGGGTGGTCTTACCATTTAGGGTGGTAGGGTGGTCTTACCATTTTGGGTGGTATGGTGGTCTGCTGCCTCGTGTCCTCTGCTGCCTTGCATCAGCTACAGGCTCACAGTGGATGAGTGATTATGAAGGACGGACGGATGGATGGATGGATGAATGGATGGATGGATGGATGGTTGGATGGAATATAATGACTGAAAGAAATCATTTACTGGGGTACGTTTTCCTTTACAACATTATGATAGTTCATAAACAGCCATTTGTGCCCAGCGATCTCCCTGGAAAAAGTCTCTGTGATTAAAGTGCAATGACTTGTAGCAGATGTACAAAATCAACTATAAGTCTCCGGCGTTCACTATGAAATGTCTTACGTCATTTTTACAATCACGGTTTTTGCAAATTTAATAGCTATTGCGTGACCAGGAGGCAAAAAACAATATTGTCCGATTCTATGGCAGCCTTCTATGGCTCTTGAACAAGTGTCCTTAAATACCACAGACAAATCCCATCCCTCTATTTGTCTTCCAGTGGCCCGTCCAGTACGATACTGTATCGTACTTCCAGTAAGATACAGCTTTGTCAAAGTTCTGCAAAATTTGGGCCACAGATGTAGATGGTGCAGCCCAAGGTAGAAGTAGACACACGCCAGTCGGGTGCAGGGAGGAGAAAACAGAACGGCTCAGGAACACACACCACAAGCGGCGATCGCGGTTTTATATAAAATTTACTGTGCTGTGACGACTTTGCACAAAGGGGAGATGGTGCAGCAATGATTCAGAGGCCGGGAATGATCCGGGTCAGTGATTTGCAGCGTGGCCTTCATGAATATGCACGGGGGAAGCATTTGTGCAATTACCCGTCATGCCTTTCCATGACAGGGTCCTCTGCGAATCGAGTGACATTGCCCTGTCACTCACTTCAGAGGTTATTACCTTCTCTAAGCCAGTCATCTGCTCTTATAAAACATCATGAACAATGGAGAGATTTTGTCCCTTGTATTTCTGCACTCCTGTACTATTCAGAGCTATACAGGATGGTTGCATTGTGCCCCAGATTGTCTCCAAGGAAACCTGGGACCTTCACTTGGGCAATTTTCTGGAAAATGATGCTTCTGTAACCTGTATATGCAATATACTGTAACTGCTCATTAGCTGTGTAACAGTGATAAAGAACAGGGCAGCTAGTTTCATGTTAGAGCACAGTTTTTCTCTGAAATTGAATGCATAGTTGCATTTTAAGAAGTAGAAACACTCATTAAAAACAGCACAGAAAACCTGCAGGTATGCTGTTGCTGTTCTCGGCTCAGTTCCCCAGCGAGTCAAATCTGGGATCTGAATTTTGACTTTCAATAAAATGTTGTGTATTTTGGGTATTGCCTCTTAGCTTAAAAATCTGTTTATTTAATCAGTCCTTTGTT
This sequence comes from Mormyrus lacerda, assembly GCA_015163995.2. Taxonomy (NCBI): domain Eukaryota; kingdom Metazoa; phylum Chordata; class Actinopteri; order Osteoglossiformes; family Mormyridae; genus Mormyrus; species Mormyrus lacerda. The sequence goes on along the minus strand of JAABNX020000017.1, from coordinate 10,553,755 downwards.
TTTTTATTCCCTTAAAATTAATTTCCAAAAGTTGTAAATAAAGTTCACTTTTGGAAATTCTACTGCATTCATTCCGCGCGGCTGCAACGGGCAACGCAGGTTCTGTGACGGTTCTCTGTCCCATAGATTATCAGGCTACAGAAGATTATTTATGAAGGCTGTGAGATGTAATGCTTGGCTGAACTTAATGAATCAGGAACACAGGAAGTGAACAAAGGCAGGGAAACAGAAGCAATTATTAATGAAATTAAACTCCTTACAGTTATTGACCCAGACTGATACGAACTTTAAATTACAGGCCAGGCAGGGCTTCAACCCTGATGACAGGACTCTTTAAACTTTTATATTGTGGGCGTCGTTAAAATGACTAGCTCTGCAACATCGCCGGGCTGCAGAAGCGTGACTTCCCGCAGGAATTCCCAGAAAACGTACCAACAGTCTCTCAGAAATATTGCTCTGCTCTCTGTCCAGGCTGAAATTCCAGAGGCAGGGTACCAATTAAAAGTCTGCTCTTTGATCGACGACTTTGGTCTGTTCCCCACAAGCGCTCTCAACGCCCAACCCTGGAACTGTGAAAGATGTGGCATCCAGTAAAGAGCCCTACCATTATACTGCGCTGTCAACGTGACATTAAATGCACCTCTGTCTCCCCAGGGAGAGCTTCCTCCCTCTCTATCCCTTGACCTCCTTTGACACAGACTTGGGTAGCTACCAAAACCAAGTAGAGGAGAATCCTTCAAATTGTGTCTTAGCCTATAGGGGAACACCCTACGCTTAAAAAAATAAGAAAAAAATAATCTGATTCCAGTTGGCGGTCACTGGCTTTGCCCCACATGTGATGTAGTCCGAGCCTGTGAGGAATTGAAGCTGAAACGCATTAAATGTCCTCTGTTATGAACCAATGCGGGGATAAGCGGCTTCCCCCAGAAAGACCCCATCATCCCCTTAATTACCCATCTATGCTGAGCAGTGCCTCCCACAGACTTACGCCCTTGCACAGAAGACATTTCTATGTCCACACCGAAAGCGTGGCAATTTCTGGAACACTTTACAACACTCTGGCACGCTCTCCGTAGTTCTTTAAATGAGCTTAATTGCCTTGGTTTCTTGATGATGTTAAGCTGCGCAGCAGACAGCAGTGCATACAGTCCGCGGGGATTAAGGTGAAGGCCCTCTGCATCTCTTAGTGAGTCTGAGATCATTTTTTAATGTGAGATTTACTTATATCTACAGCGCCCCCTACATGGGGGTTGGGGGCTAGCAGGTTGCACACTGGCAACACAGTCCTACCCTGTCAGAAATGTGCTGAGTGGACTTGCTGGAGCAGCTTCAGACGGCAACGATAGACAACGTACAGCATGAGGCCCACTTCCTATTTCATCCATTTGCTTGTCATGTGTATGATGTGCCCAAGCTGTATCCTGGAAATAACGGATTGCATACTGCGTTGGTTACACAATGACAAACTGACATAAAGCATGTTATTTTTATATATATAATAAAATAAAGTAAAATAAAATGTGTCTGAATGGTATATTTGCCTAATGTGGACTGATACCCCATCCTGAGTTTTTCCCAGAGACAATGGGTGGGAATGGGGAAGGGGACGATTCCCCAGTGACCCTTTACAGGACAAACAGAATAGAATATGCATGAGTGACTAACTGAATGAATGACTGATTGAATGAATGAAATAAGACTGAATATATAGTACATCCCATAATGGAGGGCGACCAGCGAAACTGTAGATGTCAACAGGCTGCAGTGTGACCCAAAAACTCTGAAGCTGTCCTAGCCAAGCCCTTCACAGGCCCAAGGCAGCAATAGCTGAAAAAAAGGAAAAAATGCTTATTACTGTTTATGAAAATGGGTGATTGGCAGACGTTGAGGGACCAGAGGATGTTGCTGCTGGTAACGGTGTATCCCTCAGAGAGTCACCAACAAGGACATCTGGACCAGAAAGGCAGAGAGTGCAGACTGCCGGGACTGAAGGCGAAGCTCCAGATCTGCTGTGTTTCTACGGCACAAATCATTTCCCAGATTCATGGAATTTACTGGATGAGTAATTTAGAAGTCTTTGTCTTTTAAGCAAGACCTAATTACACTGGAGAGGGCATAACAAGTGAGATGATGCAGAAAATAAATGGCAGAGCTAAATATGGCTTTTTTGATATTTGCCTGAGGTGACCAGGGAGTAAAAGACTGACAAATGGGAGGTAGGATAAAAAGATGAGATCAAGTTGAACTCAGGGTGGAATTAAGTGGTCTGTACTCATACAGTATATTAGACTGAAATTAGATGGGATTGAACTGAGTGGTCTTTTCCCATACAGTATCTTACCGTGTGATGGGATGACATTGGGTGGTCTGTACCCATACAGTATCTTACCATGTGATGGGATGACATTGGGTGGTCTGTACCCATACAGTATCTTACCGTGTGATGGGATGACATTGGGTGGTCTGTACCCATACAGCACACTGTGGTTCGGCAGGCTTTTGTTTGCAGAATAGGACCTTCACAAGACAGACACCAAGCCTATACAGTAACAATATCAACATGTATGGTTACATGTTTCCTTGCGTTATATTACTGCTGCACTTATGCTATATGTATTCTAATTTATCTGTCTGATTAATTCTCATTATTGTATTTAGCATGAGCACAAACTTGACTGCCAAGCCCCTCCTCAACCTAAAAGTAGTACTGGGACACCCAGGCACAACCAGAATGGAGGTGTAAAACAAAGGAAGAGCTTCAGATACCCACAATGCAGCGTAAGTGTGCAGCTGGTTAGCCGGAACAAAGGAACACACCATATCGGGAAGGAGTATTTCTGCGGAATGTGCAAGGGGAGCAGGGGTGATTTATAAATTTCACGCGATGCCCTCGCCGCTTTGAGGTTGTCTCAGTATCTTACTGGAAAGCAATTCCAATTACGTTCTGTTTTCATGTAGTTACAAAGTGGAGCACATCTGAGATGCGATGGGCTTTCCAAAGGCATTGTGTCTCTGTCTGCCTGGACATTAATTCAGCTTTCATTACGGATGTTTGACGTTATCGCTCAAAGACCGCAGAACGAATAATATGAGTCTGTTTCTCCTCTAGATCACAGATCGAAGAGCGGAGGCCTCCAAACATCACACTAGCCGTTTTTATGACTATATAAAAAAATGCTCTACGTTCATCGTATCCCAGGCCTGAGATCAGCTGGGAATCTGCCAGCACGTGAGACCAGGACATGACGTAACGCAGAAATCACTTGGCAGGCCTCATGTGCTTCAATGTCATGGTGCTGCTCCGCTAACACAGGTGAAGGAGAACATGAAATGCAGAACAGACGGCAGGCTGAACAAACGTGGTAGGTCACAGATCACCAGGAAATACCGATCCCCAAATACAGCTCTACGGTCAGCAAGGGGACATTAATCTCCGTGATGAATAACAGACGTTCCTTGTCCATAGTATGCAGTCATGTAGTTGGTGTGGCTTACATGCCCTCTACATCATATTTATGGATAAGTAGGCAGTAGAGTGAGCAGGTCAGATGTATCTGGTATCACTCTGGTTTCCAAAACCAGAGTTTTCTAGGATACTTTGGGGATGCAGAATAGTTTAAAAACGATACGCAAACAGCAGGTGTTGCATGTGGCTGTGTGGAGATGAGCAGATTCAGTTTGATAGGTTTCCATAGTGTTTTAGTGTCAGTCATTAGTCAATAACGAGCTGACGACTGACCTGGAATTGTGGGTTGGGCAAAAGCTTATGTGATTGATGTTCTGTCACAGGTTTTTGCCTTGTATAGCAGATGAGGTCAGACCTATCCAAAACCAAAAGCTGCATGAGGTGAAGTCAATCGTCAGTCAAACCTTGAAGATGGTCGGTCCTGATTTGGACTCTATGCCACCCAAGTGACCATATTCTACTGTAGACTACACCTGCCTTAAAAGAAGAGGCCAATACGCTGTATATACTTCTCCTCATGCCAAGTTCAAAAACAGAACAACCAGTTCCAATTCCTTTCTTGACGGCAATAAAATAAAATCTGTTTTTCTCTTATTATGAGTTTGTAATAATTCAGCAGACATAATCATGCTCAATTCAAACGTACAGAAAAATCAGACGGAACAAAGTCCAGTAAAATTCAGTGGAATATTATATCTGCGGAAAAAACACACATAATGTTCCTTTCGGGGTCATTGGTTTCTGGTCCGTCATTAAGAACATGGTAATTAAGTTCTAGTGGGGTTCACAACATGCTCTGTGAGATCAGGCATGATCCATAATAAAAGCTATTGAAAACCAGCCAGAAGAAGGCTCTGCAGATGAAGAATCATCATTAGGTGTACGTCATCTACTGGGTGATGCGTATATAACTATATCTGAGTGGGAGTGTGTGCTAATGTAACGGTTCTCAACTGATGCAGCCTCAGAACCCACATCATTCCTCACTCATTAAGTCCAACCGTACGTTTTGTGTCTTTATTCATGTATTTATTTCACCAGTAAAACAAAAAATAAAGTATTTATTGGCAGTAAAACAAAAAAACCACAAAGACATCGTACATCATGCAAAACCACAACAGTTTCAAAATATTTTCTTTTAACCAATTGATGACACAATGAAAATGGTTTCACGACCCACTTTTGGGTCGCGACCCATAGGCTGAGAACCACTGTGCTAATGAACATGCTAATACTAATCATAATGGTGCAAGACCAGTGGCCTGTACTACGAAGTGGGGTTACTGGCTTGTCGGGGTAACTTGACGGATTTAAGGTAGTCTGGGCAAAATGTAAGTTAAGGAATATAAAGTGCATTTAAAGTGCGGTACCTTAAATCCGACAAGGACTAACGACAAGCAGCAAACCCTCAGAGGGTGATTTATGCCCCTTGCCTGCATTTTCCTCTCTGGTAGTAACAATGGGTTCTGGCAGTGGAAATTTCCCAGGTAGCTGAGGTTAGTTTGTGCTGGGATTGCTGGACGCTGTGCAATTCAGAGAAGCAATACCGCTGACCACATAGCATTTTATCAGCAGATTTCAGACCAGTGGCTTTATCCTTTGGAGACAAAAAAAGGACCTTAGCTTCCTGTAGGCTCTAAGGTATGTACCTTTGATAACCTGGTAATATTGGAGACCATTTTGAACCATCTTAGGGTGACCAAAAGAATGCTGTCCTGCTCAAACCCCAGGAAGCATTTCTGTTATGTTCAATAACGTCAATTAGTGCTTTTTTTGTTTTGGATTAAATATAAAGTTACGCTAAATTACTATTGTAAAGCTTATCCTGTTTTGGAGTGATATTTGATTACACCTGTTCCAGTCTGACGGCAAAAGAATCGTGCGGCATGTGGATCGGACAGGTCGTTCGGGTTCGGTGGAGTTTCGGGAAGAATGCTGCTCGGACAGCAAAGGGGACAACAAAACAGAAATGCTAAAACAAAAATGAATGGGCCAACTTTACCAAATGTGAATAACATACGCACAGGTGAAAAATTAACCAAAGGGACTCTGTGCTCAGAACAGTGGGTGGACGAAACTGAACGCGGCAATTCATACCTTATACGCAAGGTGAAGGTAATCAGCCCTGAAAATCCCCCGACACCTGACTCTCTCTTCCTATAGAGGCCAGGTGTAACCTAAACCCAACCCACAACACATAATAAATAGGAGAAATGCATTCCTGTGAGAACGAAGGCGTCCTGTCTGTCTGGGAAGGAGGGTTAGCAGTGTTGATTCATTCCACCTGTGCCTCGTCCTGCTAAAATATACATGATGAGGCAAAACATTATGACCACCCATGTGGATAATGTGGATAACATGTCAATATCTGGGACATATTAGACTAGCTAAAGGTCAATACTCATAGTCGACATGTTGAATGCAGAAAAAATAAGGAGGGGTAAAGATCTGAGTGATTTTGATATTGGCCAAATTATTAAGGCCAGATGACTGGGTCAGAGCTACTGTCATAGTAATTGCAGATAATTTAGTGATGGTTATGGGAGTAGAGTGTCATGATACACAGGGAATCGAGCCCTGTTGCATATGGGACCACGTAGTCGTGTATTACACTTGTTTGATGCATCCCACAGATGCCCAACCCGTCCTCATGATGCAACAGAAAACAGGATTTGTTGGTCGAGGGTACCCACGTCCATTGCTCTCAGGTCCAGTAACCATAGTCGTCTGCCCAATGAAGGCGCTTTGGGCGGTGGAGAGGGGTCAGTATTCTAACCAGCGCATGGCTACACACCCACGTCTGGCCAAAATGACTTGGCCCTTGTAAACTTCTCTCAGATCATTGCTGCAGCCCACACTAAAGAGTCAACGTGTCAAGTACGAGTAGTGCATGGTCATAATATTTTGGCTCATCTATATATGAACAACCAAAATTATATCGCCAGGTACAGCCTGTTCTCAGTCCCTCCCCAGGTATTTTCTTAGTTTTTCTGTTTCACTTCCATATTGCATTGAAGTCACTCCCACCTCCTCCCGTAGAGGCTGGAAAGTGAAAACTCGTCCCTGCATAACCTGGAATTCCTTGCTTAATCGCTCCCCCGCGCCCCCGTGCCTGAGAGAGAGTGGCGCCCATTTGGGTGCCAGCGGGGGTCGCCTCGGCACCTCCCAGCATGCCCGGCTGTCTACCACGCACTCGCCGTGCCAAGCTATCGGCGTTTGGTGGAATGTGCTGCTTGGGCTGTTTGCAAACGCCGTTCTCCCTCTCCTCTCCTTTCCTTTTCGTGTGACTGCTCATGATTCATCTGCCCACGGAAAGAGACGGCTTGTGGTTCGAGAGGGGCAGCCTGGCAGCCTGACTCAGCTGATGGGAAGTCTTTGTGCGGCATTCTCACTGGAGACTACTGCAGGTTACTGATTGGCTGCTGCTGGCCCACAAACATATGCTGTCTGTAATTACTGCTGGAAGCAGGTCCATCCTGGGTGGCATATCTGCAGGCCTCTTTGGGCTGAAGTAATCCCTCTCTATTGTGAATATTGAATAGAAAGACTTCATAGGAGGTTTGCCCCAGGGGCTATTCCAGGATTTTTTAAGGTAAGGGCATAGGAGGGGCCATAATTCATACAGAAGGGCCAAACTAATCATTAGCCAATGATATGTTTTGAATTATGGGAAGGGGGTACTCAGGGGCCAATCAGCTTTCAGCTGAGAGGAGTGATCCTGTGGCTACGTCCCTGTATACACTCCTGGTTGGCCCATGGGCTATAGAGACCCAGCTGTCATTGTTCTCTTTTGAGTAGCTAATTAAAAGCATCAGTGCTTCCTATGTGATATGGCACGCCTATAAAAACTTTTCATTTTTCTATGATTTCTTTTGATAGATAAATTCCTAAAGGTTCCTGTTCAGCTGTTTGTTTTTTCTTTCCTAGCTTTGGTCTTCAGCCTAAAGCTGTGTAGGGTCACCATATCAAGGACATTTAGAGCAGGGGTCTCCAATTCTGGCCGTAGAGAGCTACTGTCCAGTAAGTTTTCTATCCTATCTGGCTTCTGATGATCCACACCTGCTCCTAGAATTTGCATAACAGCTGTGGCTCATCAGAAGCCAAGTAGGATAGAAAACGTACTGGATGGGAGCTCTCAGGACCGCAGCTAGAGACCTCTGGTATACTGATTAAAAAGAAACCTGGGAGGATGCAGCTGTAGAGCATCAGAAACAAGCCGGTTAGCATGTGCAGGCTAGGGAACTGATGGAGGCAGACTGCCACAGGGAACATCAAGACGTTCACAAGACTGCCACGGGGAACATCGAGACGTTCACAAGACTGCCACGGGGAACATCAAGACGTTCACAAGACTGCCACGGGGGAACATCAAGACGTTCACAAGACTGCCACGGGGTACATCAAGACGTTCACAAGACTGCCACGGGGAACATCAAGACGTTCACACAACTGCTACAGGGAACATCAAGACGTTCACAAGACTGCTTTGTCACCAGCAGGGCAGTGTTAAGGACAGGAACATCCTCCAATGGTCACTCAGACTGGATGTTCTCAAAATTCATACAAAAAGAGAGTGATAGGCCACATTGAGACTCAAGGCATATGGATGACTCATCCTGACAGAGAGAGAGAAGCCCCTAAATGATGCAGCAGGGGAGAAGGCCCATCTCCCCCTAGGCCGGACCTACCCCAGAACATTTTCCCAGGTGCCGTGGCGTGAGTATCAGCCAAATTGTCGAGGGAAGAGCCAGGCTGAGGTTTGTCCATGATTTGGACTCTGGTGGGGGTTGGGGGTGATGAGATGTGATTCACACACTATAGGCAGTGACCCAAACACCCCAAGTATGGACATTACACAGAAGTGACTGGAGTGCAGTCTGCTGTGGCCAGCATGCACGGTCATGATGGAGTGAACCATCACCGAGGAGAGGGATGCGCCACCCTGGTCCTGACAGAGTCGAGTGCTCATGCAAGCGGCCGGGAACCCTGGCAGCATTGGACTGATCCTTACACTAAAACAGCCAGAGCGATTCTAGCATAAGAGTGGCCATAATTCATACGGAAAAGCCAGCCTTATCATTAGCTAATGATATATTTTCAATCAGTGAGTGACAGAGGAGGGGGCACTCTGCAGGCCAGTCAGCTTTCACCTGGGGCCAGTGGCCCCGCCCTTGTACTCTGGAGATGGGGCTTTAGCTGGGGAAACAGAGGCCACAGAAGAGTCAGGTCACTGGTTCTGTTTTCCCTCCAGCAGTAAAAAAAAAAAAAACATGCACAAAAAAAGAATATTATTGGTTCAAACGCAACAGAGGTTGGCTGTTTGACCTTTGCTTGAGCTCTTAGCTTAAGTAAAATACCAATAATTGTGTCGAAGCTTGTAAGACTAGCCCTGGGCGGGATGGCAGGCTGAACGACGTGACGTACAGACAGGAGAAAGCAGGGGGACTCGGTCTGGCGGATGGAAGTCGAGACGGGTTTAACAAAACCAGCTGGGGGAGCAGAAAAGAAAAGAGAGCGGAATCGGCGTCAGCGTGGGGGAAAGGAGGCGGAGGAATAAACGCAGAGGGTCGTAGAGAGGCCAAGATTGGGTGGAGGGGTGTGGGTGCATCTACTGGGGGGGCTCAGTTTAAATGCGGTGGCAAACCTAGAAATTCTCAGCCCCTTGACGATATGTCACCTTAAGGCCACCCCCTGATTCTCCATGTAATTTAGATAGATGTGTGTGTGTGTCACTGTAGATGTCAAATCAACAAATGCCAATTCTGTAATTGAATATTTTAGACTTGGAGATTTCATTCACTGCTGCACAGAAATGTTTGTTCAGACGATACCTGTTACATTTCTTAAGGGGTGGTGGGGGCAGGGTGGGGTAACACTGATCTGCCACTATGGAAAAATTACCTGAGCATCCGTGGTGAGAGCTGTGCAGAGGTACAGTGCAGCAAGCAGTTTACGACAGACCCCAGTGGTTTTGTAAGGCATTTCGGTGCCCCTCAGGCTGGGGCTGATTAATAGCCTTGGGTCAGTTGAAAAACTGCCCTCACAAAAAGTCCCAAAGCATACCACCGTAACAAACAAATCAAAAAACCATTGCTGACCGTTTGCCATTACTTGTGCTACCTTTTCTACTGGTGTAAGGGCCATATCGCTGCTAGCTCTCCTGCGGGCAGAAGGGGCGGAGCCTCAGGTCAGACGCAAGTTACTTCCCACGCCTCGTAGCTTCACGTGTCACTTGGGGTTTTCCACTTCTGGTGTGCTCTGCTACTCTGGCTCTATGCCGTTTGCCTCCCCAGTTTGCGATATGTCAGGACCAGAAAGCTGAGGAAAGCCCGCCATTTGCGGAGGGTTTGAGGTTTGTGAGATCCTAAAGGCTGCACTCAGAGAAGCAGATTACTAAATGTCCTGCCAGTAATCAATCAATACCTTCCTCAATGTATCTTCCTTCCTCATCTTCATGTCAGTGTCCTGGCACATTCTCCTTCCTTTAGTTTGCTGTTCACTAAGCCTCATTTGATTAAAAGCACCTGAGGAGTCCTTCAAATAGAAAAACAACCCTTTGGAAGATTCTTAAACAATTATTGCTAACATTGATTTAAAAAAAATGCAAGTTAAATGATGTGTTGGTGTGTTTGATCGTCAAAGTGCGGGCATGAGGGCGAGCATGTGTGGGAGAACCTCTCAGTGCGCGAGGCGCCGCTGCCAATCACTCCGTTGGAAACAGCGAAACCCACAAGACAAATAGACTTCCGGCTTTTCGGCCAAGAAACCTGTCATCTGTGAAAGATGCAGATATTGACTGACAAAGACTAATGGCTCCTCTGCCCAAAAGCGAATCCACCTGCGGGTATCATTTTTACTTCAAAAGGATTTTCTGCCAAGGAAAGGAAGAGGAAAAAAAAGCAGCTGCATTTCTTGCCAGGCTCACCGCTGCTCTGCACTAATATATCTAAAGCACAAATGAAAGGGGTTCTTCCTTACGTCCCACCTGGCTACGTGGTGCTTAAATCCGCCCATATAAATGAATGAAAAGAACAATATTACAAATACAGAATTTACTTTCAGGTACACAGATAAACACTAGCCCTCAGCGTGATTAAGAGACTGCGTTTACCCTTCCGTGATGATGTTGCTGTTTGGCGAAGCGTTCGTTGGTCACGGGGGCAGGCTATCGAGGCACGCCGCCCTTCCTCGTTATAGTTTGAAGTCCCCCAGTAGACTGTCCAGGAGTCGGAATACTAAGACACGTGTGGAGGGAGCGAGAGATGTGGCCGCTGCGATGTCAGCGTGTGCTAGATGGTCACTACGGGATGCACATCGCTTGGAGGCACTGTGAAAACTGCGGGTTCTGACCCTGCTGCATGGACGGACCATAACTGCGGGTTCTGACCCTGCTGCATGGATGGACCAAAACTGCGGGTTCTGACCCTGCTGCATGGACGGACCAAAACTGCGGGTTCTGACCCTGCTGCGTGGATGGACCACTGACACTGACAGCCTTTATCTGTTAGCAGTCAAAACTGTTTACAGGCTTCAGCTACCGACAAATGGAAGCAAACATAAACTATTTTGCACCACAACCGCTAATGCGCGGCACACAGAAAATGCCCGTATTACCTAACATTACCAGAGCGGTGTGTGTCTCTGGGTGCTGGTCCTGGGTGTGACTGGAAGGTCGCCGGTTTCAATCCCAGAGTCAGCGGAGAGATTTCACTGTTGGGCCCTTGTGCCAGGCCTTTAACCACCATTCGCCCAGATAATGCCTACTTTTCTTTTACAAAAATACAAATACATTTATGTCACCTTAGATAAAATCATCCATCCCACTTTTTTCGACCACTAGTCATATTCAAGGTGGCAGGGGGTCCGCAGTCTGTCCTAAAGGCTATGGGCACATGGCAGGGAATAACCCAGGATGTGGCGCCAACCCATTGCAGAGATAAAAGCACCTGTTCAGAATAAAATGTAAATATAAATAATGTGCTCACACTTACACAAAGACGTGCTCTATAGGAGCAGCTGCAGGCGGCATTTCGGTTTGCGGTCCTCTACCTGTCGCCCTCGGCCTTCAGCTCCTCGTCGCGTTCATCTCCGTGACGACCTGTCCATGCCCTGGAGGAGAAGGAGGAGGGACGGCCCATATCTAGGAGGGCTGTGAGAATCGTAGATGAACGGAGCATTCATCTCCCGGTACAGGAACACCAGGCATCGCCGCAGAGAGACTGCATCTGCATGAATGCAAGCCATACGGGATAAATTATAAATTACATGGACTTTGTTGTCTGTTCCTATTATCTGTACTGTGTTTATGAAAGAAAACTGAAAACTGTGGCATGGTGGTCCAGGCCCAGCTGTACTCATTCAGGGGCTTTTTTTTTAAAGCTCCATAAATTAATTTGATTCTTGATTTTTTTTAATCAGTGCATTTGATTAATGTCTAACATTCCTGCATAATGTTTCCCACTTGAAAATTTTGGGCCTACTAATTACCTGAGCAATATGCCCCGAGGTTTGATTCTGCCAGAGCTTCACTTGGGTACATCCTCTTCGCACTGAAGTAATTGTCTTTGTTGTGATGTTATGTAGTTATGTCGCATTTGTTGGTCAGATTCGCAACTGAAGCGTCTTTTAATTCATGTTTTTTTAATCCGGCTATAGTGCAGAGCAGGCAGCTCAGAGTAAATCCGAGTCTGTCAGCAGGTATGTGTGTGTGTCACATGCCTGTCAGCATATGGGTGTGTAAAATTAAAGGCATCAGCTTTTCCAGGCCTGTGAGAGTGTAGCTACACGGGTCGGGATTCCCGCTCCCCCCTCACCTGGACATGCAGCTCAGATGCATCAGGCCTCGGCTCATACACATCAGGTTCCTGTTTACACTGCTGTGTGTGTGTGTATCTGTGTGCGCGTAAATCACCTTTTGACTTGCCGCACATACGCAGGCACAAGCATCAAATCCTGACCTCCAAGACTATATATGAAAAATAAAGGACAACACTGCCCTCTTCCTGTGACAAGAGTTACTTTTTAAGGATCTTTTCGTTCTATGGCAGAAACACACACTGACCACAATCCAAAAAGCATTATAAATTAAACGCTTTTGGTCTGAAAATATGACAGTAAAATAATGCCTATGATAGATTTATTTTCTCTTAAATATCAGTAATTTCACACATAGCTTTATCTCAGCAAATGAATAAAAATAAATTGATAAGGAAGACAAACAAGCAAGTCTAATCCTAATTAAAGCCGCTCCTTTGGAGGTAGGAAATAATCAGTCCTCTTTGTATTACCTTTCCAAAAACAAATCAGGCTCTCTTAGATCAAAATCACATCCATTTATCCAGAGCTCTCTCTCTCCTCAGCAAGTCCACTGGATTAAAAATCAGCTCCTCAAAAAAAAAAAAACAGAAAGGATGGGAGCAGCATCTCATCATGGAGGTGAGAATAAAATAAATTTTACGGTTTGCAAATTTGGTTATGATTTACTGAGTGTTCATGAAAGCAGCTCTTGCCAAAGTTAAACCACATCTCAGTGTTTTCAAATTTAATTTTAATTGCATTTATATTATGTCATGTTCTTCTCTTATGTGTAAAAATCTAAGAATGGAAATTAAATGTTCTAATACATCATGAAACTACAGATCTGGGAACTGGGATTAGCAAAGACTTTGGGCTGAATATGTGTTTTATTTTTGAAATGCTTCTGAAATGACAATGCTTGTGAAAGGGTCACGTCTTAGCCCAAGGGAAATGCGAAGGGGCTTCACCCACAGTGCCTGCTGGCTTTATCTATGCTTCTCCTGCACCACACGGCTCCTCAATGCCCCGTCTCACTGAAGCAGACGAACCTCAGGTTAAAAAAAAAACAATCAAATTACGGTAAACGACGCCTTTCCGCTGGGGGCCGGTAAGGCTTATCGCTCAGATGGAATGCTCATTTCCTGCCTCATTTGACCGCCTCCGCTCAGTCCTAATGGCCGCATGAAGCGCTGAACGTGTGACGAGCGAGGGAGGCGAGTTCCTAGGAGCCGCAGACGCTCCAGGTGGGGCTGGAACGATTCACGCGGGCTCACTCCAAGGCCGCACGGAACTAGGGCCTCGCATTCATCCCCCTATTCCTATGCTAAGCAGCGAGAAGAGCTGCAGTCTGTACACGGCACTGTTTGCATGCCAGAGTGCACATGTTTCCGCACATGTGTTTACCTGTGAACCGTCAACTCCGGAACCTTGATCGGTCCCACAAAAGGCTATAATCCGGGAAGGGGTACAAAAGCACGTTAATTACAGCTGTCACTCAAAGCTGTGTCTCCAGAGGTTCCGTCTCACTGCAGTGCCAACACTGCAGACCTGGAAGTCTTCATAGTTCATTCACAGGAGGAGACAACAGCATGGAAAGGCATAAAAGGCCCCGAGGAAGAAGGACACATGTCCGGGCTCAGGGTCGTCCACTGGCTGCCCGTTCAGAATATATGCCTGTTCCCTGTACTTCTTCAGTGAAAAAGACCCAACACCCTTTTTACCATTTATTTATTTTCCCTTGTTTTCTCACATTTTGCCAATAACATATCTGGGCGACCACTGTAACATACATTTCTGCTATATGGAATGTGTATATATGTGTATATATTGTGCAGGTACGGTTAAATACAGCTACTTGGTATGAAGGCTGTAAAGTTTTGTTAGGATGTCAGGAGAACCAGAAGCTGTGGCTCCTCGTTTGAGTTTGGTGAACATCCTGGATCTCCACTGACCACTATGTACCCACACAATGCTGTATCCCAAATCATGGTGTCTCACCCCATCCTTGTCGTGCTACCACACCCTGTGATCCATACCAGACAGACATCACAGGACTACAGGAGGAGGGAGAAAAGGAGGAAGCTCGACTTTACTGAGGCCGTCCCAGGAGTCTTACTCCTACTCTCTGCAGGAGGTGCCTGATTTAGGAGAGCATAATCGCTCCAACTGTGAAATGTGCCAAATACTCACGGAATCAATCTCCTCTCACACCCTTGCTGCTTCATCCTTGGATTCTTCCTATTTCATTGAGGCCTAGCTAATGCTGGATGCAGTGACATATAGAAACATCCAACGATGGTGGCCCCCAGGGAAGTGGCATAGGCTATAGACCAGAAACATCCAACGATGTTGGCCCCCAGGGATGTGGCATAGTATATATACCAGAAACATCCAACGATTTTGGCCCCCAGGGATGTGGCATAAGCTATAGACCAGAAACATCCAACGATGTTGACC
>JAABNX020000017.1:10490368-10510556 GCA_015163995.2 Mormyrus lacerda | reverse complement strand
GGGAGAGTGTGCCTCTCCAAATTTAAAACAAAATCCTTATCTCCCCACCCCAAACCAGTACCAACACCCAAAATAAAAACTGCTTTTTTTCACCCGGTTACAAACCAATCACTTTTCCTTCTGCCCTCAGAACATTTTCGTATAAGTAAAACTCCCACAAGCACAAAACTGGAAGTCTGAGATCTCTTGTGCCACTATGCCATCCTTAAATTGCTGTATGTTTATATTGAACCTCAATGAGTAATTGTTTTCGTAGCAGAAATGGGCATCGAGCTGTAGCTGTTAAATGAATATGATTTGGGTAAGAAAATTTGAGCTTCAGGTAAAAACACTCAAGAGTGACTGAGAGAAACTCGATGACGTTGCCGGAGATGACAGGAGCGGCCATATGGCTGGGGTGCCAGCACAGCTGCTTCAGTCGCGCGCTTATTAACCTCAGGCTTCAAGGCCTGGCTCAGGGTTGTGACCATAGCAACTGTTTCCGTAGGAACCCAGAGGGGTGGCCACTCCGGGCATTCCGGGTTACCGCACCTGACCGCAGAGTCGTTAGTCCCGTCAGGGTCACGTATGGCCAGTCAAAAAGCTCATCATGAAGGGTCTGCAAAGTTCAAGATTGTGGTGTTCTTTGGTGGACCAAAAGCAGATTTATCCTGGTACCCGAAAAAGGGCATTTTTGGTTCATGTTGGTAAATCTATGTGTTTTGGGGCAACAATATAAAAAAGCATTAAAAGAAGGATGGGCCATGAACTAGGGATACTGTATAAGTGATTTACTGATAAAGTGCTAAGTATGAATTAAGACTGGATTCTCACGGTAGGTAGTTTCATTAGTACACGATCATCAACAAAGCATGAAAAAAATGCCCCCCTGCTATGATTTCTTTTGGTACTTTCCCATCCAGTAATCACATTTATCATGCTGCTTACAAAAGGTCCATATTATAACAAATAATGGAAAGTACCATCATGACAGTGACCGTGCATTACGTTTATGCTGAGGGTTTAGCATTCAGCTTTAGCATTTTTCCCACCGCCGCAGGTTTAGCTCATAAACTTTGTTTAACAGCAGAACACCAGTGACCTTAACTGATGCACTACTTTGACCCTCCTCCTCCCCAACAAAAGCCTCCGCCATTTATCATACCCCTCAAGAGGCACCCTCATGCCCGCAGGGAAAAAGTGAGTATACCAGAGAACGGCGAAGGGGGCAGTGTCAGGCCAACGTACCCGCATTGACTCCTCCAGCTGTCTGTCATTTGGTTTTTTGCGACGTGTCATTGAGAAACCGGCACAATATGTTTGTAGAATCCCATAAAAAACATGCAAAAGGAAGTGATGCGAGGTATGTTTTTATCTGTCCCTGTTAAAATGGCAGCTCGATCAGATTTGGCAGGTAGATTTCGTTTCTACTCAATGTCCTGCATCGACTCTTTCCTACAAATGAGCACCATCCAATCTCACCATGTCCACAGTACTAGGTCTCAAAGATGAGGAGCCTGGAGTCTCTCTCAGGCAGCATTGGGGGAAAGCTAGAGTACCCCCCCCCCCCCCCAGAGATTCCAGTTTATCACAGGACAGACACAGACTTGCAAGCGACTTTATATGTATTTAGTCTACGTGTGGCAAACCACACTAGACTGCGAGAACATGCCATCCCTACACAGACAGAGCAGGGCTGCCAAGCCATCCCACAATCCTCGAGGTCTGCGGCAGCTACCTACCGCACCCCCAAAGGAGATCCGTAGGAGGTCAAATGGCTGTGGCAGGTGGTCCCACTCACCGATCTGCTTAGATGTTGCAGTGGGTTGCAGGTCTGTGTTTTACAAGGCAGTTTAGAGAGGGGAGATGGTGACGTTTTAACGTGGCTGCCACTGCTTATCTTCTCGAGGATTAGAGCAGAATTAGCTCACCGCGTATCGGAGGGTGACAAGCTCAGCTGCCCGAAAAGTCAGTGGCAGGACATGAGGCTCTTTCTCTTTGTTTGTTTTCTACCTCTTGGCTTTGTTATATTCTGCGTTAAATCTCTTTGAATTTTGTCTTTGCAATATTTTTCTTCTTAAGCCATATTACAAGTAGGGGTGCAGAGACAAATTATGGGCAAAATATTGCCTTGGAGCCCCTCAATAGACCAGGAGGGGTACCGGGGTCGCAGCACAGTCACCCCACAGTATGCCAAGTGCAAACACAGAGAACAGAATGTCTGTGTTTTTTACAGCTAGGGTTTCAAGTCCAACAAGGGGATAACATCTTTGTTCCTCTTATTGCTCCATCCTCAAGGCATCACAGAGGACAAATTACAACTAAATACTTTCTCAAACATATTAAACTTTGTAGATTATATCCATTATAGGTAAAGCTTCTGGCTAAAAGATTAAAGTATTCCAATTAGTCTTTTTTCACAACCCCATTATGTTTTTTTGATATATTGCCTCTCAAGGACCCAGTCCTGAAGATGAATCCACTAATTTGTTTCAGTGGAGAGTTTGAAACATATCAGACAATTTGCTTTGGCATCACCATAACAACCTAGGGAGGGTGTCTTCGCTCTAGGCAGAGGTGTGAGGCAGATCCACACAATGGTGCAAAACCCCGCCGATTTGGTGCTTTTAAGACATTCACATGTTGGTTTAACTGTCTAACTGTCCAGGAGCATAGGAATAGAGAATAACGTGGAACATTGAAGTAGAACACTGGAAGCAATAGAACATTCAGAACAAAGAAGTGTACATGTAAATGTTCTCCATGGGGTTGCAGTTAGGGGCATATTAGATTGGGCCTTCGACCCAGATCAATCACACTGTGTTTCAAAGTTTTAGGCCCACGGTCACTCAGGGGCCCCTGGAATCATCCTGACTTTACGGCACCCCTGGGCACAGTAGTTCAGCAGGTTGCTACACCTATCCCTGCCATGGACCTCCCAGCCCAGTGCCAGTGGGTCAGGGTGTCTGGCACAGACAAGATATTGGAAAACAATCCAGTGTTCTTAGGTACAGACAACCACCAATCACCAATCAAATTCCCGCAATCCAGGAAGGGAGAGACGGAGCACGTGATGGGAAAATCTAGTAGTGTAATAGAAATTAAATACATGTTGCTTTCTTACGATTAGCCTTCCTGACACGCGGCGCTCACCAGTCACTGGAGGAGTCAAAGCCACCACGTTCCATCTGATGGATTCAGTAATTACCGAGGCAATTTTCCGTCTCGTCAAAGTCTGGGGACGAGAAGCATTTGAATGCAGGCCTCACCCGTCTATCGCCGTGCCTGTCCAGAACCCCAGGCCTGCCACTGGAACAGATGGTGGGAATCAGAACGCTTCACTGGAAAGATGCCTATCATTTCATTATCGTGCGATTGCAAAACTGTAAATTTAGCATAAAAAAACAAACATCTTCTCTGGTGGGCTATACTGCTGCAGGCCGTGTTTCAGTGGTTTTAAACAGTAAAACATACATGAGGAATTTAATTCCTGGTGATACACTGCATGTCACTAGAGTGGTGAAGAAGGCAGCATTATTTTCATTTAATTACGCAATATTTCTTTCTCCAAAACCACTATTTCATGAGAAATCAGGGTCGACCAATCCCTAGAGCAATTGGCGGTTAGGGTCCTTGCTGAAGAGCCCAGTGGTGACATCACTCTGCTGATGCTGGGATTTGCACTGGCAGTCACAGTTATCACGCAAAGCCAAACCCTAACATAACAGCTGCAATCACAAACGTAAACAAGTGAACTGCAAGGTGTGGAACAGTGACTGCCCTTGGTCTGCGTTACAATCAGCTTCTGCTGTCCTGAGTTCACACCAACTTCTCCTTCCATCATTGGACTGTATAGGAATTAAATCCTCCTATTCCACTGGGTCCACATTATTATGGTCTCTTCCTACAGTCCCCAATCTGCATTTTAGTCTTCTCTTCCTGCCCTGAGTCCACATGGTAATGGACTCCTCTTCCAGTCCTTTGTGCACATGGTAATCTCCTACTCTCACTGGCATCAGTCTACATGGTAATGGACGCTTTTTGCTATCCTTGGTCCACAAGAAAATTGACTTCTGCTGCTGCCTCTGATGCAGATGAGCATTATGTAAGGAGTGAGCCGGCAGAGGAGAGGAGTGTGTGTGTCCTCGCGCTTTTCCTCCATAAACACACAGATTAAGCTGCTTGAAAGGGGCTCCGCTAATCCCTGCTTGTCACCACACTAAGCCTGCAGCCCTCCAAGCCGCCGGAAAACACTCCCACCTTTCTTTCTGCTCCACAATATGAAGCGATATCTGAAATTCCACCTGAAAGTGGGACTCAGTGATTGGCAGCCACTGTTTTCTCAGGGAAAGGGAATCAGAATGGGGGGGGGGGGATATGGTAGTGTAGATCTCCCCTTCCTCCACAATCAAACCAGTAACAACTGCAATCAACACCCCCCCCGCACTCCTGTCTGGATCTGGGGACACTTCTCAAAGTCACTGCCCAGAGTCCTGAGTTGCACGCAAGAAGAAGGGGCTGCTGGTTTCACTCACGGCGAGATCATCGATCATCCCTGACTGCATGCTGGACGTTGCGCAGTAGGCGAATGAACTGGAGGTCATGCAGCTGGTCCGTGCCACGCCGTCCATCACAGTGACAGGCATCCCCTAGTCACCCGCTGAGTCACATGATGCTCCCCTCTATCCCTGAACGACTCAAATCCCGGGAACGCTCACTGCGACATTAGGGAAAATCGGAAATTCACGAAATGCTAGTGCGAGAACTTAATAAGCCAGTCTCATTTAGATCTGTTACTAGTTTTTTTTTTCCACTCAATTTCTGCTTTCAACCAGAGAACGTATTTCACAATGTTTAATGTAATGAACAAGGGAGAGACATATAATGACAGGCATGCAGTTTGTCAGCCAAACTCGTTACACTGAAGTATGTAATAGGGGTGACTGACACATTTGACGTTCGGCCCACTCATACGCCAAAGCAGTCCAGGTTTGAACCTGCTTCTCAGTGATCCGGGACCAGCGCTGCTTGCAGCTAAATGAACCCACTAGCCTCATAGATTATTATTGTGCATGTAGGTGTAATAACTGGTTCTCTGAGGGAAGGCTGGGTTAGACTGACAGTAAAGTCATTACTCCAGTTCAGATCTTAAGTGCCTGTGTAAGATATAAACCAGGGAGGATGCAGGTAAAGCTGCCACCTTCTTGCATTTTGACAGAACTTTACGTGAAGAAGCTCAGCAAGCATTGCAATGTGCTAACAATGGCAAGTTTATAGATTTGCATCTCAGGGTGCTCACATAAATTGTAACCCTTCCCTCCATTGCAAGTTGCTTTGGATAAAAGTGTTGGGTAAATGTAATTCGATTGCATACGGCCGGGGCATTCAGCTAGAGTACACAGAGGTCCAGCTACTCTACCCCACTGAGGTCTAAACCATGAATGTCATATTACCCATAACTATGATTCTGGGAGCTACATTGCAAAAATATAAACGGTCATTTTATTTATAGGTTTTCAATCAGGTATATTTTCAAGCAACTTGCTGATAAACTAAAAAAAATATATATATCAAGTCATTTATTTGAACAGACAATTTTAGCGATACAGTCATTGCTTTTGCTGCTCTGATAGTTTGCGTAATGATGACTCGCGACGCGATTGGAAAAGACGCCGCAACCAAAGGACTCAAAGGGCCCCTGCTGAGTTGGCCACTCTGTGCCTGTTCAAAATTCACCTGAGTTGATTAGCATGATAGGTAAATGTCTATGGGTGTAGATTAGGACCACTTGGTGGCCACTGACATACAGAAATATTAATGACAGTGTAGTAAAGACAAGGAATGAAACTATGAGTCCCAAGCTTCTCTAGGCACCCCAGTAACTCAGAGAGGGTCTCGGGGACCATTTAGGAAAGTCTTTGAATTGTGGTGGAGAGAAATTAATATGTACAGGAGAGGCAGGGTCGCGGGAAAGAGAGGCTTTGGGAAGCTCAGGGAGGGAGTTGAAACACAACAGCCGGATGAAATGTGGCTGAGGAGCTGGCTAATCTGACACGTAACTCTGAAAAATCCCGCCCACCCGCGAGACGCTCTCATCCTCTCTGATCCCCCATCCTGTCACTCAGCGCTTCCGAGTTGCGCCATTAAAAGGTTAAACGGAGACCGGGAAGTGCCACTGACGAGGGAATGACAGGCCGATATATCTGCGTTTTACGTCCCAGGAGCTTTCCGGCAAAGTCAAAGTGCTAGAGCGCCTAACGCCACACATACTCAGTGAGATTATGGCTGACGAGATTCTCGGGCGCAGGGGAAACGTATGCTTTTCAAACAGCGGCGGGTTTGAGGGGGGGGGGGAGGCGTGTTAATGCCTCAGCTGCTAGCCGTGAGCCCAGGCTTCATTCCAGCCTCTCTAATCCTTTCACTTCTACCCCCCTCCCCCCCCCGCCACACCACCCACAGGCCTTTCCAAAATGCCTCTAACTCGCCACTGGAAATCACGCCACCTGACCCACATTCCGGCAGCCAAAGGTCCGGCAACTGCCAGCAGGAAGCGTTTCATTCAGATTTACTGGGAGCCGCAATAACCGCTCGCTGTGACTAATCTGATGGGCACACCGGCGGCCATGCCAAAACAGCTTCACGCAGCGGAAAAAAAAAGAAAAAACGCCTTTGAATGATGCCCATAATGCAACAGGCTACAGCCAAGTTCCTCATATCCTGCCATTAAAATTATTTTATTTTACATCAGTAAATAAAGGATGCATACATTCATCTGTCTTGGGCCTTTGCCATTACATTTGCTACTGAACACTAATGAAAAAGTTCAACTCATCTCAACCCAACTTAAATTTAAACGTAAGCAACACATGCCCTCTAGTGGTAGGAGGACACAGCAAACAGCTCAACTGGTTTGATAAGACATTGCATTTAAATACATTTAAATGTATTCAAATACTGCTTGAAAGCAACCAGTAGGTAATCCTAAAGAAAACAATCGCAAAAATACTGTAGGGTATGTTTTTAAGCCATCAAAGTAAACATTGCAATCCACTCACAAGCTATCTTGTCTCTCTCGCCGACATGTCGGAACAGGTAACAAATAAAAATGATAAAATCTACATTTCAAACAGCATGACCTGAAGTTGGCATTGGGCACCGTGGAGTTGGCCGAGAATTCGAGCGGTAACCAAGCTCTCGCTATCCCGCGTTAAACTCCGCCAGCAACACTGGATCTGAGCTAATCTCGCCCCAGTAACGCGCACCCAACCAGCACCCGGAACTCTGCTGAGCAATCAGATTTCACACTTTCCCGGCCGGCACACAAAGTTTCTCCCACATAATCCGCTTCCCTGTGACCGGCCTGGGAGCCAGGAGGAGGTGCAGAGGGAAGGAGGGGTGAGCGAGGAGGACCTAACATGCTGTTGCTCCTCACTGTAAGAGACATGCAGTTGGGAGCAGAAGGACAAAAGAAGCAACAGACTGGCGAGTGAGAATCAGCAAACTAAAAGAGGACAGAATAAGGGCACAGAAGAACTCATAGCTGAAAAATGGGATGAGAGACAAGGGAGCCATTTAAAAAGAGACAGAGAGAGGCAGGAATCAAGAATGAAGAAGAAAAGAGGCAGAGCAAGGAAGAAAAAGTGCACAGTGAGACAGAATGAAGTGGAATGATCATCCAGGTGTGCAGAGCTGGTCTGGAGGTCTGATGATGACAGTTTGGCGGGAGGCGGAGTTTATATCATGGCCACAGTGACAGTCTGACAGCCTGAAATCCAGAATGGGAAGGTTTCTGACAACAGGAACATGTGTGTGGTCGTGCTCAGGGGAGCAGCTGGTACCAGGCAGCTGACGTGAGCCATACTGTGCCCGAAGCCCAGTGGCAGCATCTGCAGGGCCGAACACCATGACCTTGAGGGGGGCGGAGCCTGCAGCGTCTTCCATTCACCAGCAATGCCCATGAATGCTGTTACTACCTGTCATAATTACCGAAACTCATGCTCAGGATGGTAACAGCAGCCTATGGTGACACAGTATCGTTATTTAGCTATGAAAGCAAAGCTCTTGCCCAAATAGTCTGTCACTTCTACCCATTAAAGTCTTTTCAACAACCGAATTGTTCCACGGCCCGTGGATTTTAGAGGGTGCCAGTGGAGGCATGATTCCTAAATCCAGTGAACCAGCATCCACTTACATTGGCTGCCAGACCCGTAGCCACGCTGCCACCTATGTTTGAGTCAGAGAAGCGCACAAAATCACCAGAGGCCTGCTCCACAACTGGCCAATGTCAAATTTCCCAAGCAGAGTTTGACAAGACCGAAAATTAATTTTCAGTGAGACCCTGACTATCCTAAATGGTCAGACTAATCACATAGGAAATCAATACTCTATCTGTGCACATAAATTGTGCAGGACTTCCTTCGCTAATTACATATGATTGGCTAAATGGACCAAGGCTCAGTGGGTCTGCAATGATTGAAATCAAAATAAAAAAAAAAAACCGTATTGCAAGGAATCAAGGCGAGTTGAATCTAGGTGTTACCTAAGCTGGGAGGCCTCTATCTGCAGATGGAATTTATTTTTTGTGTGACTAATATGTTTAATCTGGATATTAATTTGGTAGCTCAGGGTGGAAGCCTGTATGTTTGTAGTGGTGAGAATACGCCTGTGGTCTCCGCCAAGGTGGAAATGAAAGGCTCTTTAGTGCCCTCTAGAGACAGAAAAGGGATGTTTTTTTGTTTTTTCTGTAGCAAAGCTAGGCAATGTGTGTCTTTGTGACTGAGAGATATATATATATATATATATATATATATATATATATATATATAGTCTTTACTAATATGATCATATCCTGTTAGCACTCCCAGAATGGGAAACACTAATGAAATTCCTCCCTTCTGCATTGTTAACGATGGTAAAAAGGTCAACAGATTCACGCTTGTGTATACAAGGTGCCAGCATCTTTTCTCCGGTTAACCCTGCTACTCTTATCAATGTAGAAGTCACAGTGATTCATGGTCGACTCACCAGACTCAATCAGATAATTCCACCAATATCCATATAATAAGCTGTGATCTGAACCTTGCTTTTCTGTCCCTGGATGCCGGTATTTAATATGGACTTTAGGTTGCCCAGAATCACCAGCTTTGTGCCGTTTTATCTCCACAGGCTTAGAAAAGTGGCAAGACCAGGGAATTTGATATTTATCTGTGACAGTGTTTGAAGAGCAGATCGCCTCCTGTCACCGTGACACCTTCCTCTCAGCCTCCCCCATCTTCCAAATACTTGATGAATTGGACATGTCCGGCTTTCATAACTTACCCTTGCTCAGTGCTTTTCTTAAAAGAGTTACGTCACATCTAAAAGTTACACTAGAAATCAAAACCAACATCTAATGTTGGAACGTTTCTTAGGCAAGTTAAGATGACGACACCCAGTCCATCAATATACTACCCAGACAATGGGGGGAGCTATCATTAAACACACAGACTCATACGAGGTCATGCTCTGTAAAATGGGTCGAGTGAAATGTCACTTAGGGTAAGTTACTATTTGTAAATGGCACCAGTTGGGTAAAATGCAGACAGAGCGAGAAACAGAACAGCAGTTCTGGTACCTTGGGCTATGTGGACGTAAAAAGAAGAACTTCCGCTTCTTTCTCCATCTGCTAACTCTTCCAAAGATCATTTGGGCCTGGAGTTACTGAAGAGGAAGCTCAGGCAGATGTGGCACCATGGCTCGAATTCTGCTTCATTAGGCTAAATCGACATCACATGCTTCTGTCGCTACTATATGAGTCACAATGCCTCACTTAGACCACATGGATATAATCAGGGCTTGTGATTGGTCCACCATATCTTTAGTTTTGGCGGACACTTCTGGTTGGCCACTATCTGACATTTGTGGATGATCATATGGATGATGGCTGGGGGATCAATGTAGGGTGTTGTGGTACTGCGTCATCACGGGGTAAAGTTTCCAACTCCTTAATTAATTAGTTGTGGGAGTATGCCTTCTGCTGGGAGTATGCCTTCTGCTGGGAGTATTCCTTCTGCTGGGAGTATGCCTTCTGCTGGGAGTATGCCTTCTGCTGGGAGTATTCCTTCTGCTGGGAGTATGCCTTCTGCTAGGAGTATTCCTTCTGCTGGGAGTATGCCTTCTGCCCCCCCAACACCACCACTTCTACCACCTCCCATCCCTCCCAAATACCACCATTGTCAAAGTTAACCCATTCAAATGATCTCTTCAGTTGACCAAATATTTACAAATGCGTGGAGTTCCAAACTCCATATTATAGTAATAAGCCTAAAAATGACAGTGGGAAGATGGAAAATTTCTGTAAAAACCATTCGGTTTAATTTGCCAAAGTCAGCACTACCAACAATCACCCGTAACACAAATACCACTAACCTTATCGGAACTCGTGAAGAATATAAGAAGCACATCTAATCATGGCACCTCCACATCGAACAACTCGTTTCTCCATCCAGAACGCCAACAAAACGTTATAAAACAGCGGCGAGACAGTCGCAATGGTCAGAAAGGACATCAGAATCACAATCACGCGGACTGACAGCTTATTCTGGCCTTGTGTGAACAAGGACAGGCTTTAACAAAATGTACACATAAAAAGACAATAATAATAATAATAATAATAATAATAATCTGGAAAATGGGGCTAGATTTAAAAGAAACTGCAGAGAGCAGACTGTGACAGCACTTGGGGCTAGGAAGCGAAATGGAACACATTATTTCACACAAATCAACGCAAACAACCCCAGGCGCATGACCCTACTTCGTACAACAGATTATAATGCCGGTCATTATCCCTTCTGTCTGGAGTGAATGCGTTATTGAATTTCCTAATTATTTTTATTTCATATAAACTAGTAATACCTCGAGATTTCAGGCTTGATGCATGCGGACGGGAAAAAGATAAAGGAGATGGGGGCGGAAGAAGGTGTGGCAGCACGGAAAGAAGTTAATTATACATGGCGCTCTCGTCAGGCATGCCGAGTATCCTCCGGAAGTCTGTCCTCGTGCTTATAACACAACAGCTCCGCGCGCTGTCTCCATCACGAGGCGCCCTCGGGCGTTTCGGCGGCGCGCCGTCCATCTGCTCCCGCTGCAGGTGGCGCGCGGCGAAGCACGCGCCGACCGCG
Source organism: Mormyrus lacerda (assembly GCA_015163995.2). Lineage (NCBI taxonomy): Eukaryota > Metazoa > Chordata > Actinopteri > Osteoglossiformes > Mormyridae > Mormyrus > Mormyrus lacerda. Next base: position 10,499,418 of record JAABNX020000017.1, on the reverse strand, counting down.
AGCCGAGCCCTTTGGCCGCGAGGTCTGCTCAGCTCAGATCGGCGAGGCTCTGCGCCCCGGAACTCGCCGCCTAGTTCTCGGCGGGGCGTCCCGCTTTTCCGCTCGCCCCGATTTTTCCGCTTCGGTGGGGCGGGCGGCGGAGGTGTCAGGTTGCCTCTGCTCCGCGTGAGCCCACGCCTGTTGGTACCTGAGGGCAAAGCGATATGTCTGGCACGCCCACACGCCGTAAGGGGGATGCGGGGGGAATCAACACCGAGGATGACATCATTCTGTCACTAACAGTACATCCACCCCCACCCTCCAGTTACATCCAGTACATTTTTTTCATATATTACCGAGCAATGAAAGCTGCACAGATAATCTGGCTCCTATTCTACTAACACTACCAAAAATAAATAACAACTCTAAAGTACGAATCTTTAAAATCAACTGGAAGCAGTGTCAGTCACCCCTCCTGAGGTGGCGCTGACGTAGCAAGCCTTCTGCACTTTCGCTGGGGCAGGGGATGCATGATTAGGGCAAGATTTGGCCGGAAGAAATGCAAACACAGAGGCCACTGTTACATCACATGTTTCCTCCTCTCAGTCACCATTTGTTCTTATTTCTTGGAAGGTTCTCAAACACCAGCAAACACTTTACAAAGCCTACAAAGGAACATACAGAGGTGGGGAAAAGGACTTAAGCTGTGTTGCATTCTGTTTTATCTATAGTCCCTGCAGAATTGCTTGAGCCTTATCTTAATTGTATAAGTGCATTTGCTTGATTCTGTGCTGCATTTCCCATTTGGCATCTTCCCGCTTAAAAGTGGCTTTATTATGGCAAACCAGAGGAATGGGAAACACTTTCTGCTACCTTCTCATTTTTGGCCCTGATTGGTCAAAGTTATAACAATCCCAGGAGCATTGGGATTTATTGCGATTTGCATTGCAAACATGCTCTATCAAAAATGCAATATGACATGTAATTGGACTAAATGTGATTAGGCTTAGTCCAATTACATTAAGGATTATTGTTCTTTTACACCATTGCAAGTTTTTATATGCATCATTTTCCCCATTACAGTATTAGCCAGGTTCCCAAGGATTTATTTGCAGTCAGGTTCTGTTACGGACGGCACATGGAAGCAGGTGAAGGGAGCCGTAGAAAACAACGGGGTTTTATTTAGGGATAACGAATCCAAAGTACAACACATTAATGACAGGACTAGGGAAACAGATTGAAACGTGGACGAAATGCAATGGGACTGATGACAGGCAACAGGAAACAGCTGGCGAACACGGGGTTAATGAGGGGGTGTGGCCACCGAGAGGGCGGGACCAACGGAGCATGACGGGACAAAAAAAAAGAAGATAAAAAGTGAGATTCTCTCCCTTGAATTTCATACTCTATTGCAATATTCATTCAAATCTGAATACATAAATATATGGTTAGTAATCAAAAGATATCATGAAGCCTCCAAACTGTGCCCTGATTTAATATTAAAGCCACAGGTTGGTCTCTCAGCTGAGGAGCTCTCATTAATTACAGCATATTTTTGCAAGCTGTCTTCACCCTGCTGGTCTGCATTTTGGCATACAAACCGGCAGTGCCATGGCCAGGAACCTTAACCGTGATGCCACCTGCTGTTTGTCCATCGCCAACACTATCCAAGTGCCATGAGCCTCCCTGACCCGCTCAAAACACCTGATTCCTCTGTAGCTTTTAAGGGTGTCTCGCTACACAGATCATAGGCAACCGTAGGCTATTCCTCCCAGGTGGCACGGTGAGAGTGACTAACCGGTGATTCATTACAGGCTATGCCAAACGGGGGCCTGTTTCACCAAGCATGATTTTTTGTTTAGCTGGATAACGTGTTGGATTTGAGGCAGTTTGGCCTAAATGGAGTTTATCTTCGTTCACCTACATTTAGCCCAGACTACCTTAAGTTCAATAAGTTATCTGGATAAGCAAGAAATCCTGCTTCATGAAACAGTGACCTTTACTAAGAAGCAGGGTTACTGGCTTATCAGGGTAACTTGTCAGATTTAAGGTAGTCTGGGCAAAATGTAAGGGAACAAATATGAAGTATATTTAAACTGTAGTACCTTAAATTCAACAAGTTACTCTGATAAGCCAGTAACCCCACTCCGTAGTACAGACCACAGGCTACACATACAAAAACAAGCAAACAAATAAATAAATTTGCATTGAATAATTATTACACATTGATATGACTAACATAAGCCACATTTCCAAATATAAGTAATATAATTATATTGTACTGATCTTGTTTTGATCTGTCCAGTAGGAGGTGCACCAATACCTATTTGGCACAGATTGTGATTTACAAATGGTCTTCAGCATGACAGGTTCTAACTCAGCTTGGCCTCCTGGACCTCTGCTGGGCCAGCAGCAGCGACACACTGTGCAACAATCAGTGTGCCCTCAATATAAAATCCCATGGGTTTCACCAAGAACACTCACGGTGCATCATAGAATTCCGCCCCATTATTTCAGGACGTCAGGTCGAACAGTGAGGGGTTTGACACAATTTTTTAAAATAATAAATAATACACAACTAATGACTGAACATTACAGCTCACTTTATCTATTTTGATTCCTGTGGCGAAATTAGCTGCAAATACTCCAATCAGGGAGCACACCGTGGCATCGTGTCTCACGTGCATACACAATGACATTTGGACATAATGTCCTACCAGAAGCGAGGGTCCCAAGGATGTTTTTTTTTTTTTTTGCCCAGGGCCCCCAGTGCCTCCAACGAATACCTGCAATATTTTCGGATAGCAGCACTGACGTATGTAACGTACCCTTTGTGGGGTAAACCTTTTTCTCATTAATCTGACTAAGAAACGAGCTGGTAACTGAGGTGTAACACAGAGATAATTTTACATTTACAATTAAACGCAGATCGGTCGCACACGGTTGATCCTACTGCTAATTTCAAGTAGCACCCTGCTTCTCCCCCCACTAGTATACCAGTGTACAGACGTCTTAAAAAGTGTTTAGCTGATAATGAATTAAATAAAAATTATAATAAAATGCAAATATGTGTTAGGAATCTATATTGCTTTCGTTATATATAAATATATAATAGTTTAAGTGACGTAAAATATTCCTTGGGTATAAATCTTTACTCAGGGTGACGAGGGGACAGGACGCATCAGAGGCATCAAAGCAACACCAATATGCATATAGAAAATATTCTGACTATAGAAAGCAAATGTCAGCATGAAACAAAGAGGAATCCCGTAAATTTCATGTATTTTAGGTGCCCAAAAAGACGGAGAAGTCAGTCAAAAAGGAGAACCCTATTTCATTCGAACGAACTGCGATGTTGAAGGCAGCTTTCGAGTCACGTGTATCCCGACATGGAGTGACGTAGAAAATATGCGACACGGCAGTTCGTGGTTTCTGCTTTCGTTTTACTGAGGGTAAGTTGCGTTTTGGCTAATTTAGGGTTTCTTTAAAATCTTTACATTTCGCTTACTTTCCGTATCGACATATGCATGTTATTAGAGTTTAATTAGTGACAGTTAAACTATCAGCTGTTCATAAACTAGCAGTGTCGCGGCAAAGGGTTACTGGTTACCAGCATCGATGCCAGGCAAAAAGTCTGCAAAAGAGAAGAAGAGGAAACATTCCCATTCGGAGGGTCGCCATGAAGGAGACAGAAAGCGCAGAAGTACGGAATCGAGCATGGAGGTGAATATGCCCTGCTATTGCTGCATAAAACAAGTCTTCGTTGCAGACTTCTAAGAATTTAGGCACCCCAGTGACGTAAAGGTAGCTCTATTTAAGCCTGGTTAATTAACTAGTTTACCCTCTACTTACCCTCAACTTGTTTGCGATTACGGTTATGGACTAAAGCTCATCATTCAAAAGTACAATTCCTTATGATGGTCATTTACCAGGGGTAATTTTTGAGTGAGTGTAGCAATGCTTAGTGGGAACCTGATAAGGCATTGTCAGCACTTCAGCATATTGTCTCAACAACCAGCCCGATTGCAAGGAGGACAAAGAGCAGCAGGGGACAGAGGAGCCCAGTGACATCGAGGAGGGTGGCTTAGACCTGAATGTGTCCTTCAAGCCCATCAGTGCCTACCTCACGGACAGGCAGGAGATGCTGGAGCAGTGCCTCGGAGTTTTGGGGGAGAACAAACTGAAGAAGATGCTGCCGGATGAGCTGAAGGTCTGTCTGCTGTCACATCATACGTGATGATCATTTTTAAAAAGATGTACATAATAGTCTTTATTTGGATAGAATTGACCAAATGGCTGCCTGGAACTGCGTCTCCTTCAGGTGCTCATACACTTCGGTTCAGTGTCACAAACGACACTTTACTGTAATTCGCAGAGCTGCACTTTCGCTGAGATCAAGAGCCTCTGCGGGGAGCAGCTGAAGCAGCTTTCACAGAGTAATCTCCTTCAGATCCTGGAAGGTGCCGCATCTCACTGACGTTATTTATTGTCGTTGTTCTTGTACAGTATTGTGTTTCTTTAATTTATCTGCTTTTTTTCTTTCTTTATTTAAAACAGGTGAAGAAGTATCTGGCTCCTCAGACGCTGAAGAGGAAGGAACAAAAAAAAAGTCGGAGACTGACAGCCAGTGAGTGAGAAGTGCTTCAGTTATAAAACTCTTGTGTCCCATTTTTCTATTTCTGAGTCAGGATCATCTCTGAATATGTCGGTCTGTCCTACAGCTGGATGTTTATTTTAAAGTACGTGATGGAATGCAAAGTAACACCTCCCCCTCAGAAATGGTATCCTCAGAGCATCTTTCAAGGAGGGTGAGAGAGTGGGTCTGCGCTCCCCCCATGTCCGTGTGCCTGATTGCACATGTCTTTGTGTGGCACAGGCAGGACAACAACGTCGACTCCACTTCATCTTTGAAGGAGAATGTCGAAATGGAAGATCTCAAGCAAGGTGACAGTGAAATATCTTATATGTCATATACTGCTGAGTTTCAGATTAAATGCCTTTTCAAGTTCGTCCTCAAGTGCTTATTCTGAATAATTATTGTTATAATAATTATTATTAGTATTAGATGTAGTATTATAACATTTATTAGTCAGTTATTTTATTGGATGCTTTCTGGCGAAATTCCGGTTAATACCTGTTCTTAAGCGTGAAAGCTTGGGAACTGGGATTTGACCAGGCACATGGATCTTGCCTTCTGTGTCGTCGTTTTCCCAATGTTGTTTGGAAGGCGGTGGCTCTGGAGAGGAGAGCGACGTCCTGAGCATCAATGCCGACACTTACGACAGCGACATCGAAGGGCCCAAGGAGGAGGTGACGGAGAAGGCGGTCCAGGCGGCGCCCGGCCCAGACCAAGCGAAGCCGACCGAGGCGCCGAAGTCGGATTCCAAGAGGGAGCTGCAAAAGGACATCGAGAAGAGCGTGAGTGAGATCTTGGCCCTGGGAGTCGGCCCTGGACAGGAACAGCTTGCAGACCAGCAGCCTCCAGCAGAGGTGTCCACCCCAGGACCCCCTTTACCAACGGTGGGTGTGGCTTCTGGGGTCACTCCCCAGGTAACTCCACCCCCTAAGACAGCCCTGCCCTCAGCCCAACAGCTGGAGCTTCTAGAGCTGGAGATGAGAGCCCGTGCCATCAAGGCTTTGATGAAGGCTAATGAAGTGAAGAGGCAGACCTGTAGTTGACTGTACCCCCCCTCGGGAGGCGGGACCTTGGCTGTCATTGGGTGGTGATGTTCAGCCCCCGGAGGCAGGACCTTGGCTGTCATTGGGTGATGTTATTCAAGCCCAGGAGGCAAACCCAGGGACGGTTTGTCTGTTTGCCCAGATAGCCGGGTCATCGGAAACGTGGAACTTGAATATAGTTTCTTTTCTTTTTTTTGTGTTTATATTTGCCTTGATTTTTTGCCGTGTTCCTCTGCCTCTTATGCACAATTAAGTTTATGTCCTGTAAATATTTTACAGCAGTAGTAATTAAAACCATGAAGACATCTCTCTGTGTATAGTTTTTTGTTTTTTAATTTGCGATTTATTAATTTACATTTGCATGCACACAAAGCGGAAAACAAACAATCACTGTTATACCCTCACATGCATATTCAGCTTTCACATTGTCATGCAAGTCTTTCTTACCTAAGTAACTGCAAATACTTTGTGTTCCTGTATTTTCATACTTTATCAAGCAGTATCATTACATGTATTAGAATATTATGAGTACGCTGCCTCACTGAGGCTTAAATACATTACAAAGCTAACACTTTTACCTTCCTTAGTCATATACAGTAAATATGTAAATTTGCATATTTTCTATTTCCTTCTCACAAAGATTGTTCTCTGCATTCATTTCTAGGTATAATTCTCTGGTTTTGGTTCTTACTCATGCAGGAGAAGCTCTGTATGATTCAGAGCTGAAATGGTAGGTTAAGCAGAGACTCAGATATCCAGTCTTTAAGGGAGATTGAGGGTTTTCCATTTCAGCTAGGATATTGTGAAATATGGGATTCCGTTATCCCCGCTTTTCAAATAGTGAGATGGCAAAATGAAGCAAATGATCGGAGACTTTCACATGGGAAGATACTGTCCCGCACACTTGTGTTCGTTATGCTAAGTAGTTTCTTGGGCTTTTATTAAAAGCGGTTTCTTCTAGAACCTTCTTAATGGAAAGCAGGTCAGTCAGAGTGCCTGTGTCTGAAGGCCACAGAAGTGCAGATTGAGCAGTTCTGGCTAGCTTCTCTTTAACTGGTTTGTCATCTCGTTCTGTGTGGTTACCGTCATCCAGTATGGACTGAACCAACAAAGACAGTTTGGAGTCCATCTGGCGTGATTAGACTTCAGCTAATGTTCCCAGTAAGACACATGACTGTCACATTGATTTAAGTTGACCTTAACGGACATGTTGTACGGGTGGCGTTTTTGTCACATTGTACAGTCACCGTAGTTAGTTTTTTTGACGGTGCCGTCACCGTAATCAGCTGAAATAATCTTTTCCGCCTATGTTCCCTGTGCACTCCGAAGCCTGTCTGTGTTTCATCAACTCTAATGATATCTGTTACAGAAAGGTTTTATTACCTGATTCAGAGAGACAGGCTTCCATTTTCATAACAGCAGTGCTGTTTCTCAAAGGCAATAAACTGTATTAGATATAGTGCATTAATAGTCAAACAGAGTTAGAGCGCCACATGCTAACAAGATATGTGGCAGATGGCAGAAAGTATGTGGAATGTTCAAGTTTACCTAGAACTGCTGGACTAGGTTTGTCCAGTGCGGTACGATGGACCCCCTGACATGTGACCTCATAGCCCCGCCCCAAATTGTGTCAGATGAGTCCCCTCCTAACAAGGTGGGAGCTACCAAGGCTTTGAACGGGGTGCTGTTTTGTGTTTTTGTTTTGATTCCGTATTATTTTAGCACCGTGTGCTGGATCGGCATTCTTTGGTGATGGTCCCAGGGAGCTCATTTATCTATTATTTGTTGAGGTTGTCTCTAGGTTGTCAATGTCAAAGGTTCAGTATGTCTGGCCGATTCTTTTTTTTTTTTTTGAATTGCCTCTGGTGGTTTTCAGAGAGAGATTTGGCAGCGTAGACTGCTGACTGAAGTGAGGGGGTGGGCAGCGATACGCAGAGCTTTCCGGGAACCTTTCAGCACTCGCTGGCTGAAACGGAAGCCGGCTTCATCTCGAGACTGAAGTCGCTCGCTGATCTTGTCTGTGCTATGTCCGTTCTCAGTTGTGCGTCTTGCTGTTATCACGCCAGGTAAACGCAGGCCGGGTGATGCTGAACGGAACAGGAATCGACAGCTCGGCCTTCGTTTTGAGCTCTTTCTACATACGTGAATTACATGATGTGTCAGTCATGCTCTGGTTTATAGAGTTTAGTATATGTACAGAAAAGGGAAGCTGAGATGAAGCAGTGTTTCTATCACGGGATGTTTTCTTAAAAGAAAATTTGAAATATTAAATATGCATACGAATTAGTTTTCAGGATCAATGGAAGGTTTATGTCATTATGTCATTTTTATTTTTATTCTTTCCAGGCTGATGTTTATCTAATAATCTTTATACTCGTATTACATTTACATATGGGACAGCTGTCGCTTTCAATTATTACAGCGTGCATAAATCAATTGTACGGCCATGTTTGCTTGGGCCCTAAGTGGAACTGTGACCAGCTGTGTAATCAAAAGCACCCGCTTTTCGCGCCAAGAAAACAGACGTTTTCATCAGCACAAGGATGAGTGGCTCTTGCCAAGTGACAGTCTGCCGTACCGAGGTCTGTCGCAAGCTGTGGCATCTCGGCAACCGTACGTAACAAGGGGTGAAAAACATCAAGCAAGCTTTGAAAATTTGCAGGCAAACTGTTTGTGCCACCCAAAATTATGCCAGCTCTCTGCTTAAGTGTGTCCCTGTCATACCACTGTGAGCCTCTGGGTGGTGCCATAACACTGTCATTCATAGGGGCTGGGCTTAAAGTTTTCCACTGTTATTTGCACGTTTTCCTCAATAATGGCTCATTTTCACAAGACGCTGAACTCAAACACATAATGAAAGATAAAACACTGAAATCAAAATGTTCCCAAAATCGTATCAGAATGACACATAGACCTTACAAATACATCTGTATCCCTAAAACGAACCACAACCTGACTTGCTCAATGTACAACAATACAAAACATTTTCAGTGTTGCACTTACACAATGCAGAGTCGACTTGTGTAAAAGAGTGCTGTGGTATATATACCAACTTACATGTATATATGACCATACAAATATACTGGGCCAAAGCTATTGTTTTGTTTGTTAGACACTGTACTATATAAACAAAATATGTTCTGTGGGAAGCTATAACCTAACATGGAGGGCCATATCCTGTCCTACAGGGACTCCACATCTAGAGCACTCAATCTGATGTAGCATGTCCTGTCCTACAGGGACTCCACATCTAGAGCACTCAATCTGATGTAGCATATCCTGTCCTACAGGGACTCCACATCTAGAGCACTCAAACTGATGTAGCATATCCTGTCCTACAGGGACTCCACATCTAGAGCACTCAATCTGATGTAGCATATCCTGTCCTACAG
>JAABNX020000017.1:10465746-10476337 GCA_015163995.2 Mormyrus lacerda | reverse complement strand
GAAGGGAGCTGGAGGGCGATGAGGGGACTGAAGGGAGCTGGAGGGCGATGAGGGGCCTGCAGGAAGGGAGCTGGAGGACCAACGGGGAGAATGGGGAGGAACAGCTGCAGCAACACCTGCTAGACAAGTGGGGAAGAGGCAGGGTTCTGATGGGCACACTGACTGACAAACACAGGATTTTTTCATAAAACAAAGCCAGGAGATAACAGCCTGGACCTTCTGCAAGACATTATTTGGAGGTTTCATTAATGCTGCACCATAGCAGACCAGACGGCTCATGGCTGAACTTCATTCCCATTCCATACACCTGCTCAGCTCAAATAAGAAGTTGCCTCCTGAGGCTTGAACCAGCAACATTTCAACTACAAATCCAGGTCGATAGAAGCAGTCCACTACTTGCTGCCTTTCTAGTCTACTCAGTTGCCCCTTTAGAGAGAAGGCCCGCTCTGCTGAAGCACCATAGTCATGGAGGTGGCAGATAAATCAGGGAAGGCCGTCATGGCCTAGGCCAGAGCAGAGGAGAAGGCAAGCGGCAAGACTAGATGATCCCCTGGCGATCATGACAGTCTGGAGGGATGCAAAAGAGCCGACGCTGAGTCAGAGGGGCCGCAGGGACTCTGAAGCCAACGTGAGAGAGCAGAACGCGAGGAAACCTTCAAGGCCCCATCCCAAGCAGCCGGCTCTGGGAGATAATCTCTTCTACGGTGCCCATAGGCCGATGAGATTTTTGTGGGGAAAATCGGGTTAGCTGCAAGCAAAGTAGATGACACGCACTTCAGAGGGGAGAGCTAGCAACCGCAGCCTAAGACGGGAGGAATTGAGTATTACCAGGAAAAGCTGAAAGAGCATAACCAGTTGGCGCAGTGCAGAAACAGAGCATGTCCAGCAATGCAAAGAATCAAACAAACAGGAAAAACTGTCAGCAATTCGATGGCCTGAATACGCGTCAACAATTGTAGCCGCTCTTGTCATTGAGTGTTTGTGTGTCTCGTAGCTTGGTAGGATAAGCCATCACTACCTATCTTCTGTTCTCATTTCAACTGCAACAGAAATGTTGGAGTTATATGTAATATTTAAACAGATTTATATTACATATTGTTTTGCCATCATAGCATCACAGAACAACAATTGAAGTTTGAATCGCAGTGAACACAAAGTCAAATAGCAAAGAACGGGACCATAATCATACTCTAGATATACACTACCAATTTTTGCATCCCACAGTTTTTTTTTTTTTTAACTCTTTTCCATTTATTTCCTAAACTGCATATTTGTTATTTATGTTAAGCACTGGAAAGTTGTGTGAAAATATAAGTCAAATAAAACAAGTTTCCTTTATAACATGGAAAGAATATGTAACAGTGCATGTCTGACGCATGTTGACTGGTCGCATGGTGATGGCAGAGTCATCTTCTAGGAGGGGGTTAGGAGCATGCACCCTGCACACGAGAAACCACCTCAGGGATGAGAAGCTGAGTGCAGCCCTAGGACAGATGATACCTCAGCACACTTTTCCAAATGGAATGGAACATAGTCAATCCTGCCACCAACCCACCAAATTTTCCCTGTAAGTTGGAGGACCTTCTTGCAGAGCTGGATGTAGGTCAATGTCATACCCAAGATGAACTAATCTTAGGTTCAGGGCCTTGCTTAAGGCACTATGAAGTAGAATCACTCCTGGGGTTCACTGGATTCAAACCAGGAATCTTCCAATCTATCATGGATTGATGGATGGATGGATTGATTGATCTTCATGCTGAAGATGTAACATCGAATGAGCAAAAAAAAGTCATTCCAAAGCTACTAAATACTTCTTCACTTATTTGAAACAAGCAATGTATTGCAACTGGAATACATCGCTTCATTAATACCTTGATACAATGTGACGGCTATCTTCATTTTGAAGGCTGTCTTTGTCATAGTTTTACCTGGTTTCCTTGTCATTTCACATCTAAAGATCTGGTCCGGAATATTAGAGCAGAACTCGCAAAGCTACTGCCAATTGATCATGGAATTCTCATAAAGCGAAGATGTCAAAGGTTAAATATCGATCTATTTTGGTAGCAGTGCACAAGTAAGACATACTCATAGACAGTTAATCTGAAAGGAGCATACATTTACACTGCTAGATGGGCAACATTAAAACATCCATGTAGCAATGCATAGGCACTCAAGTCAAACATTTTCTGAACATAGCTTTCTACATTTTTATTGCGTATAAGCTTTGGAAAGTCAATGTACCTTCTTAAAGGTTCCTCACGGAGATGTAGGAAACAGATAAAGAATGAGGTGAAGATGATTCGTGTTATATGTGATGAATTCCAGCCAGCTCCGTGGGGCGCTTGATTCCTGTTCACACATTGCATGCAATCGTAATGACGAGGAAAAAAAAACCATAAAATGTGATCAATCTTTTATATACCTCCTGACTTAAAGATCCTCTGAAAGCTTCCTCGAGTGATGTGCTAGTGTCTGTTTCTTTAATGGCGTGTGCCATGGGGAGGTTTCCATGGAAACATGGCACGGGCATGAGCTCAGCTCAAAGTTACACTGGGGCCAGAGGGAATATTAGCATAGCCGCTATTTAGCAGGAAATGTAATGACAGTGAAACTGATTAATAAAAGTAGATCGGAGGGGCACTGTTAGGGTCATGTGTGTGCACATCTTTCATTTAGACATTTTGTGAAAAGACGTTTTTATGAATACCAAGAGATATATAGAGCCAGAGTAATTTTGGGGGAATGTAACATTCAAAGCAAATCAACGAAATAAGCATGAAGAATTCAGTTTAACATTTCTGACGTTTTCAGGCTCTCGTACAGAATAATAAAGCAAATGAACAGAGCAAGAGCAGAAGTAGATATAATGTCAAGAAGGGCAAATACCCATATTGCTGAAGTATGAAGTACTTCAAAGTACTGTTGAAAGATGAGAAGGTATCGATAATGAATGTGTATTCATAATATAAAGAGAGGGAGTTGTGTATGTCATTGAAATTGTAAATAGGATAAAATTTGGTGCTTTTGGCTGTGATCTGATTAGTCCTTTTAGTCTCTCTCTTTTTTTCTGCCTTCACACATATCGTTGTCTGCGAGGGTTGAAAATAGCCATCTGAGTATAAAGCGACACGGCTCAAACCAAAACATTCTCCCACCTGACACATTCCCGCCGAGTTTCGTCGTCTTCCATGAAATTTAACAGAAGGCTAATTAGCCGGGGTTTGACGGCTAATCGAGACACGGATAGGCTCAGGAAGGCTGGATAATCATTGGCAGGCCGCCCATGTCGCTACGCACATCTGAAATCATGCCCAAGGTAGCCTATCAGTACAGTCGCTTCCTTTTTGAGGGAATCTACAGTATGTAGGCAGGATAAAGTTTGGTTCTCAGCTGGTTCAGCCCCTGGCTAATGTCTACCGCTCCTAGAGAGGAAATCAGAGGATAGCCTAGCCCCCTTTATAGATCTTGCCAAAAAATTATATGTCTTTCCCACCAAGATGTAGGTGTCAGTTTCCATCATATCTTTAACGCATGCAGCTTTGGCAAATGGGGCCAAATGGAGCGCTGTACTGAATTAGATCACTACTGAGAATAAATTTTGTTCACAGCAAGTATAAGGGAAAAAAAAAAACAGTACAAGGCCAAACCTTTCAGAGTAGAAAACGTCACAGTAATTTCAAATACATTACCGCTGGAGAACAGACTAATGAAAGCCCTATTAGAACGTCATACCTGCTTACTTCTGAATTCTCTAAAGTTTATTTGATATGTCTAAGCCAATTATCAAAATCTGGGTGATAAGAAGCTGCTCACTGAGCCCGAACTGTCTGAACGGAATGACTAAACTGTTGCAAATTCACGGGTCCATGCTCTGAATAATTAACTTTGTTCTATGCGGATACCGCACACGTAAGAAACTAATTTCCTCCCCACACAAAGGATTCGTCCTTGCCAAGTCTTTGAAAAGTCAGCCTCGCTGATAAGGGTGAACTAAAGAATTGTCCTGCTGACATTTCAGCCCCGTTTGCCTTTTTTCACCAATGGGCGGACACAAATATAAATGTGAATGGTGTGTGTTAAAACCATTATATAAGTTTTAAAGCAATTTGTCAGGTTATTATAGTTGAGATGCCATGTATGGGATGTTTCCAAAACGCATATGCAGACACACAGGAAATTCACACCTGAACTGGCGGTTTATTCCAAGTATGTAGCGTCAGGTTGTTTGGTATTCTGATGCGCGACGTGGGAAAAGTATGACCTGGATGAGGAATTTATTACGAGGGATAGAGAGAGGTGCACAAGCGAGAGGTATTGCATCTTTTAAAGCCACGGAAACGAGGACAGGTCTTATCGAGACCCATTAATTGGTTATGTTTTCACCTTGTGCGGATTTGTCAGCAGCAGCTGCCCAAGCACGGCGCAAAACACTATCCGTCAACCATATAATTACCAAAACATCATCCGTATTCAGCGTCTGCGCGAAAATGTTTTCATGATATTAAACACGGCACTTGCTAATCCACAAATAATGTCTCATGTGCATTCCCGCAGCTTTGGAGATAGCTAAACAGTAAGTGTGATGCCGTGCATTAATTTAACACACACTCATGGCAGTGGATTCAGGTCCTCGAGTGCCACAGTTTTCCGTGTTGGGAAATGCGACTTATTCGATGCCCGGTTTGAACTTATACGGCAGGTTTGATCCTAAAGTTGATGCATTGTTGAGATCATGCATTGTCTGTCCTCTAGGGGGCAGGAGCAGCTAGTCGGTTTCCATTGCCATCCTAAAAGTGTGGCTGCAGGGACCGGAATGGTGAGAAATTGTATGACAGACACCCTCCAAGGGGCTTTTGCGATTTTGTTTAGCAGCCACACCGCTAGAATATGCTTCTGAAGATGCCACACGAACGCCTGAGCCAGTTGCTGATGGCGAATCTGTCACCATCACCAAAGCCTCCATGCTCTGCCCTGGGTCCCCGAGGAGAGACGATAAACTAACACTCATCCGAAATCCATGTACGGTCCATTTGTACCTGTTTGTCAACTACTATAAAGCCCTTATTATGTGACACCGTTTTCGTGGTAATGCACGATAATTGCTTATGTTCCAGCAGGGCAAGGTCATCTGAATCTCTCCTCCGCATTCCTGCAAAGAGGAATCACACCTGGAAAATCTACCCTGTACATTCATCCACTTATGTACATTGTGTTTGGGACTCTGGTTGCCAGCCTGAGAGCAAAACCGTTTTGTGTTTGGAAGACATACCTGACAAGTTCCTGGAGATGCCACTGTTTTCCTAACTTGTGTTGCATCATATTTTCAGATTTAAAAAGAAGAAAGAAAAAAAACAGATAAAAATTCAGTGTCTTCCCACTTTCTGCTGCTGGCGTGAGCCTGAAATTGTCAGAAAGCCAGTGGAGGGTGAAATTGAGTTCAGAACAGTGGTGTGCAGTATATAAAGCTTAGGAAGAGCTTATGTTTCATATTTATCTATCAGGTTTCTATAAAGAACATCAAAATGTCGATGCCTTATTGTCGTTAATTATTTTTTTTCCCGTTGCAATCATTGTATCATTGTCGCATGACAAAATCTGCTGAATAACAGGGAGGCACACCAGTTTGCCATCATCGTGTGAGAACATCTTTGAGAAACGACCTGACCCTCTCCCTCCCCCTCACTTGGGCCCTGGTGAAGTGGGGTCAGCAGTGAAGTGTGTCGCTCCCCCGTGCAAGGAGGGGGGCTAAAAGGAATGAGAGCTCACCGCGCCTCCCTGTCATGGGAGCGGAATCAGGTGGGCTCATTTGCTGGCTTTCAGATGCGGGCCACAGGTCAGCCGTAACTATTCTGCGATTTGCTTTTTTCCTCTCTTCCCCAGAAAAATTCAATCTCTATACACGTTCTGGGCCTGATTGCTTCTGGTTTCCTTTCGAAAACTTGCTTTGAGGCGCAAACAGAGATTGAAAGAGCAGACGGTGGGAAATGCTCGTCCCTCTTTTATTTCCTCCTTCCTGAACAATTACCTCCGAGGCTTCTGTTCTCAGGCTCGCTCGCATCTATTGTGCTTGTCTTTTTGTCCTCATTCGGCCGACTTAATTAGGCACACTTCCATGAAGTCTGATTGTTGCGAATAGGTAAACTTACACATCGATTATCCCATGAAATATTTTCCAAGCCCGGTTTTGAAACTCAGATGGCGACTGTCACTGGATGGTGCCATTGTGCCCAGGCAAGTGTCGAGATGAAGCGTTAATTTTGTAAAATAATCAGCAACAAAACGTTGGGGTTTATAAAACTGCTGGATATTAGCTGAGGTGCTGCTGCCTCTGTCAAACTTAGCTTTAGCTACGTCAATGTTTTATATATATATATATATACATATGTATATATATATATATATATATATATACACACACACACACACATATATATATATATATATATATATATATATATATATATATAAACAACAATTTGTTACAAATCACTTTATTGTTTTCCTATGTGCTGTAAAATGTCTCCTTTTTGCTCGGGGCCTCAAACATCTCGCTCGCCTTCCTGGGCCATTCCCAGTTCCTGTTCCACCGCTCAGGGGGATTACTGTTTTCAGAAGAGCAAAAATCCTCAGCGATGCATGAGTTGTGCCTTAACTCGCTTCACCAGCTGACAGCTGGGAGTCTCTTTATGGTCTGAGTCTAAGGAGGGAAGTCAAAGACAGACTCATACTGCGCGCGCATTTCAAGTGACAGCAAACGCGAAGCGGGAGAGCTTCATGAGCTTCAGACGTGCTGCTTTATTGGCAAGAAGGAAGTGAGCCATTTTACAATACCTGAAGGAAGTTCATAGCAGAAAGTCCTACACTGAACCATCTCTTGAGTTTCTTACGCATTTTATTTTACACTTCATTTTTACTCGCTTTTTTTTCTCTGTGTATTTTTTTTCACATAAATGTATGATAATCTTGTTTTCTTTGTTACGAGTGGCTGTCCATTGTAGATGGTATCTTTTCTTCAGAGAGTGGTTCCTCTCAAAGGAGCTGTGGGGTATTTCCACAAGCAGGATTTCTTGCTTAACTTAATAAGTTGCTAGATTTAAGGTAGCCTGGGATAAATGGACGCTTGTGGTAGTTTTACTTACACAAAAATGTTTTGAGGACAGAACAAAAATGATTGGTTCAGAGAGATAACCAATCAGATTGAAGAGGAAGTGTGCCCAAGCAACTGGAGGAGGCGGTACCAACCAATCACATGTCTTGGTACTGCATTCTCAAATTGCTTGGAAACACCTCCTCTGTAATCAAGATTGGTTATGTCTCTGAACCAATCATTTGTCATTCTGCCCTCCGAACATTTTTGTATAAGTAAAAGCTAAACAGAGTTTATCTTCATTCACTTACATTCAGCCCAGGCTTAAATCCAATAAGTTATCCGGCTAAGCAAGAAATCCTGCTTTGTGATACAGGCCCCTGGCATGGGTATCTTTCTTAAACAGACCGGTTTGTAAATAAAAGTGCCACTCAGTGGTGTATTTGATGGCAAACATACTAGCTGGAACTGCGTATCCTGTTTTTCCTATCTCACACAGCACCTGGAATAGGATCTTCCTTTCGATCAGAACAGCATCTCCTCTTACTGTGCCCACTTACAGTGACATTCAACTTCAGTGACAATAGTCTCACCAAGTCCACCTGTAAAATCTTAGCCTCGGAGCGTAAATCACGACTCACCGAGGACACAGGACTATCAGTAAGGCTCCCAGTTTGGTGACATTACAATAAATGTCAAGGACAAACCAAGGAAACATTTTATTATAAGTTTCATAATGGCTTATTATAAGTCTGCAGATTTTGTCCTCATCTAATTTAACTTTATTACATATGAAATAAAATAATATTTTTTGCTTGCCAGCCTTACATTCTCAGTAATAAATTTATGTTCTAAGCAATAAATTTGCACATCAGTGTTTTAAAAGAGGAAAGTGAGTGCTTTATTTTTTACTACCAATGATTGACCATATGTCAGACTTCAGACAGCCAATCACAGCACAGATGTGAAGTACAAGGTTCCTTTTGAATCAGGTGTGAACTCTGGGGAACCGCTGGTTAACACGTTGTGGTCTGTTGTTAAAAATATACATACATATACATCAGAGCCATTCAGTAGCATGAGGTTATTAACATTATTTTTAATCTATACTGTGCATTGCATTATTGGAAGCAGAAAAACATCTTAATATGCTTTACATAACATGAGTCTTTTCTGTTGTAACCTTGGGCTCTTGTTTTGAGTGGAGTGAAAATTCTGCAATTCTGTTGTTCTTATGCAGCAGAGGTGGTTTGCGTCTACCGTGCTACTTAGGGGTCTTAATCATGAGGCGATAGCTAAGAGAGTCAGGTTCTGAGCATCAGAACGCCTTGGAGTATTATCTTCATTCCAAGCATCTGCACTAATTAGCTGAGCAAATACATAATTACTGCCATTGCAATTAATGATTAATTTGCCTGTGTCTCCCGAATCTCCAAGCCGCAGTCTGTCTTGGTAACTTGCCTTGACATATAAACCAGAACCCAAACAGATTGCTTTTCATATTTAATTAGCCATTTGGCCTTTACAGGCAAATAAAGATGATTGAATGGTTTTATTGTTGTGATTATTACATCCTGTAAATGTGTTTCATTTAAATAGTTTTAAATTAAACTGCATGTGATGATGTGGTTTTGTTAATCAAGTTATGTTTAACCTGAAGATAAGTGTTAAATTAAAATAAAAACATTGCCTATGCTGGTTTCGAAAGGGTCTTCATGAAGTTTTCTCTTGAAGATACTCTTATGGTGACCCTTATAAAGGTATTCTGGGTCTAATTGTTACTTTGAAGTAATTAATCTTTCAAAATATTATTGAAGTGTCTGTATGGTACCATCAGGGGTGTCAGAAGTACAAGGATTCAGGGGCAGAGAAACTGACAGGGTCCCTTAAATACATAAAACTATATGCACATTTGGGAGGGGGAAGGTGATATTTTATCAGAGCGCCCAGAACTTCTCAGTACACCCCTGGGTAGCACAAACAGGAGTCATTCCCGGAAGGCTGCTGGTTCTAGCCCCCAGGGCAGCCCTGCGATTGCACCCTCAAGCTCTCCATTTAACCCGTACCACTGCTTTTAGCTAGAATTGCTCCAGTGAAATATATGATGACTTTTAATATAATGATCATTCCAACAGCTAAGTGCAAATGTATTGTTTGTTCGCATTGCATCACTTTAAGAATCACTAATGCACTTAGTATTTTTTGCGTGCAATATTCTCATCCATTTAATGACTGAGAAAAAAGTTGTTTCACTGCATGAATACAAAGGTGGATGTATCTACACGCAGGACACTATTGCTAAATATGAAGTAAGTATGAAACAAAGACAGTGATACAACGGTCACTATGGGCTTCGTACCAGATTATTGTATCTCAGTGAGAAGATACATTATGTCCTTCCTGTATGTGAGATCTGAATCAGTTCTGCGAGTTGCCAAGACGTATGGAAGGCGTGAAAACTCCTAAATTTCTATTGGAAACTTTAATTATTAGCGTATATTTCTCCATTAATCAACATGCAAAAATAAGTAGGGAAGTAGAATAGGATGATTAATAACCACAGTATTAATAGTTTAACACGGTCTTCCCTTTAGCAGACGCTGGTAAAGTAGAACAAAGGGATTTGAAATACTGTTCAAAAGCTGCTTGGAAGAGTTATACGTTTACAGACAAACAGCCCAGTCCAACCTAAATGCAGTCATTAGTCTTCTTCGTTTGTTTTGCTAATGGTAAAGGGACAGATTTATCCATCATGTGCAGCTACATTCGTAGCAACGGAGGTTAAAAACAAATAATATCTCTGCCTGCCGATCTTTCCGGTGTATTTGTTCTAAAAAAGCATCACTATTTTATGTCGACAGTAGGAATATATTAATATATAACAAAAGAAAATCATTTGAGTCATTGTGAAATCTATTTCTCCCTACATTTCTGCAATCATGGTCAATCACATCAAGATCAATGACAAGTGGCAATCCATTATCTCAAGCCAGGTACTCTGGGAAGCAGTAAATTATTATTTGTTGAGTATTGGATGGTGTGACCATCGATGGGTTGCTGTCCTGACCACAATTATGCCCTGCCTTGCCAACACGTGACCCTGAATAAGACAAGTGCGTAAAGAACACTGGTGGATGGATGGATGGAGTACTTGGATATTCTGAAAGGTTATATCAGGGAAGAAATTAATGTAGAAATTAAGAACACAGATTTGAAATCCTACGCAGCACCCTGGCATTATATTACATGGTATGGTATGGTATGGTATGGCATGGTATGACATGACATGGTATCGTATGGCATGGTATGGTATAGGATGGTATGACATGGTATGGCATGGTATGGTATGGTATGGTATGGTATGGTATGGTATGGTATGGCATGGCATGGCATGACATGGTATGGTATGGCATGGTATGGTATAGGATGGTATGACATGGTATGGTATGGTATAGGATGGTATGACATGGTATGGTATGACATGACATGACATGACATGACATG
>JAABNX020000017.1:10436020-10447374 GCA_015163995.2 Mormyrus lacerda | reverse complement strand
GGGCCAACATAATTTTGTTGTTTGTTTTCCATTATTATTATTATTATTATTATTATTATTATTATTATTATTATTATTATTATTATTATCATCATTCAATGAAAATGATTAACAATAACAACAAAATGCAGTGAAAGGATTGTCTGTAATACTATCCCGCATGATGCATTGGATTTTATTGCAGCAAAAATCCTGCATATTCCCTTAGAGGACTCTTCAAATTGCAGATGTCCAATATTGCAAACAGCCAAACTGGTGATTCGCATGCCTTTCCGGTATTGTCTGTCCTTGGGAATAAACATGTATCTCGGGCTCCACAAACGCAGGGGTATAATTTTCCACCCTGCTGGAGACTCATTGATTGCGAAGAGCGATCGCAATCGCGGGCGGCACCACAATACCGCTGATTTTCAGTTGCGCCGTTCCTCCCGGAGGACATGCAGCATTAGTGCTGATCGCATTTGTCAAGGGATGGTCTCTCTGTCCAATTGTCCCGGCCTCTTGTTTCCATTGGTAATTCTAACCAGGGTGGACTACAGATTAACCTCTAACGCCACTCTTCCTTGTTGGTGGTCATTTTCCAATCCTGCTTTCACCCTTTGTCATGTCCATTCTGATTATTTTCTTTTAAACACATTCCAGTTCATTGGCCGGAAGTGCAGAATGTATACGGGCCACCACTTTTGTTTTCGTTCAACCCAAATTGTGGCTTTGTGTCTTTTTGACAAAATAGATTTTCTGTATCTCCGAAATGCAAGAGCCTGACAGATATGTTAGACTGCATGAGTGCATACATCACGATACACGGACGCTGTGCAAACTGTAATGAACTACATTTATAGGGATATAACAATCTTCAGAGTTTTTTTCTGATAAAAAATATATGCAAAATATAAGTTCTGTAACTGAGTACCAGATTTATTTTGTGCATATACACTCATCCATTCATCCATCCATCCATCTAACTGTCCACCGACCACATATCCTAGTCACTATCCTAGTCAGAGTCCATTGCGTGGCACATGCACACACCCCCCATCCACCCCCATGAGCACATCGGAAGATCTGGCAACAGGGAAAAACGCAGAGGTTAGTCAAAGACAGCAGCATCTTCGCCCCCGTTCCAGGAGAGGCAGGACCATGAAGGCATCCATTTGAAATTTGAAAGAGGGGAACCTTGGAGGAGCAACATCATGTAGAGTCACGTCTGGCTGTAGAGTGAGATGATACACTTGTTTTTATGTGTGGTTTTATTGCCTGATGCAGCAATCATTTATGGGAAAGTGAGCAGTGAGAGAATGTCACATGACACGTCAGGTTCCTTGGACTGCGATGTGTCGGAAAACGCCTGCCTGAACATCATAAACATCATGTACGCTGCGTTATCGCGGTTGTTCAGAAACCTCAGATCCTTCCAAAACATCCTTCAGCCATCCAGCAATCTGTAAACCCCCATTATACAGTTAAGGGTAATCAATCCAGGTAAAAAGTCTTGTGATTTACTATGAAACCGATCTGCTGCTAGTGGCTCCCAGACATTGTGAAGCTATTGCCTTTGGATGTTGCAAGGCGCTGTGAGGTTGGGCATTGATAAACAGGTTGTTTGTAATGTTTCAGAAAACAGAGGTGAAAAATATCAGGTTTGGTGGGCTAGAGGGCATGCTGGCTTTTGTTCTTGCAGACTCTTCATTAATTAGTCGTAATTGAATGGTTGCATAACTCGTTACATAAGGTTGTTGTCATTTTGTTTGATTCCGTCGTGATGCGAATAGCATTCAGGAGTGGTCTTGGCATAGCAGTAACGTTAAGGTTTCTGCTTTTGATGTGAACCTCAGTTATCATGGAGTGTTGGCCCTTGGATAAGTTTCCTCATCACTGGCAGAAGCGTGAAACAAGTCCACATTTGACAGCTCTGCAGGTGATGATTCTTGTCACCTCTTTCTCCATATGTGCCCAACCTTATGGCGGCTGATCAGATGCGACAGTGACACAAGGCAACAGCGTCGCAATCGTAGACGGCTCGAGCAGCCGGTGACACTCTTAGCGTCACTCTCTTTCCTGTGGCAGACTGACATTTCAATCACAACGGGCTGTATCTGATACATTTTCACGTATTTACTTCTGCAGTTTTTCATTCGTTACATTTTGATGTAATATTTCTCTGACATTTGGCAAAGGCAGCGCGCACAGACCAGCCTGTTTGAATCGTGTGACGGTAGGACCTGGTACAGTGCTACTTCGCACCTGCTGACAAATGTCCTCCCAGGTAACAAGAAATTAAAACGGGGACATTGGCTGACTGTGATGCTGCGTAACTGCTGGAACATCAGCAGAACCCACCATCACTATCTTCGAAGGGATTCCACTGATGCTGAATGCCAGGCAAGGTATTTTCAGGGGGAAATCTGCTCATTAGCTCAAAGTCTTTGTGCATCTGCTGGCAGACAGCAGTACTGTATCTTCCACCTGAAAGACATGCTGAACTTTTATTCTGAAATGCAAATCGTGTGAAAAGGCCTTCCGAAACGCAGAGTCTTATTCACTGGTTCTACGAGCAGTGTCACAAACAGGAGGTGGATGGTTTTTTGTAGGGTTATACTTCAAAATAGTTTTTTCTTAACTCTTCATTAGAGAGCAGGTATTTTTATTAGAACTCTGTTGATTTATCTAAATGAAATTAATACAACATCATTAATAAAGCAATCGTAGTAAGCATGAGGATAAATCTCATCAGTTTACCCAGCATATACTGATAAGTCCTGCTTTTGCCTGGCTTGGACAAGTTCATAAATCACATTTTACTAATGCAAGGCCCATTTGTAGGTAATTACTATGGGTATTTACGGGGTGATTACAGAGTATAACTGAACGTATTTGTCATAATTATTGTTTTGTCTTGGAGCTGATAAAGGAAGACAGTTCCATTTAAGTGATTAACCAGAAGATGCTTCTGGAATCTATGTCGAATTCAACGCCTCTTGTCGCTTAATAATTTATTTCAGGAAAAACTTTGTGAAGACATTAGCGATAAGTGCTTTTTTTGTCTGCAAAGGGTAACTTACTCTAAGCAAGGCTGCCAGTGGAATCTAGTAGGTAAGTAGGTTGTCTAGCTATCAATTTCATAATGGAGTTGATTTAGTGATTGTGATTTTGATTTGTAGAAACACACTCAATCCTCAGTGCCACTTCTGTTAATCGACATATTGACGCCACCTCCTGGGGAGGTAACAGACCAGACAAGCAGCACAATTCATGGATTCATTTACACATAAACACAGACAGATAAGGGTGACCATTTCTATACGCATGCATATATTTCTAATGCTATGCTGACGCTCTTTATTGTATTGCAATGATAATTGTGACTGCATTCATTATCTGGATGACAGCAGCAGTATATTACTGCATATATTAATTAATTAGATATCATACAGCACAGTTCAGGTGAATCAATACCCGGATGAGAAGAGGCGGCTGGACCATAGAGGCACCTGGGCTTCTCCTTTATTTTTAAGATCAAATTATGAAACAAGTACCTGAAATAACTCATTACTAAAATGGTATTGTCATTTAAAAACACGTTTTCTCTCTTCTTTGGAATAATTCACTGTTGTAATATTGTAAAATGTATTATCTTCTGACCTTTATCAATTTTCTTAGCTACCAGCGGCTGTTGGCGATGATTCAGTGAGAGCTGCGCTGGTGTCCTCTGAGCTGAGTAGGCTTGAGCACAGTAGGCAGTAGGTACAGAGGGCTATCTAAAGCCTTCAGTTGTGCATGTCTGGGAGACTGTACAAAGCTTCTGTGCCAGTTGTTGGTTCAAATCCCACAGTTGCCTGAGTCATTTTACCATTGGGCCCTTGAGCCAAGCCCTTAACCTACATCGCTTCAGGAACAGGTTGATCCTGATCTCTCAATCGCATGTTGCTTTGGATAAAAGCGTCTCCTAGAAGAAAATACACCACTTCAATGTTGAGAGCATGAGGCTCATTTTTTTCAAAATGGGATACAGTCCCGATACCATATTTCCCTCCGCCGCTGGTCCGACGCAGTCAAGATTCTGTCGAGTGAGAGAGCTATCATCCTTTCGCCTTATATTACCCCCAGGAAGCCCCAGTGAATAACACGACATGGCAAAGAAGGACTTGTAAGACATCAGTAGCAATTTGCTGCATACAGTCAGGGACTTGAGACCCCTGAAGAAAAACAGCCTACTCAGCACTTCCTTGTAGACTTCCTCAGCGTCATTACAGCAGCCTAGCCTGTCATTATTGTAGACACCACAGGACGCATATCACTGTGCCATTTGTACAATCTCTCCTTGAATGATGACGCCTGTCAGTGTCTCCCTGCTCCCCTTGATGTCCACCACCCAACGGAACCCTCCACCCGACTACAGTACCCATCTTCTTACACTGACATGTCCCACGATCGAAGAATCGTCAGAGAACTTCAGAAGATGGCACTCCTGTGTTACTCAGCACCACATCAGGTATCCTGTCACCGGTGCGGATAAAGTGTGGAGAGTAGGCAAGACAATTCAAGTAACTGTGGTGTGCTTCATCCGCTTCACCTTCATCTTCTCCTCTTGCATACAAAGCTGGTTGGAGTTAAATGACTTTGCTAGACTTGTCTAGGTGTGATTAGATCCTGTAAAAAGTCCCAAAGTGTTTTTCCTCAAGGTCAAATTCCATCGCCAACACAAAGCCAAGGTCCACTCACCCCCAATAACCATTGCCACGTGGGGTGTTTCATCATGTGGTCTGGATGTCTGTTTGTTGAGTACCCCAGGATAGGATCTTCCACACCTAGGTATGTCACACATTCAAGCTGTAGTAGGTCTAGGAAACTTCACCAGTGGTCAGAGATTCTGATGGACCAGCTTCTGAAACATCCTCAAAATATGGCATGGCAGTGCCACTGATCTCTGGTGATCTGGGGCACTGGAACATCTCGTCTTGGGGGTTTTGAGGTTTTCCTGTTGGGGTTGTCTTTTGTAATCCTGAAGACAGATTAAACAGTCGCTGTAGAAGCTCTCCCAGTTGGAATTCCCATGCTTTATGTACTGTCAGACTGATGCCATCAAACTAATCGGCGTATAACAAAGTGTTCATCAACTTTCATTTGATTATTGATTGAAATAACCTACTGAATTTTGGTAATTAAATATATGTTGTCAAGTATGATTATGTGTCCCAAGCAATCACATTTGCGGGCAGATCACAAGCTGCGAGTGCGCAAAACAAGCCAAGCTAGCGACTCCCAAATCATCCATTTACTCGCGTTGTCTCGCACAATTGCGTGCGCTTTGTTTATTGGGATTTTACACTAAACGCTACTTCCACCTCTCAAAAGTTTTTACAAGAATTGCAAATCGCTGTCGTATTAGTTATTTCGAGCATAGAATTTGTACAGATTGCAAACATGTTCATTAATTTGCTTTGCAAGCAGGCAAGTCGCATTTGCTGTCACCCTCTGACCTGATGCTTTTATGCTTATTGTACTGAGGAGGGTATCCGCATGACGTCACAGCAAGCGGAAGTCACTCTGCTCCCTCCGACTGAGCGGCAGCTTTAGCGCTTAGTTTGTATGCCGCACAAAAAACATTGGAAACAAGAAAGAGCTGCCCTGCGACTGATTGTGGAAATAGATTTAACACAAAATAGGAACTGCCTTTTTGCAAACTGCCGAAAACGAAATAAGTAAGTATCGGACGCGGATCGGCCTAACAGGTATGTAGCAATGCATATTTAGGAATAATGCAATATTTATTTCATTATATAGTTAAACTGTTAATATATGTTTCAAATTCCTTGTATTTTATTGTTTGTTATTCATTTGTAAGGACCCCAGGTGTGACCCCCCCCCCCCCTGCAGCTGGGAACTGTGGCTTGGTATGGAAACAAACATTTTACAGCTATACTGGACACTGCTAAGGATTTTTAATCGGAATTGGCCGTATTTCTGTCATTTACTATATTCTATCATTCTTTACTGAGATATGTTCTGATAATTCCCCTTGCATTGTCATCCAGCTCATTTAACGAATGTGCAACGTAAAAGAAGTCCAGTTTGTGATGCAGATTTTATACATTTGCTTGTTTTGTTCACGTGTGCTTTTATCCTGTGTGTTTTTGCATTTTGCTCGACAATCATGGATCATTTGCCGTATCCCACACTATGGTTACATCACTT
This sequence comes from Mormyrus lacerda, assembly GCA_015163995.2. Classification (NCBI taxonomy): domain Eukaryota; kingdom Metazoa; phylum Chordata; class Actinopteri; order Osteoglossiformes; family Mormyridae; genus Mormyrus; species Mormyrus lacerda. The sequence continues at coordinate 10,441,179 of JAABNX020000017.1, read as the reverse complement.
ACGTGGTCTTGTTCTTGTTCATCTCTGAAAAGCTCTCCTGCTTTAGTTCATTCACAGCCTACTCATCTGAAAGCATATTCTCCGCATGAATTGTGCTCTGCTGTTCACCACTTCCAACATCATGTGATTTTTTTCCCTTCCCAAACCGAGCCCATCGGATGGGATTGGGCCTCAGCCGTTGTGCTCATGGACGCCCTTCCAGTTCCTCTTACAAGGGCAGATCGGCCCACATCTGTTTGTTTATTTATTCATTTCCTTATTTATTTCAGAGAAAAGAGCCATAACCGTTTTAGTAGCATGATGGGTCCCATGACATTTTCTGACAGAGCTCACTTTAAAGACTTATTCTTTTATAACCCTCTTAAATCATAGCAGATAATTTCAATCCTTGAATACATAAAGCCCAGCTAAACAAGCCCACCCCCACAGCCCTGTGGAGTACCTAGGATGTGGGTGTATCTAGGTACACCAGTGTGCTACAGGGAATGGATTATGCTGTAGGTGCTGGGATTACGTCTGTGTTTGCGTGCAAAGACTCAGTCAGAACTGGGCTGTTTGTACATGCACAGCTGCTCTCAATAAAGCGATTCGGCTCTCCGGAGAGGTGCCTTTTTATCAAATAGGGTATTTCTCAATTTGTGTCCATTTACTTATTAGCAGAAAGCAGTTTAAGTGATAATTAGGTCTACCTCCCTGCAGTATACAGAAGTGTGCATGTATGTGTGTGTGTGTGTGTGTGTGTGTGTGTGTGTGTGTGTGTGTGTGTGTGTGTGTGTGTGTGTGTGTGCATATAATATAAGTTTTGTAATGAATTCAATGACTAAGAATGACTAAGAGGATTATTTATAAAATATTACCTGCTGGGTGAGACGAATCGTGTAAAACAGTTCAAATTAGCTCAAGAGCCAATTGATGCCATGTAGTTTGTTTTTTTTTAACTGTCCTGCTGTGTTGCATATCCTGCATTTTTTCTTTCTTGTTCCAGTAGAATCTGCCAAGTCGGGGGCCGAAAATGAAAAAGTTTCTTGATAAAGCACAGCTCGATATAAATTAGATTGACCCCAAAATGTTAGTTTAGGAAACAGCGGTGCCATTCCGCGGGAATAAACGGACACTGATTTCGTTTGTCTGAGCAGATAAGTCATCTGTATTGAGCCTGTCTCCCATAGCTTGTCCCGGCTCATCCCTGATTTAATTTGCCACATCTTCTGGAAGAAGTGATGACGTTTAAACGTGGGGACTCTGAAGGTTACGCCGGCTCAGAATTTTAATTAGGGTCCCCTTCAATGGGCCAGCGCTCCTTCCGGAACGTTCTCCGCCGCAGCCCACCCCTCGACAGACTTGCCGCTGACTCCTGTGACATTGCGATGCGAAGGCACTAGGCTTGCCAAGCAGAGGCGCTGTATGCACTTTTAAAATTCTTCTCTGAGCCCCCACCCCCTGGCAACAAGTAGAGCTTCCGTGTGTCTGCATTGGGGGCTAATTGCGCTTTGAGGAAGTGACACTTGTGTCACTTTGCAGTCTAAATGCAGCTCGTGTCAAACGAAAAAGCAGGCAAATCGACCCCCGCCGGCCCGAAATAACAGCCATGGAGACTGAGCTCATGCCATGGAGGTACGCTAAGATGCATTTTCATGGCGCTATTCTGGATATGGCAAATTGCCTTTGTGAGACGTGTGGCTTTTTAAATAACGCAATCCATTAAGAGCTCTCAGTAAACTCTCAGCTTCTAGTGTGGCGGAAGCTGGAGGCACAGAGAGCGCATTTATGATGGAAGCGGTTTCAGCTTATGATCCATTATAGTCTGCTCCATTGTGCTTTTTGAATATCATGTTCACATATCAGAGTCAGATATCAGGGGTTCAACATGTTAGAATGGTATTTGGAATGCGCCATCACTGGCTGGACTCCAATTACCATACAAAAATTATGTTCTCAAATAAACAGAAGGATGCGACTAATATTATGCTAGTCTGAGAGTAGTAATAATTCAAAGGCTAGGGTGTCACACGCATTCGATGCATTCAGACTTCTCATTGGAGACACCATCTAACTTTACCCGTTTCAAACAAAAAATCGAACAATTCTATTTCTATCGCAATAAGAGAAGGCTCTCTGTCATCGGCGCTACGGATATACTTGTTTTTCTTTTCAATTTAAAAAGCAAGGCTTCTTACTTTAACCTTCAGGTAATCGCCTAGGCTAATTCTCTACTCGCTGTAATCACGGCACGCTTTTATTTCTCTACACATTTCTGTTGCACAAACACAATTTTTAATTTTTTTGTTAGTCAGCCACCAGGTTGATCCTGTATTCATACCCAGACGCTGTTTGCTTGATTTTCTGTTGTATCTTGGTTTTAGGGCTGAACTGCTGATATGATGAATGATCTCAATTTAAGGCTCCAGTTAGCTAAATCTTTCTGGGGCAGGGTGTGACTCAGTGGGTTAGGAGGCTTCTGTCCACTGGTTCGAATCCCGGTATCAGGAGAGCGACGTTGTTGTTGGGTCCTTGAGCAAGACCCTTAACCCCCAGCTGCTCCAGAGACTGTCTGACCCCCCCTTTCAAATGTATGTCACTGTCAGGAACGGATACAGGCAGCTACTGAGGGCCCATTCCAAGTCGTGAAGAAAAATGTATATAATTTACGATAACTAAAACCATATACATCCAATTAGAATGTTTATGTGCAGGCAGAAGCATGGCCAGCTATAGTTATATGCAGAATAGGCAGTTGCCTTACCTGCATTGCAGAGGAAGTGAGATGATGTTTAGTTTTCTTGGTTGAAGGGCCTCCCAAGTAAAGCTTTGCCTGCCGATTTACATGCGCCATAGACCACACACGTCAGTAGTGTCCCTCTGCAGCCTACGGCCCCCGTGCCCAAGTGGGAGGTCTGAGTACCGGCCACATGCTCCTAACAGGTGTCCGCTGGCCATTGCTGCTGCGCCCCCCCCCTCCTCATTGGCAAACCTCTGAGAGCAGTCCGGAGATGCCTGACAGGATGATGGATCAGGCTCCACCATATTGGCTCGCTGATCCATACTTGCTGGAGTGGATATTGGCATTTGCCATTCAGATGTTTAGCCCTGAAGTCATGTCCTGCTGATTAGTCAAATGCTCCAGCTTCCAATAATTAATGTTTAACACTGGGGAGCCTTCCTCGGGGGACACAGGGCATTTCTGGAAATTGCACAGAAGTTTCTCGGGCGCTTTTGAGCGGAGGCGAGGCGCCCCCAGGACACCAGGGGAGATCGATAGCCACGTTAGCGCAGGCTAACGGTGCTGCCCTCGCGCACGTGCACTGCTGCTGTTTGCTAACGGACTCTAGGGGCATTATCATGGTGAGGGGTGGGAAATTAAAAAAGAAAAAAAAAACATAACGGTTAAAGAGTATGAATGGATGGGTGGATGTTTATGAAAGGTTATTGCAGATTATTCTAGATTGCTCAGTTATATCTGTAGGATAATGCTGTGTACAGTTCTTAGGGAATTTGCACTTGTTTTACTGAATCATCACGGATAGATGTTTCCTTTATGATGTACTTTCCTATTTAATGAGAGCTGTTAGCATTTCCTTTATGATGTAATTATTGTTTAATAAGATCTATTATCAGCGCGGCTATCAAATGCTGTTTGTGTGGTGGCACAGTGGTTAACAGGTCACTTCCGGGACCTGGGTTCAAATCTCCACCATGACTCCATGTGTGTGGAGTGGTCATGTTCTCCCTGTGCCCCCCCCCCCCCCACGTTTCGAAAACATAATGAGGTTAATTGGAGTTACCAAAATGCCCATAGGTGCACGTGTGCATGGTATGTGAGTGTACCCTGCGATGGGTTTGCGTCCCATCCTGGGTTGTTCCCTGCCTTGTGCCCTGCGATGGGTTTGCGTCCCATCCTGGGTTGTTCCTTGTCTTGTGTCCGTAGGCTCCAGACCCCACCATGACTCTGAATGGGACAAGCAGTTAATTGGATGGGTGTTTAAGAGGTTAATGCAGATTTTTGTAGAGTCCTTGGTTAAATCTGTAGGATAATTCTGTGTACAGTTCTTAAGGAAATCGCTTTTGTCTTGACTTTAATACGCAGCTTTTCTTTGAATGGGTGTAATACTTTTGAGTTTTCACATACTAATCGACGCTCGCAAAATTTCAGGTTATGATGTCAGCCTCAGTATTTTTAAGTTAGTGTTCTGGTTTTTTTAATACTTATCTTTTACCTTTTAATGTATTATTATTATTATTCATTGATTTTTTTTTATGTAAAATCTGGTTTTCTAGAGCAAGTAGGCACTGATAAATTTCGTATTCTTCCCGTAAGGCTTTGTCTACGGCTATAAGGGGATGTTTTTGTGTGTCAAACGTTGACAGCGCTGTGACTCTGTGGCCTTGAGTATCTGAGGTGGCCAGTTCCGTTCTGACCCAGCTTTTTGTCGGATGACACTTTCTCCTCATGGGTATGTGGGTCTCCTGGGCTGCTCCAGTTTTTTCCCTGCGATTCAGGCGTCTCGAAGGGACCCGTGACGCGTCTATGTGCGTGTGTCCTGTGTTGGGTCAGGCTCGTAACTCTTGGCTGCATTGCCACCAGGTCTCGTCGATTGAAATGCACACATCTAGGATATTAGTTTACACTCGAGACACAGATAATGTGGTAGTACATGCTTACTTTATGCTTTAATTAACCAGTAACTAAGTGATAGCTACTCGCTGATCTCGTGTTTGTTCATCATTACGCAATCATGGCGGTTCATTTATTAAATGCAGGAACTATATTAATTAACAGTTAACTAATTAGTTAATAATTAGCTAAAATACACTATACAGTATAGACAAACGTATTGAGACACCTGGACATTGCACTCACAGGAACCATTATGACATCACATTCTAAATCCACAGGCATCAATATGAAGTTGGTCTCCCCTTTCCACAAGATTTTGGAGTGTGTCTGTCAGAATTTTTGCCCATTTACCCAGAATAGGATTCGTGTTTTCAGACACTGATGTTGGTCATGAAGACCTGGCTCGCAATCTCTGTTGTAGTTCATCCCAAAGGCGTTTGGTTGGATTGAGGTCAGGGTTCTGTGCAGGCCAGTCAAGTTCTTCCACACCAAACTCACCCAACCATGTCTTTATGGACCTTGCTTTGTGCACTGGGGCACAGTC
>JAABNX020000017.1:10411665-10425421 GCA_015163995.2 Mormyrus lacerda | reverse complement strand
GCTGGCAGACACTAATCAACCTTACTTTGATAGTATTTATTATTATTATTATTATTATTATTATTATTATTATTATTTAATAGAGTACAGTCCCACTTATTGCTATGATTTAAGTACAATGAATCCTTCGTTAGATTTAGAGCCTGGATACTCTGATATTGATTCAGAACTGGCCCATATATTATTTATTAGACAGTTCCATAAGGTCATAGATACCGACCCGGCTGCCACAGATCGGGTTCTCCTTTCAGTACCTCAGTGAATGAATTCAACCCCGGTTGGAGACCGCTGGAACTTAATGGAACAGAAGAGAGATTCATGTTGAGGTTGTGCATGTGCTTATGTCACGGGTGTGTAATGTGATGTGTTTATCAGAAATGTAACTGTCCGTGAGAAAATTCCACGGCGGGCTCCCCATCCAGCTGTCAGGTTAAATACATCCATTTGTCGCTGGGCCATGACTTACAGTCTGACTAAACGTGTGACGAATGCCAGCAGATTTTAGGCTTCATTTTACAATTCTTATATAAACTGAACATAACACAACACTGCTGATTGGCTATGAAACTAAAATGAATCACGGGGCCAGGCATCAAAAACAACGCCTGACTCAAGACTGCGGTTTATACATTGATGTTTATGCTGTTCACGGCCTTCATGGTTAATATGTTAACTATTATGGGTATATTTAAATATCTATAAACACAATAAATATTTTACATAATATAGCTAACAATGAATATGCATAAACGTACAGCTTTTATAATCCATATGTATAAATGAATGTGTGTAAATATTTGTGTGGTTTTTACAGCTTTGGCAGACACAGGCTGACCATGTTCTGGGAGGTGCTACTGTAGCCTTGAATCCCTGCTTTTCTGATGCCTAACTTTACCGTCCTGCTTAGAAACACCGGCTCGGTCATGTGACTGGCACCTGCTGCTGTTCCAGGTTCCGGCATACTGATACAGGTGCACTTACTTCTTGACTTTGCACCTGGAGGAAGGGATGTCGTGGCGACGGATGGGGGTAGATTTATACCCCGGGTTATAAATAGGGAGGAGTGGTCCGCAAACAGGAAGGACAAGGCCGGAATTTAATGCCAAACATCTGAGAACTGGATGCAGCCTAATGGAATCGCTTGCTGCAATATGAAGGCACGGACTCCTCGGATGGGCCACTGCGCGTCTTTTCCGAGCGACGACATTGTGGCCGATAATCATTAGCATGCCAGCTTTATGGGTTTTATGATGATGAAATAAAATACTAAGATTTAAATGGAGTTTCTTGTATTGACTGCCTGTGATGATAAGAAACAGGATCAGGAAAGTGAATCTGAAGCCATTCATCTTCATGTGTCACAAGAGGCCTATGCAGATGGAAGACGCCTTTAAAATACCCGCCCCTTCCTTAGTGTCCTTAAAATATCCCAAGAATCTAAAAAATATAAGCATAGCTGTAAATCCCAGTGGAGATACCTTTGGCTAATCCTTCTTAGCTTTTTAACCTACACCTTTTGAGCAAAGGAATCTGAGCAACTGGTGCAGAATTTTGTCCTTGGGAGTAATCTCAGGGTTTCCATAAACACGGCAGGTGTACGACTCATGCTTTTTAATCCAGGGGTATAAAGGCACCAAAACCTTTATGAGCTCTGTGCTATATCCAGTACTGGCATTGAAGTAACGCAGAAAAACCTTTATCTGCAGACTTCTGAGCGGAGGAAGTACCCACAAGGAACACGTAACTGATATGGGCTCAGAATCACCGCAGCAACACAATCGATAAAATATGGCGCTTTCCTTTCCATTTGATTAATGCAGGTAGGATTCAGGTGCTGAATATCACAAGGGTCACCGTTTTCCTCCGGGATGTATAAGGATACTGAGACGTTTTTAGGAATATTCGATCCGGTTCTAAAATATGGAAATTGATAAAATGATCGATGAGACCCCTAATGAGCTGAATTTAAAAGAAATGTCAGATAAACAACCCCCAAACAACAATACATAATATACAGGGACCTGTACTGAATAATAATAAATAAAATAATAAGTATAATTATAGTAGTAGTAAGAGCAGTTAGTTGTAGTAATAATAGTAGCAATAATACGGGCAGCATGTGTCTCCTTCCCAGAACTGCATATACTGTCTGTATGTGTGTTCAAAGGCACATCCCATATAGGATCCAGGCCCACTCTGTATGGGACCGGACACTCAGCCTTTAATCAGAAGGTCATGGCTTCCAATCCCTGAGCCGGCAGAGTAACCCCTGTGTGTGTGTGTGTGTGTGTGTGTATACACACGCACGCACGCACACACACATACATACTAGCAAATAAATGTAAATGACAGCTATATGTACATATATATGAATAATATGACTGTATATATGTAAATAATAACTCATTATATGTATGTATATACACATATATAAAAGGATTTATTATTGATAATAATGGTGCAGTGACTATCAGGGGAGAAATGTTAGCGAGTGACTAAACCCTGGGGGCCTGAATACAGAGAGATTGGCTGACACTGGAAAGGCATCTTGTCTAAACTGCTTGCAGCCATGGAGCCTGATCACCAGTGTACTTCCTCGTTCAGGGTGGGCGCTCTTTACGCAAAGCATGACAGGCCCTGTTTCATCTGCTGTGTCGGGGGGGGGGGGGAGGGCATGGCACTCACTGGTGTTAATAGGCCTAATGGAAAGCTGTAAACCCCCCCCCTCCACCTGTACTTCATGATGAAAACCTCATGCTCCATTAACATAGGAGGAGAGAAGTGGGGCATATTAATATGGATCAGCTCACAATGCACAAGCACTTATTTGTTTGGCTTCAAGCTGCGATAATAGCCTTGGATTTTGGAGGAAATTAGCCCAAAAGAGGCCCCTTAGTCCCCGGATAGGCGTCACCATTGCCTCATGTTAAAAGAGAGTCATGAGCGTTTTATACATTTTTTCTGGTTTTTGCTGGGGAGGTGGGGCTGACTGGGCAGACTTAAGTGCCCAGCAGAGCCTAAATGTGAGGGATGCAAAGGCCAGTAAAGTGGTTTGCAATCAGAAAGCTCGCTCCATTTCAGAGAGTAATTCTAAAGAATCACCATGACAATTCTCTGCTAAAGGACCATTTATGAGTTTATACTGCATTACTTATATATGCAACATAAATATGTCATTTAAGGAAAATTAAGAAGGTTTGTTAGTAAATTGAAAGTGTTTTGGCAGATGTTAATTGTGCCCACCAAACATGAGATAGTAGTAACACAGAACATCAGTGAGGTACCAGTAACACCAGTAAAAACAACGCTCGAAAATTATGTGATGGTGAATTAAATATAAATATCAAAGTGTAAATGTGTCAAACAACCCCTCAACAAACCTGACACATCACGTCCTTTTGAGTGCCATGTTTAACGTGTGTCCTTGGGCAGTGGCTCATATTCCTGTTTCAGGTCAGCTCTATATTTTCACCCCCCAGGTGTAAAGAAGAGATTAATTGTACGTCACAGCATCCTCAGTGAGGTCGCTGGGCCCACGTCGCGCAGAATTCCATGTCACCGCGCGCGTCTTAAACTACGCGTGTCGGCGGAGCCTCAGGAAACGGCGCCCCGCCACAAACGACATCTCAGTTTCCGGCTCGTTAGCGCCTCTCTGACGGGGAGAAGATAGTGGATCCTTATCGCGGATCACGGGTGGCGCTCTTATCGTCTTGGGTGGGCGGGCCTCCCCGTCATCGACCGTGCGGCACAAAGTGCAACCTTCCTTTCCTGCCGCTTCTCCTCAGAAGCGGCTTTCCTGTCCCTCCTGAGCCTTAAAACCGTGGCACCCGGATGCATGTGTGATCTCCAGTTTTAAGATGCTTGGAAATAATAAAAATGTCAAATTATTATATGTCTCCTTCTCCCGCTGAATGTAAATGACTGCAATTAAAGCGAGGGAGCAGTTTGTAAACGAATAAAATGGTCTGCCACAAAAGCATAACGACGTTTGTTTGCCAAGCTTGGTTTTTCTCCAGAATGATAAACAAAAGCTGATTTGCATATTCCTTGTTGTGCGTTGCCGCTTCCACATTTTCACCATTCCTTCACTTTTCTTTTTGCTTTTAAACTCTTCATTTGTTTATTGTTGGCCAGGTTTTTGATGGGAAGGTCAAACGAACTCGTGCGGGGGTCCCTGAGTTGGCTTACAGATTCTTGCAAATGGCTTTGATACCCGCTGTTTATAATCCACAGTGCAGCGCTTACATGTGTGCCGCATGACTCAGTCCTTCAGCCCCCCCTCCCCCCCCCCACACAGGGATTCACCGAACCACATTCTGTTGAGCAGTATTGTCTCGTTAAGGTTTTTGGCTTTGCCACTTTGTTTTTACATTCACAATGTGCATTTCCGGAGACCGCTGTCCAAGCCAGGCCAAGACAAGCTGTTTTTTTGTAACAAAAACATGCCTGTGTCATTTTCTAAATAACTCTCAATACACTCTCCCTTTTCTGCCTTAACAATGCCTTATAATTTAAACTTTAGAAGACTATGGGCTAATGAAAGAGAACTATTCAGAGAATAATATAATTCAAATATAAATGTTTATCAGTTGCTGCTTTTTGAGGTAATGTGAACTGGGCCTTGCTCATCAGGTATATGGTTACTCTGGTGACAGAGTCCTGGATTTCTCTGGCGTGTTCACTTCCCGTTTGTGTCCAGCCCTTTCAAATGTCATTAATTTCCCCCTGTTTTGCAGTGTTTAGAGCTCTGTGAGCGCTTTCTCCAGCCCATGGGCACTGAGTGTAGGTAACGCCACGGCTAATGGAATGCAACAATGGCATTTTCATTGAGTTTTCTCCTTCCTACTGTGTCTGCAGTGACAAATGACCTTTAACTTTGATTCCTACTGGAAATGTGCTGTTGGTAACATTAATGTAATATTAGGTGGAAGAGGGAGGGTGTTTACCGAAGAGAGAGCAGTGTCAGCCGTCAAGCACCCGCATTAACGTTGGGGGGTTTCATTTCTAAGTAAGAAGCAGAGAGAATGTTGGGTAACTTAAAGTGTAAAAGTTCCAGCGCATCCATCTTTTAAGCTTAGCTGTCCGAGGTGACATTTCATTAGCACATTTTGTCAATAGAGAATTCATCGAGAGAGGGCCCAGAAGGACAGACAGAAAACGCGTCGTCCTTTTTCATTATATCTGTCCGGGCTAAAGCTCAGAAATGGCAGCATGGAGGGTGGGGGGTATGTATCCTGTCTGTAAACTGCATTAATCATTCATCCCCCATCCTCCGGGCCCCCTCCGTCAGTTCTGCATTCTGACCGGGGTCCGAAAATGGCTATTCAATTTTGAGCCGCGTGACAGATACATTTCAAGGAAAATCACAGACATAACGACTCCTGCCATGCCCCATAACGTCCTCATCCATCAATTAGGTGCTTTCCAATAAGTGGGAGATGAGTATGGTAGAATAAGGACGCCCCCATGAGTCAGTCACCGCGGAGACGGGCCGTAGCCACGGTGACGTCTTCAGCAGCATGGGAAACCAAGGCGTTTATTTGTCTTGGGTGTTGGGGAGCTCCTTCTCTGGGAAGGGACATCCCTCAGAAGACCCATTTAGCGGTTTGCAGCCATGGCCGAATGTATCTTTTTTTTTTTTGTCATAAAGAGTGGGGTAACATTGAGTTAAAATGGCATTGCGCTAATTATCTTAGCGGTGCCCTTTGGCTGTTTGCAATGTGCTGCGCTCAGCATTGTTAAAATAATATATATATATATATATATATATATATACGGCCTTTGAGAGTGGCTCATAAAAGATGAAGCAGTAGTCCTACAGCCCACGCACTGCTCTGGACCTCATAAGCGGTCTTACAGGTTTGCAAAAGTCAATATGTCTGTAAAGAATCTGACAGCAGATATATAACACAATTTTATTTTCAACACAAACACTTCATTCAGATCTAGATTGTTGTCGTATATGATTGGGTAGATATACAAAATGTAAAATTAAATAAAAACGCATAAAAGGTTTCTAAAAAAATGTCTTTTTTAATATTTATTGTCCTCTCCCTCCGTGCTCGTTTAGGCAATGGATCCATGGTCCTGGTAATTAGTTTGTTTTATAGGTGCAGTTGCAATATTGGAAAGCCTCAGCAGCGGAGACTCTAGACAGTCACGCCTGACCTTGGTTCAGTAGCGGTGTGGTCTCACATCTCCAGGGCTGCAGGTCGATGTTCTCACCCAGCTTTTGGGCTTCCTCTTGTTACCTCCCCCAGTGCAGATTTGCGGATTTGTCTGTTAAGAAAGCGTTGCTTCTGTGAGCACGCGTCCCGTGATACAACAGACACCCCATCCTACTCTTTTATTTTTTTTTAGAAGCAAAGTAGTTCCATGAACATCTCGAGTCATGAAGGCTAACTGAATCACATGACATAGGACAAGTTTATTTGGGTAATGATCTTTCTTTCAGTGGTAGAAAGGGAATGATGATGTAGACTGGGTGGATGGAGAAGAACTGGCAGAACACAAGCAAGCACAAAAAGAATGTTGAATTAACGCAACACTAACGGAGGCATGTCAGATGGAGACAAGAGTCAGGCAGAGAGCATCACTTTGCTGGTACACGTCTAGTGCTGGAATCAGATCGTCCTGCTTTTCCGTCCTACTCGCGATGCTATTCTGCATTGAACAATTTCCACTAACATGAATAATATTATGGTGTGCCAATCTAAGAAAAGTGTGTGAGAAAATCATACTGGCAGATTTCAGGACTGCTGAAGAAGATGCAACATACAGCATATTCATACTTATTTTTCTTTCAATTATTGTTCACTGAAAAGTGAAACACTTACCTAATTCCATTCCCAAGCCCTGATAATGGACTAGAAAGCAAAGGCAAACTTTGTGAAGAAAAAGCCAAGCCAGTCTGAAACCGAACAAACACAGAATATCGAAAACTATTACGTAACCCAGAGATTCAATTATGTAACCCAAATATGTGAACTTTGGACCAGTCTAGCTTTTAGGAAATCAAAATATAAAAATTAAATGAACCTGCATTTGCCTGATGCATGCTGGGAGTCCATCACTTATTAATAAATAGATAGGGCAGGTAATTTGTAGAGAAATTGTAGGGAATGAAGTAATGATGTAAACTAATGGAATTGACCTTGACAGTAGTGAGCCTGACTGAAAAATGGGAGAGTAGTCTCTGAAAAATGATCTGCCCATCAACATTTTTTTTTCTTTTCTTTTCATGAAGCACACAATTGATCTTTTAATCACAATGCCAGCAGAAAATGTTACGGAAAATTGTAGAAAAGCTGCTGTGCAACGCACATGAGCTTATGCCGGTTCACTGAATAATAGCAATAATAACAGCAGGCGACACGTAACCTATGATTATACACTTCGCAAGCGTACTGTACCTTCTGTGAAAGCCGCTCGATTCCTTCAAGGATGTGGACCAACTGGTCTTAGAAAGTGTGGTCATATCTTTGGGTTCTTCCTGCTTCCTGTCACAAAATAAATAAAATCTGATTTCACTGACCTGAAGAGCTGAGTAAAATTGAAAATTGAGACAAATGAAAGTGTAAAAATGTGTCTTGGGTATTGGACAGATTATTAATATTTCAAAATATGTGTTATGCCATATAAAGACCAAACAAAATTGAAGTACAGACTGCAAAAATAAAAAATATTAAATCATCATAGCTCAAAAATAGAATGTGACAAAGTAGTAATTTTCAATTCCACTGAAAATAATGCTTTTGTTTTAAAAATACGTATATTTTGGGATTTAATCATCTAAACTAAGATGATATAGAGTACTGAGATGAAAAAATGGGTACATTTCTCATAATCATTTGATTTCTTGGGTTATTGAAACTTTGTTTTTTTCAAATTCTGAAGATATTTGCCAGTGTATGTTTGCTGGACATAATTGTGTCATTTTATCAGCTATATTTCAATAGTAGTAATGGGAAAATAAACATTGTTTGCAGGCCCAATTCCTTTGTTTTGCATAAAACTATTTAATTTTTTCTTATTTTTTTTCTTTTTTGCAGAAATGTTGGAAAAAAATTGTATTGCCTTCAGAATGCACTGACTTGAGCGTTATGGGTCATATGTGACACGTCTAGCCAAAGTGTGACAGGGCTGACAGATGAATGAACCGCAGACTGCCTCATTAGCGGGGCAGACGCTGCTTATTGAGGTTTATAAGTAGCCCATGGAGAGTAAAGACCGCACACACAATAAGACACAAAAGTGGAACTGATTTTCAGTTAATTTCTGATGGTGCATTCCTGCAAGCAAGAAAATAGAAATCATTTAAAAAGCCAATTATTTGGCTATAATATCACTGAATCAGTGTATTACTCTCCTACAACCAAACTAACTGCACATATGTTGCTTGATGCTTCTTGGAAAGAAGAAAGGTGAAAATGGACAGTTTTTTGCGTGTTTGAATTATACAAAAGCACTAACATCAAGGGGACTGTGCCAGGGCCAGTTTCAACTGGTTTAATCTGACTCTTTATTGACTGAGAACCGTTAGTCTTAAAGAAAACTAGGAAAAACTGGGCGCCTATTGAAAAACGAGTGGTATTGAGTTTAATTGTGTTAATTTGCGTGTGTAATTGGCGGTTCAAAATGCAATATGCCATTCATTCTTTGCTTCATTGCTGCCCTGCATGGAAAATTAGAGCTGCAAGTGATAATGCAAAAATGCATTTTTACTAAAAATGCGCAATTAGCAATCGAGTCAGTCTGTGTTATTCCAACTCTCCCACAAGAGAGGAAGGGAACACGAGCACTGTGATGATGGAAAATCTCAAGGAAACTCGGTCAGGAAAACTTCATACAGCCGGCTCTGTTGATTCATGGCCCGTGCCGCTTGGTCCGAAATTGAAAATTGGGCGATTAATAGTTACGGCGTGTGGTGATCAGGTGGCTCCCATTCTGCGGCTAAGAGGGTGAGCGCAGGGCAGCTGGTCACGCATTAGCGAGGCCTACACGCACCGGGCTTCAGCACGGCTCTAATGAGTCTTATTCAAAAACTTGGTTCAGCATTTGTGTCACGACACACCTTGAGGATGTAAGTCTCCAGAGAGTACTGGCACATATTCACACATTTACTATTGCTTTGAACAACACTGTTTGTTTACTGCATAAATAACTACAGCCCAAAGGTAACCTAGAGGACATGACACGATGACCATACAGCACAAAATCCACAATAATACATCTGCTGGCACTTACGCCAATACATGCCAATGGTTATGTGTCAAATTATGCATCAATGTTACATGAACGCTATAAAGAAGTAGGCTCTTACTCAGATGAGGCAATGCACTGTAATAGATTAGACTCATCTGATATTTTTATAGGTTTCATCAACTAGCAACAAAGTTCAATTTAATTACCGAATCTAATTATAAGCCTCCCGCTCCCCCGTGTCGCATGTTTGTAGTAATTGTTTTGTTGCCGCTCAACAGCCCAGATGAAGTGGATTCAAAGATCCCGCGACCTCACCTTACATTAGCAGTGTACATTAATGAGCGGCTGCGCTATGCTAGAGGCTGCCGGCAGTTTGGCGCGTGCTAGCAGGGCTAAGAACTTCCTCGTTACGTTTTGATGTGCTTTTATATTTTCAATAAGCAAAGAATAAAAATAACGTTGTCTCCGAGAAAGGTTAAAATGGCTGTCAAACTAAAGGTCAGGAACATCTCTTGCATTTAATAATAATATTAGGTTCTGTCAAGTCAGTATAGACAATACAGACAACTCAACATGAACATGTAGACCATTACTCCAGAACTTCATGTCTTCTGTGGGGGTCTTCAGGCTTCTAAACGGCGTGTTCATTGTCGTGTTGACCGAGTCCATCCATCTCATAAATGATCCTTCTAGTCTTCTTCTAACTTTAACACTACATTAGCATAACATGGTATAAATGTTAATATGGTATAATATAGTATATTAAATGCACTGGCACTGCTCATAATATACCCCAAATAAGACTACTTCAATGAGGATTTTTTTTTTTTGTTTGAACCAAAGTTCAAAGGCATCGATACACTTCCTGTTCTGCTTCTTTCATTCTCCAGCTTTCACATCCGTAAAAAGTTGCTGAAAATACCACTTTCTGAACAAACCTGGTCTTTGTTCTTCGGGGTACATCAGCCTTTTTTTCCCTCAGTCCTTCATTGCAGCTCTGCCAAATGTCAG
The DNA here is from genome assembly GCA_015163995.2 of Mormyrus lacerda. Classification (NCBI taxonomy): domain Eukaryota; kingdom Metazoa; phylum Chordata; class Actinopteri; order Osteoglossiformes; family Mormyridae; genus Mormyrus; species Mormyrus lacerda. The sequence goes on along the minus strand of JAABNX020000017.1, from coordinate 10,415,206 downwards.
TCTGCCATGTATTTCTTGACAGTTGGATCCTTTTTTGTTGACGGTCAGCTTCCTTCCATCGTAGGCGTCGTCTTTACCAATCCAGAAACATTCAGTTTCTCTGACTGTGACTTTTTTCTCACAGAAAGAGTTCTTCAGAAGGACCATACTCTGCTTCAGCCATTTTCTTAAAATATTCAATAAGTCCAGGGCTCTTCAAATCTGAGCCTTGATTCCAAATCCAAGATGGCGGCGCAAACAGTCGCAGCGGCCCGGTGCTCTCTTGTTCGGAATGTTGTTTTTATGTGTATTTTGTTTCTACTACGCGTATGACAGTTAATTTTTCTCCCACATTTCACCTCAATCCTACTTCAAGTGCAATATTGTCTCATGCAGATTGAATGTTGTCTACTGTCCAATTTTATACCATATGTTGCTTCCCTTTTTTATATTTCCTTATTTATATAGCTCTCTTTATTTATTTCTTGTACATACCTGTCCGACACAGGGACTGCATATAATTTCGTTGTACTTGTTACAATGACAATAAAGTTATTCTGATTCTAATTCTGAACACATGGAATGAAGCAGTAGACACCAATGCCAGATACACAGTACACAGGAACACACACACACACTGTAATACACACACGAGAAGAGAACAGCCCAACAGTAAACCCAGCTGTGAGGTGTCAGTACCCTCGGATGCAATTCTACGAATATATTTAGCCAAAACACCCAGTGTCTGAAACTGCTGAACTGCTATTACCAGATAGAACTTACACATTTCCTTCAAAACAGATTTTAGGCCCAACGGCGTTGGCGGCTCCAGTCTTGAGGTAAAACGCGAACTGGTTGGCGTCGCATGTGTTTGGTAGCGCACACTTAGGGTTGTCTGATGATTCTGGTGGCACACAGAAAAACACGTGTTACAGCGTTCCTGTGACGGGAAGGCTTTCTGTAAGCAGCCTAGAGGGAATTTTTAAAGACTGTCAACAAGCAACGATGAACAAGCAGGAAATAAAGGAACCAATCAGAATATACAAGATATATATCGCCTCTATCAAAATATTGAATCAATTAGCCATTAAAACTCAAACTAATTAAATTCTTTATACTTTAATCATAATATGATGATGAATAAAAATTTTTAATTATTGCTAGTGAAGAACAGTACTGAACTTTGCTTTTAAATTAACATAAGATAATTAACCTAGTCATTATTCTTTTTGACATATTTCACAGGTAAAGATAAACACTGCTTGACCAAATGCAACAGACTATGAATAATCTGTTTAATAAAATAACATTAATCAGTAATGGACTTTTCCAACATATTCTGGTATAACAGGATATTTAATTATACAAAAATATACCAATTTCACATTTGGAGCTCTGTTCGCCTCTTTTTTTATACTGTGAAAGGGCATGCAGATATTTCTCAGTCATATTTTCAGTTTTTCCAGGTTCTCAAATCTTAGTCTGTCTTACTGTAGTCTCCCTGAGGCACCGCAAGGCCGGTTTGTGTCGCACATTGCATGCAGTGACCCTATGCTTTCTACTGCTTTTTATTTTTAGCTATAAACTTTTAATTCAAAAACACTAAAGAAAGCAAATTCAAAAAACACCAAAGAAGAACATTTGATGCTTAGGAAGCCAAATCGTTCGACCTCAGATACAAGTTCAAGACTGCAACACACATTTAACCCAGCAAATCACAGTCATGGCTGGGTGAACACCTCCTTGCATCTTTTGGCAGCCCCAGAAAACAACAACAAAACACAAACATTATACAAAGAATGAGTATTTTCCATTAGAAATGTGATCCCTCGAATCCCCATTTTAAACAAAGGACGGTACTGAAGTCAAAATTTTGTACAATTTGGCATAAATCTACTTAACCTACCTGTACCTTGTGTTGTCACTTTATCTTGTGATGTGACTTCAGGTTTTATCAGTAAGCTGTTGGACACAGCATACCACATAAGGACCACAATGATCAGGAAAAGTCCACAACGGAGAAGATCTGCAAAAGTTAAGCAAAGACACAGTGGAGAATAGCACACCAAAACACAAAAGTGACACAACAGAGGGAGATCATTTTAAGTGATTCAGTCTTACATCTGCTTCTCATCCTGGATAGCTCTTTACATGAATGTCTATGACCTGTGATGGAGAGAAATCATGATTAGGACAGTACAGAATGGCAGGGAGCCTGGTGGGTGGAAGATAGAAGGATGGATGGATGCATTAATGATGGGGTTTAAAAAATACACGTCATTTTTCAAAGTTAATTATTTTTTTTCTACTTGTACCCCGATCAAAATCTCGGAACCCGACCCTTCCTGCTAAAAGTTATACGGGTTGAGATGCATTCAACTCGCCTTTGAACGAGTGAGTCAGGACAGATCTAACCGGAACTCGACCGAAAACTTAGAACACAGCAAAACAAAACACACCTGCTAAAACTCGTACGGATCAAAACAAGCCCCCCCTTCCAAACAATAACCCAATAACTCCTCCATCCCTCCTCCCCCCTCCCCACTTGCCACTGCCAGTATAGCAGCTCACCTCAATACAGGTAAAGGGCTCATAAATGGTTATTTATTTTGGATTCATTGCTTTTGTTCATTTTCATGTGTGTAATAGTCTTATATTTATTGTTATGCTTTTTATCATAAGATTTAAATAGACAATCATTTTGGAGTCTGAAACAGATTAAATTACTTTACTTGACTTCTTATAAGGATATTCAACTTAGACCAAATCATAACTTGACTGTCTTCCAAGGTACCACTATAATTTAAAAACATTAGAGCTGAATTGTATGGGTTTAGTTACACTGTTCATGTAATTTTGAACATCATACAAAATATACAAAATAATATTTTAGATATATTAAATTCGATAAAAGTTTCTTATGATTTACCTGACTGTCAGTCTTCCAAGGAAAGGTGTGTCTGGCTGGCTGCAAAGACTGAAGGTATAGTCTGTGACTAACTCACAGAGAAATATGCATGTCACACACCTGTAAGGGCCCACGTGCAGGCTGGCTTCTGAAGAAAAACGTGTTTGACCTGTCTGACGTTACAGACCCAACACCTACAGACATTCCACACCCAGAGAACTTGAGGGACGGCCTTTATTTGCACTATTTAGTAATAGTGAAACTGATATTGGCTTGATCCACCCATGCTTGTGCTCGCACTCATAAATCCTACGGTACTTTTATATTCTCTCAAACTGTTGGACTGACTGTTCTCAGCTTTTAAAGAGCAGTCTATAGGAATGACCACCAAACCACGAAGCCATGTGATAGATGAAAAAAAAACGCCTATGATCTGTTAAATTTCTAAAATATACCAAGTTACAACATCACATACTTCTTCGGCTTCTCATTATAGGTGTAACATTGCTAGAAAAACTACAATAAGACAAAAAGTGAACATTTTTAATATTATTGTCACGGCGCGGTGGGCAGGCGGGCGAGCAAGGAGGCAAAGCGAGCCAGTCGGACGGGAAACGGGGTTTATTGGAGGCAGACAGGTACGAATCACCATGA
>JAABNX020000017.1:10378934-10406287 GCA_015163995.2 Mormyrus lacerda | reverse complement strand
GGGTGACCCTACCAGGGCCATAAAGCCCCGGGCAACTTAGCTCCTGGGATCATTGGAACACGCAAACCCCTCCACCATGATAAGGTATCAGCTCCAGGAGAGGAATATAGAGACATCAGTTAGCCAATCTGCAGGAAACCTGATTACATGAAGGAAATCCACAGAACAACATGCAAATACAAACAAGGCATGATTCACGCCCCCAGCATGCACTGCATGGCCCCAAAATGAATGTATGAAGTTTTAATTATGCAATACTGTATATTGCATAATTAAAACTGTTTGTTTCTCATATGGGGAAAAGTAAAACAAATTTTGTAGGTTGCTATACTGTATATCCAGTACAACCAGTACTGTAACTCACCATGACGTTTAATCACGTGCAATTCAAGTGAATGTGCCCTGCAGCATTACGTGGTGAATGTCGATAAATGGAGAGAAGTAAATCAACACTTGTTGAATCCAAACTTTTGACAGAAGGTTCTGTATGACGAGCCTGCAGTGTTTACCTCTCGCTAAAGAGTTCACCTTCTGTCTTAGTCACGGACTGGTATCACGTATCTGCGCCATGTGGAGGGTGCTGCTTTTGCGGGGCTGCTCCTCCGCCGAGCGACGGAAATGTTTTCCTTGACCTGATGAAGCGATCGATTGCCGGAGGTGCCTGTTATATAGGCAAATCGACACTCAACTTGGGGGGGGGGGGTCATCCACAACTGCTGCTACCTTCTGTGTATAGCAGAAGCTTATTACCTGCATGTGGTCAATCTGCGGGTCCCGGGACGTTATTAAAAACGATAGCTGTACCGGCTCCCAAAGGCTATTGGGAATACTTACCTGTGTGAGCTTAAAACAGCATGAGGCTGATACCGCTCTGGCGGTGAAAGAGGACTGCTTGGTAAATTGCTCTGTCACTTTCCTTTTTGCATCAGTGCCGCGGTTTGCTGTGACACCGCCGTTAGAACGGGCGCCTGCAGGTTGCCATGGAGACCCGTGAGCCGGCAGGCCTTCCAGAATCCATAGGTAGTTCGCTCCGAAACAAAGCAAACACGACGTATTTATATGCACAGATAATTTAAGTGTCTGAAAAAGGTCCTTTTGTTTATGAAATCAGTGTTCGGGCATATTTTAGAATTGAGCCCCCTTTAACATAATTTAATCACGAAACTAAAGGAAATTTCACACCGGTAAAAAGAAGTTATGATACAGAATCCTTCTACCTTCAGACCGATTCCCACAAAATTTAAAGTATTATATTTCCTTAACATTGAGAAAAAGTAGTGATATGTATATAAAATATTTTAAAGTGTGAGTCACTGGAACATGCCTGCAGATAATATTTCCCCTGGATTGTTTGACAAAGAGTTGGTGTAGGGGATGGATGTATGGAATCCTATGGGGACGATGAAAATGAGTAATAATGAGTAATGTTAGGGGCAGGAGACGCGGCCTGTATCATTTATCTTCTGAGAATACTCTGCAATCATCATTTTTTATCTTTACTGATAAGGCTGGCATTACTTGTATGGGTACGAAACAGCTTTTATACACCAAAATGTTTTTTTTTTCCTGTTCAAAAGGCATACCTCAAAGAATTTGGAGATGTTCCACAGACCGGGATGATAACTTTGACAGTAATTAACACGTTGGAAAGCTTTCTCCACAGATCGTAAAGTTGGACGTTGGACAGTATTGCTACTATGCAAATAAGCATTGCAAATCACTATTATTAGGAAGCGTCTTTGTAATTCAGATGGAAAAATGAGGATTGGACTTGGTAACATCCATCAATATGGTAATTTTAACATTTACTCTTTTTTTCAGTCTTCTGCCTGTTCCCAGGTCGTGAATTACCTTCTATTCCTTCAGCCCCTCACCTCTTCAGTCCGACATTAACATTCACAATATTAATTGTTAAATTATGCCCTGCAAGATGTTTTCAGATAATGAGCTTGCATCGCTCCTCTCTGTAGACAATTTGAAATGCTTTATTTCACACTGTGCCAGGCCTAAATATGTAAATATCAGAAAAGAAGGTTGGATATATTTTTTTAAAGCAAGACGACGAGTTCAGTCATGTATTCCTGGCATCCATCCTTTGTAATTGTTTTGTCATGCGTAATGAATTTTTGGAAAACATCATGCTTGTTTTTATAGTCATAAGTGCTCCTGAGCAAAGGGAAGAAGACTTGGAAGAGTTGTTATATGGCAATGTGTTTTTAGACATTTATAAACATATTCCTAATGCATTATAATGCATTCATAAAGCATTATAAACATGGGTATAAATATTTATGAAAAGGCATAACACATTATAACCATGTATATTATGCATTTTGAATGCTTTATGAAGCTGTCATATACAGTATAATGCACTATAGATGCATTTTTAAGTAGTACAAAACATCCCTAATGCTTATGCCAATCATTATAATGCATTATAAAGGTGTCTATAGTGCATAATAGATGAGAGCTTCATGAGGCAGTCATAATGCATAATACACATAACGTGTTAGGACTTTTGATAAATATTTATAGCCATGTTTAGAATGCATTATGAATATATTATTATTTGTCATGAATGTGTTTATCAATTACTAAAAACATAACCTTAAGTTAAATGTCAGCCAGACTGTTTTGTATAAGGGAACTACATGAGCACTGAGAAAGTAATGGAACTTGTGGTTTACTTGGCTGCCATTTAAGGCATTTTAATAAGACATTTAAAAATGTTTAACATGCTCCAATGATTTTGTGATGAAAAGAAAATAGTAACCCTAAATGTTATAGTGGGAATAGGGATATTTTCACTCTCCTGCTGGAAGAAATAGAGGCAAAGACGCTTAAGTTCAAAATGAAAGGCCTGAGACTGTGCTTTAATCGGTTACAGAGATTACCACTGCCACAGAGTACGTCTATTTAAAGAATATTGTCAATTATAAGTATTTCGGGCAAGATAAATCGGCTGAATTCGAACCAGTCAAGGTCAAAACAGATCTGAAAGCGCTGAGCTTCCTGAACAAAACTGTCGCTTAATGTCCAGCCCTCCTCAGCGCCAGATATAGAATCCCTGGGAAAAAAAAGTGCACTGGTCAGCAGATAGGTATTTCTGTCGACGGGGCGCCAGCTAGGTGTCAGCTATCAAGCGACTGGAGGCGAGAACGTGACGGTTCAAGGCCGCGTGCGAACAAACAGCCCGCTGGTGAGCATGCACCGCTACCTGCAGTCCCGGCTGCAACAATCACCTCACCACACACGCACGCTGGCGTCGTTTATCATCGCATTGAGTTGCTCCCACACACAGGGGCGAACAAACTCGCGCACACACACACACACGCCACACGCACACATACGCATGCATACACACACGCACACGGTTCTGTTTGTGACTTTTGAGATTCGAAATCAGAAGGGCATTTATCTGACTTGGACTGGGGCAGCTGGCAGGGGCAGGGGAGGAACAGTCTGAAGTGGGGGACTTTGCAGAAGGTGTCCATCATTCATGCAAACTATTACAATCCACTTGTTTGTGAGCACCAAGCCCCCCAAAACACCCACCACACCCTCGGAGGGCGGAAGCGAGAAGAGAACTCAGGCCTCTAGGCAGCGGCAGAGTACCCACTTCACTGCTCTCATCTCGTTATCTTGATGAGCTGATGTGCTGTTGCTTTTTTATTTTATTTTTTAAAATTTATTTAGTAGCCACTTTTATCCAAAGTGACATGCAGATGTTTGTGTGTGTGTGTGTGTGTGTGTATTTATTTTTGTGCAAGCTGGGCCAGGCAGCGCTGGCCTTTGGGGTTAAGGGCCCGACAGTGACGTCACTCTGGCAAACTGTGGGACTTGCACCAGTAACCTTCTGATCATGGGCACGGAATGCTAATCCACAGAGCTACGCACCCCATCCTGAAATACCCACCCCTGTCTTATTTAGTTTCAGCCAGATTTGCTTGTGACTCCTCCACTGTTACGAGGACAGTAGCGTGGAGTATTCAGGAATATGGCACTGATGTTAAACCGGTTAGCTGCCCGTTTTACCCAAAGATGCACATGCAGCGCGCAGCTGGGGGGGCGCCGGGGCCCCGCTTGCTGCCATCCCAGTGCCGCACAGACACCCAGGCCTGGTAGCTGAGACTCAGGGTTACTCTCCAGCTACAGCTCTCAGGTACACGATGAGCCCGTTTTCCTTTATTTTTTTTAATCCGATGCCACGACTTATAAAATAGAACAAAAATAAACAGAGATAAAAACAAAGCAGTGATTTAACCCTTCCCCACCTGCCCGCATCACTTTCCCTGGGGGGGTTCAGCCTTCTCTTATCTTGTAGCAACGTGTTCTTCAGTCAGCAGGAGGCGGGGCGTGTGTATTGCGGGGGGTGGAGGGGGATGTATCCGGTGGGGCTTGCTACTGGCACTGGTATGCGAGGGAACAGACCCTACTGACTCTGCAGTCTCTCTCCCAGGTGGGTGAGAGGTGATATAAATATCACTTATTAGAAAAATGCTATTTTTCTCATTTATGTCCACTTTGTCCCCGCTTGTTATGTGAGATGTGAGACTTTATCTGTTAAGTGAATCATCTCAGAGGAGAAAAAAAGGTCTCTATACCATCTGTAGTTTTTTTTTTATTTTTTTTTATTTCCTCTGCAGTAACATATAGGCTGGAGAAAGGTGCATACAGCTTTGTATGGTGATGCTGTCTTTCCATTTGGTTGTTTTGACTGTAAATAAGTTTAAACTTTATGTGAAATGACACCTTCAAATTAGTACAGTTTTTAAATAAATCAGTGACACAAAGTGATCCTTGTTTTCTAATGACCCATATTCCCCAAATTTCCCCTGAAATTTCTGGCCATTTTGTATATTGCTAAGGATAATTTTATACCATGGATGTTTGCATTTACATTTAATAACGCTAAAGTAACATTGAATCCTGTTGGGATTCTTTGTCTCCGAGGACCATCAGTATCACCCATCCACGATCCCTTGAGGATCAATGCCTCTCACCAACGAGACATTTTCAACATCCTGTCGGCACGGGATGTGTTGCAAAGGGGAGTCCAGCACTTGTTAGTGAAGACGCAGAGTATTCTCCGGAGTCTGGCAGATATGGGAGGCACAGCGTCTTTCTTCCCCAGTCACACACCTCCCAACAGTAAACACTATTAACTGCTACATGTCCTCAAAATCCCTCTGTGATATGAAAGCAAAAAAGAAAAGTCTCTCTCCCTTTCCCCAACAGGCTTTGGAAGCAGTGTTGTTAATATTAAAGCCGTATTGATGTCCCAATTGATCGTAAACTCTATCCTTCTCTGTACATCGATTCAGCCCCCTCCAACAGCCAATGGAATGACGTTAAAGACACAATTATCATCTTTTAATTTCGCTAGACTGAAAAGTAGATCAAGCTTAAACAGTATTCCTCTTTTCTGTCAGATATAGTAGCTATTTTTTAACAATGTGACAAATTAGTTTCATACTAATCAAATATTTACTAGTAATGTTGAATTATGTATGGTAATGAAATCAGTGCAATGAAGGCTAGCTGAATCTGAAAGCCCTTTTCAGTGAGGTGTGTTTAATATAAACATGGTAGGATGTTTACATTTGCTTTTTAAAATTAAAATAAAAAGCTAGAGGCAGCTAATACAATCCTTTGTTTTATTTATTTGTTGCCTGGACATTACATTTTATTCAATGATGACGCAGGCCAGGAAACCAGGAATCGGCATCACTGGGTGACATGTTCCCCTTATCAATGACAGCCGAGGCTCTCTACGGGTAGCTGCTTCATCATAATCCAGAGAAAATGATCTTTTCCCCGCAGTGATTCGTCTTCCCCCCCCCGGGGCAGAGGTCGCCGTGCACAGCGTTTCTTTGCGGTAACGAATGTGGACTACAGCCATTCACTACAGCGGCGCGTCTGCAGCGCAAAATCGGGGCAAAGGCAGCGTCGCTGTGCCGTTTAATTATAAGGCGTGGCCGGCCACAGAAAAGAAGGAGGGGGTAGAGGTGGGAGGGGGTGGGGATGGGCGCTTGCGTTTTCTTGCTGGAGGGACAGTGGATAACCTGGGTGTTTGAAATGCTCAAGGTCACGGCATCTGCCATAGTTAAAAAAAAAGCTGAAATCCCACACTGATAAAATAAGCACTTCCACGATGAGGGATTTCGCATATTTTTTTTTTAGCAAAGTGATAAAGTAGTTGATGGAATCAGAGACACGATCATTATGCTTATAAAGACGCTAATCACATCACATAAAGTTAGACGTACATTCTACCCAAAGTGGGTGAGAAGGGACAACAGAGGTGTGTATAATATTTATTACTAATTCATTACTCTGCCCATTTGCTGCGTACATAGTGACTCACCTTAGTGTGGGCACCTTAGGTGTGAGGTAGAGGAGTTGCTGAAGAGGTGGGCTCAGTTTGACGGTGTTTATATTTATGCCTGAACTGGATTTCTTCTTGCCTGTTTCTGTTACTTGTGAAAATGGTGCGCCGAACCTGCAGCATTTTCATTTTGCTAATTAAATATCTCCTGTCTGTCTGTGTGTGTCTTTCTTTGTGTGTGTGCGTGTGTGTGTGTGTGTGTGTCTGTGTCTGTTTATACTCACAATGCATGTAGACCTAGATGCTTTGCTAATATTAAATACATATTCGTGAACTCTGAACATTCCGTTGCCATGGAAAAAATTGGTTAATGCACGCATTACTGGGCCTCCTCTAATGTTGCTGCCTGCATTGTGAGCTTACAGCTACTCGTGTCTTCAAAAACGTTCAGCTTGGTAGCAGCATTCATGCTCTCACTCATATCATTTCTGTAACCTCTTATCTAACTCTGGGTGACAGAGAAACGTCAGACAGGGCACACTTTGGATAAAATGACAGTTGAATATAGAGAGCCAAATATGGGCATTACGTGGAACCGTGTTTAGAAGGAGGCACCTAAACACAGCCGTAACACAGGAGCTGACCCTAACCGTACACCCCTGAAGGTGTACGGCCACATCGCAACATACAGTCAGTATTCAGTTCGGTTTTTCATGAAATCGCTCTTCCCCACCATCCCAGGTCGCTTGTGTAGAGTGTGCTTTCACCTCCTCAACTGAAGTGCGGCGACACGAGTGCCTCTAGTGATGAACATGGAGGTCATTTCAGGTAGCGCGGCACTGTTTTAATAACCGCTATAAGTGGTCCCAGTATGACATGTTCAGTGTTACACAGAGCAGGCCTTAATTAAGGTTCTTCTTAATTGCAGATGTTGCATAGTAAGAATCAGCCAGCTGAGGCTCATGCTATCCCCCACCCCTGATTGGCTGAAAGTGCTGACCGCCTTCAGCTAGTGTTGCCCCCCCCTCCCCCCCACCACCATATGGCACTATGTATGGTGGCCCTCAGTCGGATCATAACCGCATGGTTCGAGGGAGAAGTGTGCCTGGAAATTAAAGGTGTGGGTCTGCCTGTGTCACTTGGCAGTGCGTAATTCCCTTCCTGCTGGCGGGGGGAGGTCCTCGCCTTCACTGGAGACGAGTGTTCTGCCGCTGACACGGATCCCGAGTCCCAAGCGCCGTAGCGATGGCTGTGCGTGTTATTCCAGTTCACGTAAGGTGGATATCGATTAGTGTTTAATGAAATCTCTCTTATTGGCCAAAGTGTTATGAGTGCCGCCCCACAACTCTCAAAATGAACTTGATATCCCCATGAACACATTAAAACAGCTGCTGATGATGCCTTTATTGCAGCTCCCCCCCCCGTGGCATCAGACAGCTCAATCAGCTTGTCTGCATGGACTGCTGACTGCCGTAACTCACAAAAACCAACATAATTACGTTTTTTATAAGGCCGTTTGTCCGTGGTGGCAGGTCTTGTTAGGGGACCAGTTACTCGCTCAGTGGTCAAGGCCTCAGACCGGGCCGAGTGACAGGAAGAAAGCGGTGGGTTTGACAAAGATGCGGAAGCCGGAGGAGGAGGCTGCCATGTGATGTCGCCAAGGCCACCGGAGTGGGGGCATTGACGAATCAAGAGGGTGCAGGTGTTCTGGTGGACAGTAGGGTGCAGGGGGGCCGTGGGGTAAAACCGTTTAAAAAAAAAAAAAAAAAAAAAAATTAAATTTAAAACAGGTGGACAGAACTACAAGGGGTACGAGAGCCACCGGGTACGGGAGTGACGTCTGGGGAGAGACTGAATGGAAAAAGTGGCAATGTTTACAAAGCCGGCGTTCTCCTCATCTCGAGGTCCCACCGTCTCCGGGACATAAAACACCGGCGTTGAAGATTTATTCCGCTCCTCGAGCCGAGCCTGGAACAGACACTCATACAACATTGATGTGGCCTGAATCCTCTGAGAAGTGAGGGATGGAAAAGAGGAAGGTATGCCTTAAAAAAGAGCCCACGGGCCAGATTACGTGGGGGAGTGAAATCTCTGCCTTGTGGCATCGGGCGATAATCAGATCCGGCCAGAGTTGTTGTTATGCGTGTTCATTTGGCGCTGCTGTGTTTGATCGGCAGGTTCACACAGATTCACAGCTGAAGATCAAGAAGGAGCCTTGTGTATCTATGGAGGATTCCTCTCCAGATCGTCCAATGTGGATTCTAATCTACATTAGCAACTTTAATCATAGATTTTGGGGGTTATAGACCAGCAGGTAAGACAAGGGGGGCATTTAGCTGCTTCTGCCATTTCCAGGCCAGACATTAGCATTTAAAGTTTTCTGCTTGTCTTCCCTATTTGTTTTATTTATTTATTCAAGTACCGCTATTCCCCCGTGACCCGACCTCCGCCATGGCCGCCCTTTCCACGTTAAAAATCAATTGCTCTGACTCGCTAAACAATTACAAAAAAAAAAAAAAAAAAAAAAACGCATACGTCTTCAAAAACTGGCCTCTTCTGCAGGCTGGATTAATCTGCCGTTGGTCTTATTGACTGTCACAGGAAGCAAAGAAGCTCCCTCTGGCAGAGCGACGGAGGAGGTGGGCTCCTCCTGGGTCCCCGTCACGGCCCCCACGGGACACACGTTCCGTAATCAACCCTCCATCTCTGCATACTGTTTGTTTGGGATTAACTCTCATCAGGTCTGGACCAGATCATTAGCCCTGATGGCTCAAAGTCCAGACAGCGAATTAGCAGAATAAGAGCAAACCCCAAGAAATCTGAGGCCAGATCATTGTCAAAAGGAGGTTCAAATGTTATTTCGCGTGAAGAGGTCAAAGGTCAGTACAGTAAAAACACTCAAATCGGCTAGCTAAGGCCAGTGAGTGGAGAGTTAATTTGTCACATTATGCATGAGCGAGCCATACCTTTGCAGACTTGAATACACCACCTTTAAAGCATTAAACATGTCAAGAGATGAAAAAATAAGAGTAACGGTTTTTCTAAAAGCAGTAACGATGGCACTGTTGTTGGTCCAATGCACCATAAAGTCATAAAGCCACGCGCTCCTTCCACAGAATGCTGCTGGCTTGCAAGGTTGTAACCTTAGTCTCCCAAAACCAGTTAGGTCATCACGATACTAGCTGCTGACCCTTGCCGTTGGTTGATCCTACTCTCCTGTGTAGCCGATGCCTTCCAGCAGATATCCAGCGGCACGCAGTGCAATATTTAGACTGTGAAGACGACTGGCACAGATACGTCTTTGCAAAAGTCAAGGAAATGATGTGAGCAAGCAGCATGGAAAAAATTTCACCTGTGCCCACATGTTCTAAGATTATATAATACTATTATTATTTATCTAAAAAGTTTTTATGTTCCCGAAATGAACGAAGGACATTAGAGTTGCCTTTTTTTAAACAAATAAGTATTACATAAGCATGAGAGACGCTAGCAGGAATGCTGTGTGTCGCTCTACTTTATCCTCATTTAGTGACTGTACGTATAACGCGACACTGAGCTGAACCTGTAATCACCCTCGTTATCCTGCTTTTATTTTCCAGTCTAGCACATACAGGGCTTATAAAATGCCTCTAGTCCTGGAAACAGAATCATTATATACTACATAATAGATGACTTGTGTGGTATGTTGAGTTACTTTATACAATACCATTAATGGAATTGACAGTCTGTTTTGAGGAAGGAAAAATGGTTACAGGTATTGATCTTGTTTGAGATTTAGGAGTGTTTCAGGAAAGGGGCCCAAAATATTCTTTAAAAATATATGCGGTGCAGCTACTACGTATAACTGATATGGATGCATGCAAAATTAATCAGAGCTTGAAAGACTTGGGGACTGTTTGTGGCTCTGCTGGTTATGACTCCGTGCCAGCGATTGGAAAGTCACCGGTTCAAATCCCACGATCACCCAAGTAAGAGATTTTATATCAGCTGCCCTGCTACAGGGACTCTGTGGTCCTGCTTTCTCAGTCATACTTGCTTTCAATAAAGACTGCCTGCCAAAAGCATAAATGTTAATGATGACGCACTTAAATAACTGCAAAACTGATTAGTTGCTTAGTTTTTAAGTTGATCATACTTCTGTTTGAGATTGGTGCGCCTGGCCAGAGAGGCTGAACTGGCCATGTGGCATACTTCAGCTCGAAAATGTGCGCCGGCCCGGGGCTGTCATAATTTACCCAAAATAGTATATTATAAATAATTTTTATCAACTCATTTGTTGATTTTCTTGAAGGACATTGGGCTAATCCAATGAAATCTCTCAGCCCTCCTTGGCCCGCCCCTCTGTCCCCTTTTTAACAAAGGTTATCAGATTTTGCCGTTTGAGCTGACCGGTCTTGGAGAGGAGTGGCTATGGACAAACCAAACAAGCGCAAGGGAAAGGCTCCGAGCAAAAAAGCCTTCAGGCGGACGAAGCAAAATGCGCAAAACTTACCGTTATGTTTGTCACCTCAAGTTCTACGGCTGCAACAGCTGGTGCAGGGCCGGAGGAGGAGGCAGAATTAGCGATTCAGGGAGATACGTCAGAGGAGGAGGATGAGGAGAGAGATGTGGCCCAGGGAAAGATTGAGGAAGAGGTCAGATTCGCTTCTGTCCACATGGGGCATGCTGGGACACGCCCCGCCGGCGCTACGCACAATACAGTTTTAAAATGATAAAAAATGATTAGAGACACATCTTCACTAAATAGTATCTGGGCCAAATTGTGCAAATGCTCAACATAGGAAATTATTACAAGACTTATTTTATTCAGTCAGACTTAAAACATGCATAATAATAAAAGTAGCCGAAATGTTAATGAAGAGGGACGTTTCATATAAGGAGGGCAAAGGGCTGGAGTGTGTGTGTGTGTGTGTGTGTGTGTGAGCAAGTGAGGGGGGGGAGTGGCCTACATGTAAGCTTGCACACACACACAACAAAAAAAGGTAAAATAAGAAAAAATTACAAGAGTTGGAATTAATACTGTGGCGTCAGGTAGACGGAGGCATGACGGGAGCAGAGAGAGACGGACACTCGCTTGCTGGGGAGAACATGCTCTTTATTGATAGTCCTGAATGGAACCACATCAGGCACCCAACGCGCACCGAAGCAATTATGCACCAGAAACACGGTCGTCAGACGTTGAACTCTAAGACACACACATGCTGGGAGATTTACGGAAGCTAATTACACACGAGGATCGGACAGGGTACACGCATGACATGGGCAAACACACGCGCAACAATAAGGAATATAACCATTAACAATAACAGCAACAATACAACGGCTATTTACAACTTGCACATGGGGCATGCTGGGACACGCCCCGCCGGCACTACGCACAATACAGTTTTAAAATGATAAAAAATGATTAGAGACACATCTTCACTAAATAGTATCTGGGCCAAATTGTGCAAATGCTCAACATAGGAAATTATTACAAGACTTATTTTATTCAGTCAGACTTAAAACATGCATAATAATATTAGCCTATAGGGTTATGTGTCATTTGTGTACAAAACTACAGTTCTGAGCACACACTGTGTGTATGAGAGAGAGAATTACCTTCATAGCCTTCATTTTTAAATAATGCTATGAGTAGATCTGGTGTCCAACTTAGTGGTATTTTAGCTGCCAGAAAGTTACAGTTTGCAGGTGTTACAGCTTACAGTTATCGTGTGATATTAGTAAAACTTTGCTTTGCTGAAATGGATGATTTGTCATTGATAGATAAGCAGAGAAATAACACCAGTGAAGTTAATGTTCCTGCTCTCTCTCTCTCTCTCTGTCTTACACATCCCCTTTCACTTCTTTTTCACATCTCTCCCAAGATGAATCCCCGAGTAGTGAAAGAGAATATACATTTTTTAACATGGTCGCTCTCTTCCTTGTAGGCTGCCGTGCTTCATTATTATCAATCTTTGAAATCACACGACGTGCACAGATATCCTCTGCTATGTCATGTGCTTTCGCATGTCGTATAAATAATCCTGGTGGGCCAGGACCATTTTTTGGTCCCAGTCCAGCCCTGTCTATAGCCATCTCTGTTTCTTATCAGCTTTTTGTTCCTCCTTAATTGATGAGCCTCATTGTAATTCTGCCCCAAGGACATCACCCGCAATCTTGCCGCTCTGCACAGTCCTGCCCAGTTTGTGTTGTACGCACTTTCTCCATTTTGTGGTTGGCTTTTGTTTTCAATTTTCCCATCCTGATGAAATCCATATTTGTCATTCTGTAACCGCACCAACAGTACAATTTAAAAAGCTATAATACTGAGGTCTGCACAATATCGTAGCGAAATAATATGAAGCAAAAAGTGGCAGAAGGGGCATTGTACCATTTTGAAAATGTTATAGACGACAGATTCAAGAATCATTTTAAAGGATCCAATTTGCACAATGCACAAGTAATACAGAAATAGCAGAATATATGTTCTGGTCTTATTTTCGTACATTTCACAAAAGCAGCACATTCTGACATTACACTACAGCACCATGCGATGGAGAAATGCATAAAACAGCGGAACATGGGCTCACGTCCCTGGAGGAAGGCTGCCATTTTGCTCTCCGCTGCGATCTCTGCCCGTCACAAACACGCAGCAGGGAAAACAGCTGAAACAGCAGATCTCTTTGGATAAAAGCAACAGTTAAGCGGCAAGTTAATGACAAACGGACAGCTAAAACCTTCCGGCTGCTCGGCTGTCTTAATTGCCTCATTAACGGATGAGAAAAGAGAGGGAAAAAAACAGCCACCGGCAGCATCCAGGACTCTTGCATATGCTAAACACCGGTCCCCGAGCACGCGGGGGGGTATTCTCTGGAGTAGTCTTGTGCGGCTTCTCTTGTGACCCAGTTAAGTGCGTCCATCCCTTGATCTGCACTCAGCTAATGGGCGGCTCTTCATCGATTGGCATCTCGTCCCGTCCATGGCCCGGGAACTGCTGACGAGGGACAGGGGACTCTGTTCACTATCATGAAGTACCAGGAAGTATGACCTTTAGCAGTTTGGTTTGCAATTTGCACAGGATTAGTCAACCTGAAAATGCAAATCAAACAGAAAGGGCAACCAAATCAATTTTGTTTAAATATTAACAGAAGAGACCTTTTTTGTTTTTCTTTTGGACTGTGAATGGGCTTTAAAGTGTGCCGTAAAGACAACACTGAAACGGGACAGACAAATTATACACAAGTTCTCATAAACATGATAATCTTCGGGGACTCGAGTTTTGACCTTTCAAATGTAAATAAAGTAATCTAGCTTGTTGTGTTTAAATATAAATTAAAAAAAAAATTCTAAATGTGTGTGTGTGTGTGTGTGTGTGCGTGTGTGCGCGCATGATATATCTATATATGTAGGGTCTTACTGTTTAGCTTAAAACTGACAGAAGCTGAATCCAGTTGCCCAGGTCACTCTGACCGTCAAGCTCACAAAACCCTTTGTTGTAAATAACCATTTAAACTGAGGTTTGATCTTTCAAGGAAAGTTATTATTGTCTTTGTTTGAAAAATGTAAGTCCACACAATGAAAGTCTAAATAAAGCTCTATTATCCATTCATCCATCTTCCAACCAAGTCCATAGTATTGCATCATTATTATGATATTATTAGTAGTATTTCTATATGCAGCCCAGCGATCTCCACACATGTACAATGTAGTTCATATGACAGTAAATTCTGGACATACATCTTATTCCAGACCATATGAGACGTAAGATGTAACTCTACCGAGAACAACGGGGTATAAAAAGCGAGGGAGACCTCTGGCGAGAGATGTCAGGAGCAGGTATGGCAAGGCGGGGGCTCTGCGGGGGGGCGGCTAAGGCCAAGGCAGAGGTCGCTCGGGGAACAGACGCTGACTCCACACAATCTTTGACATCGTGTCACCCTCATCAGACGCGAAGTGGAGGAGCTTGTTATTGTCCTCCAAGACACGGCCTGCGACAAATCTGTGGAGGAGAACGGGAGATTTGGAAGCCGTTCAGTCAACTGTCGGACCGCCACAGGCGACGTGCTACCTGTGCTAGCCGAAAGTTTCACATATGTTGGGCTTGTGAGCCGATTCACTTCATTTACGACGCGATTGCGAGTCTACAAAACCGCATGAATTACCCTTAAGAGGTCAATCACTGCACATTAGGGAGAATCAGCCTGAAAACTGGCATAGAAATCTTGAGTTGGTAGCATAGTGGTTAAGAAGACGGAGTTGGATCCATCCATGTTTCAGTTGCTTACAGTATATATGCACTGGGCAGCCTGTGTCACTGCGATGACCTCACAGGATGTCCTTCAGTGGGCCTAGATTTGTGGTGCTTGCATTTTTTGCTTGGGTTCTGTCCTGGTACCATTTACCATCTGAACTGCTTGTGGTTCCCATGTACTGCCTGTAGTGTGTGCTTGTGTGTGAATGCATGCCTTCTCATAGAATCACGTCCAGAGTTCCCCCTGCCCCTGTGCCTGGTCCTGGGCTCTCTGGAGTGAGTTCTGCATTCATCTTAGTCCTGAAATGGATAGGAGTAAACAGAGTAGATAGATGTATTATATAAAGTCATTGGTCTTTGTTGTTTAGAGACTTATAAAAAAGAATGAAAACTCTCTTCTTAATACCGGTAAAAAACACATGTGGAGATGGCAGATTTACGATTATGGTGTCACCTAAAAGGCTTTGCCACGGCCGATCGTTACTGTGCTTTTGCCTAGGAATGGTTATGTACAATCGTAAATCCAAACCCTAATTGTTAACTGACCAGTATAACCAGTGTGGGTTTAAATGTTTAATGTAGAAGTATATGAAGTACTGCTTGATCAGCGTCATCATACACCAGGTGCAGACCATTCAAGTTTAGAATGTTTATGCTGCGCCAGTCTTGCTTTCTCAGCAGTGGCAAAATATATGGGGTCATGCACCATCAAAGTCCTCTAGCATTGCGGCTCCTTATGCACATACATAACATTCGAAATTTAAGGGACTGACCCAGTATTCCAGTGCATGGCACGGTAACGAGAGCTGTGCTCTGAATGACTGATGTACACAATTACACAAGAAGCTCCCTTATAATTCTGCCATATTCAGATTTACAGCGATGTTTGAGACCTACAACAGTAAGATACATACTCTCAATAGTGGGTTAGACATTAATTAATCGCAATCTATATTTTTTAACATATCTGTACAGAAATTGCTGTCATCTTAACTAGTTCCCCACTAACAATAACGTAAGAGGTGGTCTTTTCAACGCTTCTGAAGTCATTCCAGATAGGTGACAACGGGGCAACGTAAGAAAGATCTCTGTGTCTGCAGCCTAGTCCTGAAAATTCATGTTGCCCACATTAGCTTGACTGTTTTTGTTGTAAACAGACCTTTTTTGCTGAATAAAATGTAACGCAAGTAAAAAGAGAGGGCTCCAGCGTGATAAGCAGTAAGGGGGGATTTCATGTCCTCCATGAAGGCATGTGATCCTCTTTGTCTGGAGAGGCAGTAGTCTTTTAGAGGAGGCTGGAGCACTGTGTCTCACATTTAAACGCCGGTACCTCAATGCCTGTCTTGCACAAGTCTCCGGAGAGAAAAACTCATTATGGCTGACAGACGAGCTGTTTGAGATGACCCGTGAAATTAAGACAGAAAAGAAGCAGCTATCTATATTTGAAAAAAAAATGCCCCTTGTTCCGTTAAATGCAGAGTGTGTCAGCTGGACATCTGGAGCAGGAAGAGGACTAGATACCAGGAGGAGGAGATGTGACTAAACAGAGGTCCAGGGTACAATGTGAATGACTCAAAATAAGTCTGCAGTTACCAGCACGAGAAACGGAGGCTTGCAACTGGTTGTTCTAAACTGACCAATGTGGCCCTCAAAGGGAGAATGGGATGGATCTCTGTGGGTTGCAGAAACAGATGCCCATACAGTCGTCTCTGAGACATTTTATCCACGTTCGAAACATCATAATTGGATGACGTCGTAAAATCATTGGGTGGGACAAGATGAAAGGAACAAAATAATCGAGGACATCAGAAGTAGAAACAGATCAATATTTTACATCTTGCAAGTGCTCCTTCAACTAGAACAGCCCAGTTAAATATCATGCCAGTTAATATCCATACATCCATCTATACGACCATACGGCCATCCTCTAACCAGTTATCTTGGTCAGTTGTGGGGAGGCTGGAGTCAATCTCAGGCAGAACAAAGGCAGAAACCTGCACTATATGATGAATGGGATATAATGCCAACTATCTTTCTGAATAGATTTCGGGCCCTGTTCAATGTCCAGACAATTCATGGCAGGAGCTCGCTTCATTGAAGAATGACATTCCTGATGATTTAAATACACATTTTTTGCAGTATTATTACTCTGAGTATTTTACATTTAAAATTTAAAGAGTAATATGATATTTAGCAACTTCCATTTCTCAGTCATTTGACTTAAATGGTGTCATTAACATATTCTAAATACTTTAAACTGCTAAGCCTTGCTAGTTTTTTCTTTAGCTTCTGAATAAAGGTTCTGATCTGGCCAGTCGATGTAGTCAGTGAAAAATCAGTATCGTCATCAATACTGCACATCATAAATTCAAGCGGACATCACACCTGTCTGGATAGGGAGTATAAATCAGCAGACTTAAAAAGTTGTGCTTCAAAATCAAAGTAAAAAAAAAAATCAATGGAAAGAACTGTCACATACACATCTAGATAATAACTGGATGGCGTCAATCCTTTAGGACAGCGGCCAGCGCGGAGTCAAGGGCGAACTGTGCATGTACACCACGTTCAGACCAAATGGCTGTGTCACTTCCTAATTACTCCGTCATTAGCCATTACAAGTGCGCGTGTATGCAATTCAAAGCACGCTACAAATTGTTTACGGGTCTAATTTATTATCGCCTCCCATTAACTGCCTGTTGATCAGCATGAGCAAAAATGCATTCATCCATCTTATGCTGAGGGTCACGTGACGCCTCATGCCCGGAATGAGATGTCAGTGGATCGGGGGCACACACACACACATGCAATCATACTGTACCGGCGGTTATGAGAGAGTGATTAGCCCAACTGCATGTCTGGCCTGCGGGAGCCAGAGTAGCAGTGAAAAACATAGACTAACATAGATAAGGTAAACTTATGCACATACACAGAAAGGAGGAGGAGTCAAAGCCCCAATTGTGGAGGAAGGAGGGAGCAGTGCTCACTACCCACTGACCCATCGTGCCACACAAACCGTCATTTGTGGGAGTTTTACTTGCAACTTACTTCTGAGTCAGTATGAAAAAGTGATTGGTTCAGAGAGATAACCAATCAGATTGTAGAGTAGGTGGATGCAAGCAACTAGAGGTGGGACCAATCAATTAGATGTCTTGGTCCCGCCTCCTCTAATTGCTTTGACCCACCTCCTTTACAATCTGATTGGTTATCTCTCTGAACCAATCATTGATCTTTCTGCCCTCAGAACATTTTTATGCAAGTAAAACTCCCACGAGTCAAAAAGTCGACCTCTTATTGTTACATATTTAAGCAGAATTTTTTAAAACACCGTCAAGGTTAACTGAGCTTGAATGTTACCAAACAGATGATGTAATTTAATAAAACTTAAGGCCACAAGGTGGGATAATACTGCTTTATTAAATTGGCCGATGAGAGAAAGGGGCGGGAACGCGTAACCCCCCACCCCCCACTGGGGGTTCCCAGAAGGCTTGTCTGAAGGGCAGAGAAGTATCATGCGACATCACACCTGACCTGGCCGGAAATGTGCTGATGGTGAAAGCACTAGGAAAAGCTTGTGTAGTTCAACGGGCAGGACGGTGCCTCACTTGGGCTGAGAGAAAAGAGAGCAGAGAAATCCATTAAGCCCCAACTGAAACTTTGGAAAAAGTGATTCATTATTTACCGTTGTATAAGTTTCAGTTTTGGCTCAAATGCTCACTGCCGGCGCTGCAAAAGAGCCGAAGGACTGACTGCTGGCTTTCGGAGACGCACAGGTCAGTCCCCTCTGCGGAAGCATGGGCTCCAGCTAACCCCCACAAATGATATCTTATTTTCCTGTAGCTTTGACTCACACACAGAAAAGGAACAGGAAAGTGTCCTGGATGCTGTGTTTGCAGGAATGTTTTCCATGCGGTTCTCCTCCAGTCTGCACCGAGCATTGAAACGCCATCCACATTCAATTCATACTATGCTTTGTTTTCAGAATTTTTGTCACAAAAGAATCACATCAAGGTTCTCCCTGGGTAACTGAACATGGCATTCCATCTTTCTTCGCAGGTAATAAATGCCTGACATGCATTTCCCTACTTGTTAAATTTTTAATAAATTCATACTAAAATAAGGGACATCAGCGGACTGTATATAGGGACACTGTTTCCACACCTGTGTATGCCACTGTGTGAGATGACGGCTAATTCATAAAAGGGTTTTTATCAAGTCAACGGAGACTGAGTATGGAAAATTAATGGTAACACTTTACTTAAAGCGGTTATGTATAATGCACTATAGATACCTTTGTAATGCATTATAATGGTTGGCATAAGTTGGCATAAAGCATTACATCATTATCTATTGACAGTCATAAGGCAATATCATATTGATTAAGGTACTTCATAAGCTCCAATGAAGCTCTCATTTATTATGCACTATAGATACCTTCATAATGTATTATAGTGGTCAGTATAAGAATTTAAATACAGACATTCTTTTGCAATATTTCCATTACAGATGAAAGCTTCATAAAGCGTTTATAATGCCTAATAAACATGACTGTAATGTATTATTTGTCTTCATAAATATTTATAGCCATGTAAGGACGTACCCCAGCCTTGTGTACTGTGCCCTCCGCCCCCCAACCTTCACCAGGATTGGTAGACGGATGGATGTCACTTCCTGTTTTAACAGGAAACTAAATTTAACAGCTAATAACGTACAGTTCTATGAATACAGAGAATTACATTCTTACGGGTTTACATTTTCTTAGAACTCTGAATTGATACAAATGGTTCAATGTCAAATTGTTTTCCTCCTAGATCTGACAAAGATCCACTACAGGATCTTTGCGCACCATAGATTTGCTGCAGAAGTGCGATTTGTGGGCTCTCGTTCATTCGAACCTGTTCAATATTTGGCCCGGCACCAGTGCCGCGGCAACGCGCATATAAACCTTACATTCTCAGACTCTTATTCGCTGCCAAGTCCTGGAGAAGGCTCCCTGCTCTCTCTCCTCCCCGCACTCGTGGCTGAGAGCGCGTCGAGGCCCTAAGCAAAGCGTGAGGCTGTGTTTCACTTTATTAATCTCCGCTTTCATCCACCCACTCCTAAAAACAGACCTCGATTCGGGGCCCCGACTGTGGCGCGGCTGCTGCTGCTGCTGCAGTGGGAATCTGCCGGCTGCCCGCTTTAATAAGGTGAAAGACTTCATTTGTCCGTTTTCTGGGCGTCAGAGCCGAACAATAACAAGCAGCGGACGCTGCAGTAGACCCGTTCGCTCCCTGAACTGAAGGCGCCGCCAGTCTTTACCGCAGTGCGTCTCGTCACATTGTCTTCATATCAAACATAAGCGTAACACTCGCTCTGCACACCTGTTATAGCCGTACATTCATTGTTATAATAACAGTACTGATAGGGTTGATTGAACTTAAAGGGTTTCTGTCCTGTGTTGAGATGCCAGTTATTTATACAGCTTCCATATTTAGCCAGGCCGCTCAAATATTATATACATTTTTTAATCCTTCTGGACAATTCACAGTGTTGCATTTCTTTTTTACGGTTGCGGTTCTGAGTGCCCTTTGACGGACCAGGTCGATTTAATACTCACTCTGTGAGGAATTACATTAGAAGGAGGCTCTTTCACAAATATGTATGTAAATGCGAAGTTCACAGATGAGAGGCTGGTCAGTAGGTCAAACAGCCTTTGGCAACGATTGATTTACAACTTGAACTAGAGTCGCGAATTGGCCTGCGCTCTCTTGCAGTTTATGGCATTATGGGGACATATCAGACATAAAAAGTTATAAGTAAAATTGTGGCAATATATTTGGCTTCTTATATGCATTATTAATATAACGAATACAATTCATTTTCTAGTTTAGTATTCATGATGGTATATGGTGTATTGGGTAATAATGAACTTTTCAGTGTTTGGTGTTAATTTGTAGACTGCCTTGATGTCTGTGCGTAACGTGTTTGATGTTAACATGTGGACCGCCATGATGTCTGCGCGTACTGTGTTTGATGTTAACATGTAGACTGTCGTGATATCTGCACGTACTGTGTTTGATGTTAACATGTAGACTGCCGTGATGTCTGCACGTCCTGTGTTTGATGTTAACATGTAGACTGCCAGGATGTCTGCACGTACCATGTTTGATGTTAACATTTAGACTGCTGTGATGTCTGCACGAACTGTGTTCGAAGTTAACATGTAGACTGCCGTGATGTCTGCGCGTACCGTGCTTGATGTTAACATGTAGACTGCAGGATGTCTGCACGTACGGTTTTCGATGTTAACGTGTAGACTGCCATGATGTCTGCGCGTACCAAGCTTGATATTAACATGTAGACTGTCGTGATATCTGCACGTACTGTGTTTGATGTTAACATGTAGACAGTCGTGATATCTGCACGTATTGTGCTTGATGTTAACATGTAGACTGCCATGATGTCTGCACGTACTGTGTTTGATGTTAACATGTAAACTGTCAGGATGTCTGCTCGTACCAAGTTTGATGTTAACATGTAGACTGCCAGGATGTCTGCACGTACCATGTTTGATGTTAACATTTAGACTGCTGTGATGTCTGCACGAACTGTGTTTGAAGCTAACATGTAGACTGCCAGGATGTCTGTGTGTACCGTGCTTGATGTTAACATGTAGACTGTAGGATGTCTGCACGTACTGTTTTCGATGTTAACGTGTAGACTGCCATGATGTCTGCGCGTACCATGCTTGATATTAACATGTAGACTCCCGCGATATCTGCACGTACTATGTTTGATGTTAACATGTAAACTGCCAGGATGTCTGCTCGTACCATGTTTGATGTTAACATGTAGACTGCCAGGATGTCTGCACGTACCGTGTTTGATGTTAACATTTAGACTGCTGTGATGTCTGCATGTACTGTGTTTGATGTTAACATGTAGACTGCCATGATGTCTGCTCGTACCAAGTTTGATTTTAACATGTAGACTGCCAGGATGTCTGCACGTACCGTGTTTGATGTTAACATTTAGACTGCTGTGATGTCTGCACGTACTGTGTTTGATATTAACATGTAGACTGCCATGATGTGTGCTCGTACCAAGTTTGATGTTAACATGTAGACTGGCATGATGTCTGCTCGTACCAAGTTTGATGTTAATATGTAGACTGCCAGGATGTCTGCACGCACCGTGTTTGATGTTAACATTTAGACTGCTGTGATGTCTGCACGTACTGTGTTTGATGTTAACATGTAGACTGCCATGATGTCTGCTCGTACCAAGTTTGATGTTAATATGTAGACTGCCAGGATGTCTGTGTGTACCGTGCTTGATTTTAACATGTATACCTCTGTGTTGTCTGTTGGTGCCATGTCTCTCTGGAATACCTCTGTGAACAAATCATTTCTTCCCACACTCTGATGCTTAGCAACATCTTCATGATCCCCCCCCCGCCCCCCATTCAAATAAGATCTCATAATGGAGCCAACAATCCAAACCGTGAAGGGCACAAGGACATAAGACTGTAAAGCCCAAAAAACATAAGGGCTTTTTTTTTGTATTGGCTTTTTTCCAGGCAGAAGGGAGCAAGGCCGCTAATGGATTGGAAAACAAACTGAAGGATGACTGTGCTATGCTAAACTTGGGCGAGCATGCAGCAGAAAGGGCCGCATGTGTGGACGCATTCATCTGTCGCAAGGGCAGAAGTAACTGCCGGGCCTTAGGTTTGAGGACCGTGGCGAGTTTGCCACTTATATCGCACGGGGCGTTTTCACAAGGACTGAGAGCAGAGAAATTCGGCTGTGTCAATATTTTTTTGTGTTTTTGCTAATGAACCTGTTCTCAGAAAAACACCCTTTTCTTATAAACCATTTATCATTGCTGTCTTCCCCCCTTTTGGGTGATAAACAGACATCATCTCTGAAAACCCTATAGAGCGACCGCAATGCAATTAATTTCCATCCCACCCCCATGCTGGGGAAACGCTGAAATAGATGAAAAATAATATCAAATTAAAAGTTTTGCCATGAAGTTTTATATATGTATTTTGCAATGGATGACTTTTATTGTTGTTTTATTGCTTGTTTACAGTGCTTATGCCATGAAGTCCACGTGTGATGCTCTGGTGGGTGAGGGGAACAGTAACTTGGCAGTGGGGCAGGAGGAGAGAACTGGGGCTTTATTTGGGCATGGGGGTGTTTTAGTGCAGGAGGAGTAACACAGGGGAACAACACAGGGAAGAGTATCGGGTGATGACTCAGGTGCTCTGAATGAGCAGGGGCACGTCATCTTATCTCCGCCCCGTCTTACACTCTGCTCCCAGCATTCCTCCAAAATCAGGCCTTACAAAACTACTGCAAGCCATAGCCCTGCACCGCAATGAGGGCGATCACCCGCTTCATTAATCCTAAAGCTGTTTGTTTCACAGCATAATCTGACAGAAGAATTATTTCACATTTTTATCCTCTTATTCAACCAAATGTAGTAAGGAGCAAGGCTGGGCAGCCCGTCAGTCGACGTCCGTCATGAACAGCGGGGAATCACGACGATGCGCTGGGTGACAGAGAGTCTGCTGAAGTCGATATATGAATAGAAAGTACATTTGCTGAATACCAAACCATCACCTTGCTATTAAATTGTCAATCAGTTAAGCACTGCTTGGCAGTAGCTGACAGTTAAGGGAAAAGGTACATCTTATAAACAGTGACTGAGTATGAAAGCATATTAGTTTAGTTTCAAAACAAAGAAAACGTTCTTCATGATGAAGTTATCCTGGAAAGCGAGGATTTTCTATCCACTGCCTTGTGTGCTTCCTTGACCTCCTGCTCCCCCCCCCCCCCCAGGTTTGGCAAAAACCCACGATGCCAAGCTGTGCCTTTTTTTTCTCCCTTCAGTGTTGATCAGGAATATGTTATCAGTCATTATCTTGCTACGTGATTTAATTAGGAAAATGCCCACGGCAAAGCATCATTCGGAGGGAAAAAAAAGCCTTTTCAATTTAGTCAAGATAACCCCCGTTAATGAATCGATCTCTGCCGATTTTTATACAAGCTGGGCCGTAATTGCCGTAATTTGCGGCGGATAAGAGGAAATCAGTCGTCTTTCCTCCATGAGAGGAGCAAAGCGAGATGCTTTTCTTCTAACGGCATGGGAGAGGATCTGAGGTGGTGTCACTCGCGCAGCAGCCCCCCCCCCCTGCATCCCTCAATCCTCTTCTTCAGCACCATTACTATGGCAATCTGCCACATGCTCAATTTTAGAAATGAACTCCCCGTTTCTCTTTTAACGATAATTGATATCCTCGCCGCGCCAGTTCCAATGGCCCCTTCCCTCTTTTTTTTTTTTTTTTTTTTTTTTTTTTTTTTTTTTGCTGAAATGAGGCTTTTATTTATTTATTTATTTTATTTATTTTTATTTTTTTTTGCTTTTGGTCCCCACGCACCAGAGCTGCTACCGGGGCACCGTGACTGGATGCAGCTTCTGCACGGCGTCCTCGTTTGTATTCGATGGCGAGCTTCTCTCTTTACTCCCGCCCAGGTTGCCGTTTCAGCCAATGAGCAGCCTCAGCTCGCCGCACATTAACTGCGAGAAGCAACATTGCAAAGCCCTTTATATGTGGCTAAAAAAATAAAAACATGGATGTGTTAAATAACATTCTGAAATGACATACTTACTTAAAATATACATTTTTTACATAAAACAGTCCTTCATTTTTTTTAAAACAGTTACAGGTAGGATGTGTTTGTGTGGGAGATACTGTGTGTGAACTGTGAAATGTTCCTTCACCAAGCCAACACGTACGCATGGTAGCCAACGGTGCCTGCTAGATGAAGGACCTCTTAAGGGTGTCTTAAGATGTGCCAGCAGTTATTTACTGTCAAACCACACTTGTCTCTCTTTAATGACTCCCAGCTTCAGGCAGCGTTCTGACCGAGGCCTTGGGGATTCAGAGTTACGATGCACATGTCCCATCGTGCACATTTCTGTCTTTCCCGAGTATCATCTACACCACCTGAATGCCAAAAACAATTTCTGTCCTCTGTAATCAACTTCACAACCAGGCTGATTCGTTAATCACATGTTTTGAAGGAATTATTCAGCGAACTTATGTAAGCACTGGAAAACTAGCATGCCATATATATTAACCAGGCGATGAATTAAAAGCTGCAAAATCCACACACTCCGTGCAACTGCTGAGGTACCTGTGATATAATGGTGGGCCCCAATGTCCGAGCTGGGGTGGGGGTTGGGGGGTCCTGAGGCTAGGCAGGTGCCCGCAGTGCTGCTCTAGGGGGCAATGAGAGGTGTTGTCAGAAGGAGAGGTTGTTCTCTGCTTTGGGGAGTTGGTAGCTTAGATTTCGCTTGTGGTGAGCACTAAAAGTCCATTATGTAGTTCAGAATAGAAAGAAGTCCCTGAATGGGCTGTTTATAAAATCTAAATTTACAAAAGAACCACACAAGACACTTTTTACATTATCTAATGGTCCTCATTCTTTATTGTTACCGAAGAGAATGATGTAACAGAAAAAAAGCAAATCACTACATGAACAATGCATGAAACAATTAAATTCAATCATCCCTTCCTTGATGACATTCAGGTGTAGTTTATTTAATTAGTTAAATAGTATTTGCTGCCTGATTCCCAGATTTAAGTCTTACACGGTGGTACATCTGCTTCCACAAAAACTTTCAGTCCTACATACTTACATACTACATATGTCTATATGTAAATAATATTGAAGACATTGGCATGGAAACAGCAGATTCTCATGCCCTGGTACTGCTGCCTAGCTAGTGGCTTTGAAGAACTTCCTGAAGATCCCAAATCAGCCCGAAATATGTTATTTATAATAATAAAACTTCTGTCACTCGTTTTAATGTCTATTTCAAGGCGACGTTTTCCACTTTAATTTGTTTTTTAATTCTTCTTTTAAGCACCCCACTCAGATGAGACAGTATGAATAGAGAACAGTTTAGCACTTAAGAAATTCACAGTTTGTTCTGATAAAGTTTGAGAGAGTTGTTTCGCAGCATGACATTGTACATTAATGGGTCTTTAATGGCAAACTCCTATGTTGTTACACCATAATAATTACATAATAATTGCTCTTTCTTTTAATACACTCATTTAAGCATGTGTTTATATTTTCATATGATAAAAAAAATGATAAATCCAATGTAATTTGCCGTTCCGTTTGTGTCTTTGGCAGTTTCTGAGAGGTAAAGCCGCACCTACATCTGATGAAATTTGCGGGCATCGCTGATGTGGGCAGATGGTCTCTCCGTCTGGATAAAATATAGCCTTCAGCCGGGCCACCAGCAAACATCTTATCCAGTTCCGTTCATCACCACCCATTAAACACGTAGCATTCCTGGCGAGCCCGAACATGGCACCCATTAACGGCCTGGACGGTGGCGTTTAAGCCGAACCGTGTGATTGGTGTTTAATCAGAAGGGGGCTGTCCTGTTGATGCGTGCATGTGAGCTTTCACCAATACATCTGGAATCGAAGGAAACTGCACGCCCTATTTGAACCGTTTAATACAAGCTCACCGTGTACTGAAAGATTAAATATTTAGCATTCATTGTGTGCTTGTGTGTATGTAGATGTCACAACAAATCTGTATGCATGTGTTTGCATCTCATTAAGAGTCGTTAAGATGAAGATGCTCTCACATCTCACAGCCCACCCCCCAAGGCAAATCTGCAATGTTTTTTTCTGGCTCCGACTATTGCACACGGCTGATACGCAACGTCCCGGAGATCTACCGGTAAGAAGTATTTGCCACCACAGCCCTGCCACAACCAGTAGGCTAACCCCCCCCCCCCCCCCCCCCTTCTAGCTCCAGTTAGCAGACATTATCGCCAACACCCAACGCCAGCTAATATTACACTTGGGTAGTATTTAATGTTTAATACCATCCCATAATTCACTGTGGTATATGGTCATTTAAAAAGCGACACTATTTCAGTATCTCCTGATAATATTTGCCTGGTGAGTATTTTCAAACTGAAGTATGCAGTATACCGTGGTATAGTACACAGTATTACCATAATACTGTAATAGCACCTAAGCCCCTTTTCCCTGCTTGTCCCTCCTCTGCCACCCTGAGATCAGTATCTCTAAAGTGGGATGTCTATCTACACCCTACTGGTGTACATTCAGGAAAGGCGGGAATATACCCCCTTGCACTTACACACGGACTCCAGAGCCGCACTTGAGTTAATGTCTAAATTATACCTTGAAATGCGGGTTTTTGGACACTGCAGTTGATTAGTCTCCCCCATCAAAAAAACAGCAACCAAAAATCTAAATACAAAAAACAAACCTTAAAGAAATTCACCTCCCAGGGACCCAATCTTTCAAGAGGCAGGGTTTTGCAAAGAATCAATGCTCACGACTAGATATAAAATAACCTTTTGATGACCACTGCAAGAATGTCGGCAGCTCCAGCCATTTCTCACGCCATTATTGATCTTTTTCTCTGCTTCCATGCTATTTTTTGCTTATAGTGACCTGAAGCAGGGTCTTCTTTAGGTCCCTAAGTCTGTAATTCGCTCATGCTCAAAGTCATGGGCTACAGCCTGAGTGGGTTTAAAACCCATATTTGCCATTTAGATCAGCTGCTATCCCAATTTATCCCTCCGAGTTTTGTACTTTAAAAAGGAAGAGTGCAGATTTTCTGCTTTTCCTATGTAATGAGCCCAGATCTGAAACCGGAAGTGCCCTGCAGCGTTCAGTTAACTGGGCTTGGATCTGAAACCGGAAGTGCCCTGCAGCGTTCAGTTAACTGGGCTTGGATCTGAAAC
>JAABNX020000017.1:10365688-10375688 GCA_015163995.2 Mormyrus lacerda | reverse complement strand
AGATGAGGCTGTTCTTCTGGACTCTGCCTTTTTATCAGATTTCCCTTGAACTTACCAGTTAGTAAACGCATCGAAATGTTACAGCTCCAAATCCCTGGCTGCTCGACGTATTTAATGAAATATGTTAATAAATCCCAGATTTGTCTGCTGTAAGCACTCTCAGTGCAGACTCAGCCATCCTACTGGGCTCCTGTGCCGACCAAATAGGATTTGTGCTTCGACGCAGGAAACATTTACTCTGGGAGGAGGCATATTACAGCAGTCATGTCCGAGCATAATGGACAATAAAATCAGGAGGACTATATGACTAATTCTTATTAGTCTGCTGTTAGGTGGAGAATAAAGAATTAGAGGGAAGATCAAGCAGGTTTGGCTCTGAATGTCTTCCATTGTGTAAGAGTATGGCTGCAATACCCGGTGTTCCTACAGTACCAGATGTAAATGGAAGCAGCTGGTCCAGTATCTAGCTAAGAGGCCAGGTCAAAGATGCAAAGTTGCATTATGGGACATTCCTGAAACTTGATTCCTCTATGATGTGTGATTAGTTACATACCACTGTGTCCCTCACCAGGAGAAAGCAGCTCAAAGGCCTAATGAGGTTAAGTCCCTTTACTTTACTGTGTTACAGTACAATGATACCTGCCATGAAAAGCAGACCTAAGTAACGATTTATACAAAAAGATGCAGTGCTTGCCCAGAGAGGTACGGTGAACAGAGCCTTATGTCTTATACTGTATAACAATTGGAAGCGAAACGCAGGTGGCCGGATGCTTGTGTCCGTCTCCTGATTCAGCCCCGCCCCCTGTCTGACAATGATGTAATTCACAAAGATAAAACAGGTCAATAAAAACATATAGAGTACAATTCACTTTCATTTTATATGAATAAAGTGAAAGGATATAAAGATTTCCTTGCTGAGGGACACAGTCGTCACAATGACCGGCTCAGTGGCAGGGGTACAGCCGACGGATCGGCCCGTAATCTGTCTTCCGTCTCTGATGGCTGCCTGGAGGGAGGTCACCGCGCAGTTGACCCAGAAAAGGTCCTGGACTGAGGTGCAATCAGACCCTCTAGACACGCAATGTCGGCCTTTAGAAGATCGAGCATCACGTTATGCACCAGAAATCCTCCCCTGCCCTCCCCCTAGTCGCAAATGCGGCGTTATGTAAGGTGCTATAAGCAATTCAAAGTATAGCTGAATATCATCATAATATATCATACCAGCGAGCTCTGCTTGGAGCTGCCATACTGACGGCCTTTTTAAACAGCCCAATTTTATTCTCTTTTATACCTTTCAGAAAATTAACTGTATGTGTTGTGCTTAAGTTTAAGATTGAAGTACCACAAAGGAAGCTCATTACTCGCCTTGATTGCCTGCACAAAGAGCAGCGGGTTCCGAGCGAGGCACTCGGGTTCCGAGCGAGGCACTCTTCTTCCTGCTGCCCTTCACTTCATTTGCCGGGGAACTTTCAGACAGCGAGTCGGATTAGTTTTCCCGGAAGATGGATTCGCGATAGATTATGACGAGAGCCCTGCGGGTCCCAGCTCGTCGGGGGCCTTTGTTGGAGCACAAAAGAGAGCCATTTAATTATGCAGACTGCTGGAGAAGGGAGGGGCAAGACAAAGAGGAAGGAGGTCGATCGGCCGCGGGGCTGCCTCCCGCGCTATGTGCCACCAATCGCCCGCCACCCGAGAACAGCTCCTTCTGCGTGTCGCAAACAAACTGTGCCATGACATACACGTGCCATCCGCTGGTGACAGACTGGGAATGTCACAGCATGGCATTGGTGCCCCCACCCCCCAAATCCAGCCCAGCCCAGCAGCCTCATCACTCTTTCCATAATTAGCAGAAGGGCCAAGGGGGGGGGGGGGGGGGGGTGATACTTTATGGCGCCTCCTGGAGTTTGGAATAGGAACTGCAGTGTCTCCAGCGCTCATGGGAGTTTTACAAAAATGTTCTGAAGGCAGAACAAAAAGTGATTGGTTCAGAGAGGTAACCAGTCAGATTGTAGGGGAAGTGGGCCTCTGGAGGAGGTGCGACTAACCAATCTGATGATCCCTCCTCCTCTAGTTGCTTGGACCCACCTCCTCTTCAATCTGATTGGTCATCTCTTTGAACCAATCATTTTTTGCTCTGCCCTCAGTTCCATGTAAGTAAAACTCCCACAAGCGTCTCCAGCTGCCTGGCAGACACCTAGCGGTGCGTAAATACAGGCACAAGCAGCCAGCCCTGTAGGCACAACAAAAACCTAACATTCATGGAGATGTGAAGAAGAGAGGACTTCAGCTTCGTTAGATAATTATCCTTCTTTTGTAATTCCTGCTCCAGATCAGTACCAGATTACATTTAAGTGCTTAACAGACACTTAGATCTAAAGAAACTTACTGTTCTTCTCCTTCATATAACTGGATAACTTCTAGAAGTCATTTAAGTTAATTATTCAGTGGTCTGACAGCAGTGAGATTGGGATGAGCCCTAACACCCTACCGGGGGCCCATGTTCTTAAAAACTGTTCACAATGAATTTATGTATTCTAAATAAATAGCCTTTTTCAACATTTCCATATTCTAATTTCATTTACAAATCACACATTAATGACATAGATTATAGTAAGAATCTCTTAAAACTGAATAAAAAAAAATCAAACAAATTTTATTTGGGTAAATGCACATTTCCAGTGGGTTTGCCCGTATGAAATATTGAAGCGATGTGTCCTTAGAAAATGGGATGTTTGACTTATTGCTGTAACCCCAATACCTTCCCTCGGAATCGATACAGAGACATCTCTTTGATGTTGCCCAGGCCAATGAATAATTTGTACGACAAAACTATCCAGTGAGACATCCAACCGTTTGGAGCCACAGTAATCTCCGAAAAGCCCTGAACCATGTTCATTTATTTATTTAATTTTGATTCAGTTTTTTTTTTTAATGTCTATAAAACAAAGATGGCAGATGGCCCCGTCTCGCCACGTATTTCCGCTGAAACATACGGAGCAGGAAGAGCTTTTCAGGGGAGCACTACCATCCTGTCTCTCCTTTCCTGATGTGCCTTTCAAAGACGCAATACCAAGCTCGTCTTGGGACTGGTGTGGCAAGCTAAAAAGGCAGCACCTTCTTTAATACCATTTTTTTTTTTTTTTTGTAAACCCAAGAACCCGGGGAAGAAAAAGGCAATTAAGCTAATGCAAGCTGGGAGTCATGAGGTTGTAGATATTTCAAGGACTGAGCAATTTACCGTCTGGAAAAGGAAAACGGACTTGGCATAAAACGTCCTCCCATTCAGATTTATTATGCTTTTAGTTGTGTTATATGTGATACAATTAGCGGGGGGTGCCAATAAGGCGTTCTCTCAAGGACGTGGTCATCTCCTGCCATCTGTTATTAACGGCCATGTCCTCAGGACACCCCAGGAGTGAACTGAGGAACAGAGCCCCGACCACCTCCAGTTTCCAGTACAGTCTGCATGTGTGTGTGTGTGTGTGTGTGTGTGTGGGTGGGGGGGGGGTGGGGGCGTAGGGTTAATATGTAAATAAAGCAGAAATGTCCCCCTGTTTAAGCAGCCCAGATGGTGCTAGTGTCTTGTAAACAATGGTGCTACGTCTACTCCTAAACGGTAGATCTACGTGACAGTACTTGTGCCGCTACCTTTGGTTGTGGCAGCCATTCTAGTCTGTGTTAGATCTATGTAGATCTCAGCCACGGGGTCACATGTTTCGACTCTGCGAAGGTCCACCGTTCGGGCCAGGTGAGCGGACGTGACCTGGCGTTCCCAGAGAGGCGTCGCCCTCCAGTGTGTGAAAATGGCACGGCAGGGCCCGGACTGCAGAGGGCAGCAGTGGGGTGTGGAAATGCCCGCGAAATGTGGCTGGGGTCTCTTCGGTGAGGCTCTGCATCTACGCTCCGGCTCAGGGGCGACTGGCGAGTTCCTCATCAGAGCTGCGCCAAGACGAACAATCAGCCACCTTTCATATCGCGTCTCCTGCTACTTCCCACTCGCACCCAATAGCTTCCCAGCTTTAAAACATGATCATACCCTACACCATACCCACCCCACCTCCCCACACACCACAGCCTCCAGAAATCTGTTTATGTACCCAGTACCTGCTAATTGTTTTTAATCACCCCATAAATAAAGTTCCATTGTTTCTTTTCCATTCTACCATGAAGAGAAAAATAGAGAGAAATAAAAAGCTCTGTCATTTTTGTGTAACCACACACCCAAGCCGGCTATCACATTCTCTACTAATCGAGACAGATGAAAAAGCTCGATTAGGCGAAGCCTCTTAGTGCCTCCTGTTTTCCCAGCAGCACCCTGCAGCATCGCTCGGGGTACGGCCAACCTACAGACGCTGAGCCACCAGTCAGGGACCTGCAGCGTCTGTGTTATCGCCATGGCGATAATACCCCCCCGGCATCTTATACAGCACGGATCGCCCGTCAAACTCCGCGCTAAAAGCCTAACAGCACGGCAAGAATGCGACGTCTCCAGATATCCGCTATTAGACCGCCGATCTTTAAAAGCCTCATGCGCGGGTGGGGGGGGGCGGGGGGTGGCTGCGTCTGGCTAATTATGAGATTAGTGCTTTCAGTCATTATAATGTCTGGCGCGAGGATGGAAATGGGAAGTTTGTTTGGACACAATTTCAAGTCGTTGTGCCCTAGGGAGGGGCCTGAAGTTCAAACGCATTATCCATCCCCCTCCTGAAATCACCTGTAATAAACCCTAGTGATGGAGGTGTACCCCTCCCTCACCAAAAAACACAAGAAAGAAAACACGGATGAAAGTCGTCGGATCCAAGTTGCTGTCTAAAATGGAAAAAAAAAATCACTTACTGGATTCGGATGTCTGGTATTAGATAATGGGTATCGGATGTTGTAAGGGTCACGTGACCCAGCGAGTCCCGCTTCCTGGAGAGGGATGCTGCAGCCTCTGTCAGCGGGCAGCCAGGCCAGACCGCAGCGCGATCACATGACGTGTTTCAAAGCCCATTTACTGACGTCAACACGCATGGGTTGGGAGCCCAGTTTGCACACAGGTCTTCGTTTATTTATGGACTGGAAAAGAACAAAAGGGCCTTTCGCTACGACGTGCTCCTAAAAAATTTCGTTGCGGATGTTTGGGCTCATCCGTAGATTCATTCTTTGTTTGTCCCACTTGTGCACAGTTTGTGGTGTCAGATTCTTAAGTCGTTGGTCTGTAAAGATTCATTCCCAGGGCGCACACATTAACCCTGCTGACTATATAGCATTCAGCATCATTTGCCTACAGCTGGGGAGATCTTCCTGCCGGCGAAATCCCTTAAAAGCGGCAAGGTGGGCACCGGCACACTGGAGATTACAGCGCCATCGTCAGGATGTTGACTGGCAGCAGCCCGTGTCTCCAGGACCCAGATGCCTCCATGTAAACCAGCAACCACTCTGGTGTCCCTGCCGTTTCCAGGCTTAATGGGATTTGTGCTATATTTAGCCTGCTCATGCCTCGGTTACGGAACAGGGCTGTTTAAAATTGAAATTAAAATGGAGCTACCTGTGCAAATAGCTGCTTTGCATAGCTTCCTGACAGCGCCTCTCTGCTCACTTCTGAGGGAAACAAACCGCAGCCCTCAAATCCAGCGTTAAATAAACAGCGAGAGGGAGAGCGAGAGGGAGAGCGAACGCGAGAGCGGCCAGACGGCAGGCCTGCTCGATAAGCGCAGGTCAGGGGCCCGCCTTAGAAATGCGTGCATGTGGGTGTCGTTTTCCAACCCCTGCCTAATTAAAACCCCCACCCTATGCCTGGGAACTGGCAGGGTCAGACAGCCGGCCTTTCAGGAGGCAACAAGCTCCTCCCCCCCTTATGAAGCAGACCGCTGGGGTGGCAAACACAGGGCGCCCTCCGCAGGTTGAAAAGACAGCATCATCTTCACTGCTATTTGATCGTTTCTTTGTTTTCACTCCGGCGACGAGACGTAACTGATTAAATCTTTCCATTAATTCGCCCCCCCCCACCAGCCATGGGTATCCTGGATTAACTAGCTGACTTCATCTCCAATGGCAACACAACTCCACAGTTCTTTGCTGGACAAACGCGGATTTGGAAATGGATTTGAGATCCAGAGTACCACTGAGCAATATTTCAGATATTCCTCCGTAAAAAAACATGTTGCAGCGTCGATGGACATCGTATCAGTACAAATAATCTACTTGAGTCGCTTTGGATCAAGAAGCTCAGTTAAGTTTCTTCATTAGTGGACAAAAATAATCACAAGATGAAGGACTGAGTGTTGTGGACGGAGGGGGGCAGGGGGCAGGGTCATTGATGCTAGACATATGACTTTCGCCTTTATTGTTGTGTAAAAGTTTGCCAATTCCGCTTCTAGGGATGGCAAATATCCCACACGTCGCACCTCAAAAGATTACAGTCCAAGCTATGAAGAAAATTGCCAGGTTAATAACTTGATGCCCTTTCTTCTGTTGCTATGGATACGGCACTGTTTACCACATTCCCCTTCATAATATCAGTGTTTCACTGAAGGCTGTATTCATCACATAATGAACATTTTACCTTGATGCCTCGATAATTAAATTATGCCTCGAATGTAATGAATGTGTAAATTTCTGTATTTGAGACAGCTTGTGATTAGTAAATATTTGGAAATTATTAGTTAAAGGGGTCTATTAAGGAAAAGGCATAAAAGCTCTCCTATGTACTGGGGAATGGACTGCAGTGCAGTACCATCTGTCCCGCTTTGCATAGCTTTGGAATCTGAATTGCAGATCAGGAACGTGAAGCGGGGGGTGGGGGGCTGGGGTTCGGAACCGAAGCTCTATGAGACTTGACGAGCGGTGACAGGCATGTTTGTAGCGATGACAGAGATGTCCCACCTCTGTATGTAGGGGAACCACCGTATTTTCGTTCTTGTTCGGACGTGTAACAGTATGAGACTCCTTCTTCAAATCTTAGTACGCAGCATCTGGATCCTTGACCGACAACATGGCATTCCGGGGCCTTTTCCGGATCCTTCCGCTACGGCAGACCAAGAGAAAATGCAGGGCAGTACCAAGCATACAGCCCGAGTGTGGGCCCCTAAATCCGGAGCCATAGAATCCATGTCATCTCACCAGATCCGACGCCATTGAATCCATGTCATTTCACCAGATCCGACGCCATTGAATCCATGTCATCCCACCAGATCCGACGCCATTGAATCCATGTCATCCCACCAAATCCGACGCCGTTGAATCCATGTCATTTCACCAGATCCGACGCCATTGAATCCATGTCATCCCACCAGATCCGACGCCATTGAATCCATGTCATCCCACCAAATCCGACGCCGTTGAATCCATGTCATTCCACCAGATCCGACGCCGTTGAATCCATGTCATCCCAGTACTCTCGGCTCTGTAACAAGATTTCCAGAAAAATTCCACTGCAAATCATTTCCCTGCCACATACTGCCAAACATTTTCAGGGGTGAGGCTGAGGTAGGAAGATCCAGAACAGAAATCTCTTTCTATCGGAGGTGTACCCATACCCTCCACCAGAGGGCGAAGTCACTAGAAGGGCCTCATTATTCATAACCTTAACTTCTGTACTCTTTTACAGAGGCAGGTCATATTTTCTCATTTGGGAATTATGTGGAACAGAATATTTTACATCAACTAAAGCTTTCCAAACATGTTTACCCTAACTTTCTTTTCCTGTATAGATATCCATCCATGCATCCATCCATCCATCCATCCATCCATCCAGTTTTCAAAAGTGCATTACATAAAAGCAATACCAAAAAAAATCTATATTAGTGTTTGGGTACATTTCTGTGTCTGTTTCTGTAACTCCATATATTCCATTTCTTTGTTGTCAAGAAATTTCTCCAGGTTTTAAGTGGTGCTTAGAGATGATAAATGCTTAAATACCCCTGTGAAATCATCCGTCCGCCATGTTGACTTGTGGCACACCCCAGTGACTTGACACCTTCCCTGCCTCACTTTCAAATTCACCTCAGCACCTGACCAATTAGTGGCACCCATTAGTTTAATTGGATTAGCTAATGAAAGACTGGAATTCATATTCAAAAAGAGACCCCCGACCTTTGCAAAGATGAGCAGTCATAAGGGATGGAAGGGTCTCTCGTTACTTATTGGCTCTGCGTCACCCCAAAGAACGGGCGACATTCATTTTTCAGAGTTAAGAAGGATCTTGAAGTAATGTACGGTCATGCTCAGTGTTGGTGAACAGCCATTAAGTAAAAGTTAGTACAGCATCTCTACCATAGCTTCTATCAGTAATAAAAGTCAATGACCATGACAATTTGAGGAGACAAAGTGATCATTAAAAAGAGGTCCAGATTGACTGGTAAAGGATAAATGATACTGATTCAAAATGTAATGACAAAATCAATACTGATTACCTTCCTGGGAGTATGAAAAGAGTAAAAATGACATACTATGCTAAACTTCATTGAATGACTGTTTTACACAGAATGATTTTCAGATAAAATAAGAATGAAGGTCTGAGAATTCAGAAGCGAGAATTGGACTTGGGGTATAACCGTGATTAGCTTTCTAGCACTTGGTACTTAATGCGTAGCATCATCGACAGATGTTTTCATGAAGATGCCAGCTGTTTAGAATCTCAGGACGAGGCTTCTTATCACTTCTTACGCTGCTATTGATCTTCACAGAATCTAAGAATGTCAAAGTAACTGTGGTTGCTAGCAGATGCTGTCGCTGTTTGCTTAGTTTTGGATATAACGCACATGTACAGTACAGTGAGGAGCCTTGACTGTGGTAATGCACCGAGAGTCATACGCACCAGCAGCCGCGCACAGCTGCATGTACAGTGAGGAGCCTTGACTGTGGTAATGCACCGAGAGTCATACGCACCAGCAGCCTCGCACAGCTGCATGTACAGTGAGCAGCCTTGACTGTGGTAATGCACCGAGAGTCATACGCACCAGCAGCCGCGCACAGCTGCATGTACAGTGAGCAGCCTTGACTGTGGTAATGCACCGAGAGTCATACGCACCAGCAGCCGCGCACAGCTGCATGCTAAATGTTAATTGCTGATCCTGTAAGTGGCCCCAGTGTGAGCAGCGTATGGACCAGGCATCCCTGCGAATTAGAGCATTTCCAGGAACCTGGGATGCAGACAGCACTTCTGGATGGTGCAACGCTCTGAGGGTCTGAACTACCCTCAATACTACCAGGTCCTGGGCTTGCACCCCTGTGGGCTCCTGTTGGGAAGCATGTCAGTTAATAGACCAGTCATGCAACTGGACAGTTTAAATTGCATGTCTCTATGGAAGCATCTACAACCAAATACATCAATTGGACTTCATTTTAACATCCATTTTGTTTCAAAGGTACTCAATCTATGGCACGGCCTGCAATCTTCATCCTGACCTGCAGGGGCAGCAACACAAATCATAGACTGATTCAGGTGCACTGGGCAGCTCCTCAAAGAATACAGCTTATAATACTGCATATCAAGCATATCAAACACATCTATCTGCCAGTTCACAAAAATTACTGAGCAAGACCTGGTCTTTGTGAATTATGACTGTCTTCTGGCTCTTCACGAAAATGTCCATTTTCTTCTAAGTCTCCTGACGTACAGGGCTACACATTCCAAAGTAAAATCTTTTGCTGGAGTCGTGAAAGAAGATAATTGCCTTTCCCCCGTAATGTGTTTGATATGGTAATTGTTGATTTGATTTATGTGAACTTCTAGATAAACATCTATAAAGTGATATGAAAGCGGGAAGAAAAGCAACAGGATTTCATAGAACTCTGTAACATTTGCCAGTAATTGCATCTTTAATCCTTTTGTGAAAAGGTCACAGTAACTTTACGCTGTACCCATGTTGCATGCATGGGCTATGTGAGGCCTATGTGAGGGCTATGTGAGGGATATGTGAAGGCTATGTGAGGGATATGTGAAGGCTATGTGAGGGCTATGTGAGGGATATGTGAGGGATATGTGAGGGATATGTGAGGGATATGTGAGGGCTAT
>JAABNX020000017.1:10340543-10359091 GCA_015163995.2 Mormyrus lacerda | reverse complement strand
TCAGTGATGCTGTTGGTCCCATTCATAGTCCTGCTCAGTGATGCCGTTGGTCCCGTTCATAGTCCTGCTCAGTGATGGCGTTGGTCCCGTTCATAGTCCTTCTCAGTGATGGTGTTGGGCGACCAGCCTTTCTTCTTGAGAACCACCCAGCTAAGTGATTTCATATGAGGCTCAGTTTCTGCTGCCACAAGGTCATGCCCCAGTCTCCTTTCTGAGTGCTAATGCGGCTTTTCAAGTGGAATCGGTAGCCTGTGAGTCACTCGCCGCAGCCGCCTGTCATACAGTGACGATGGCAAACAAAGAGTAGGCTGCTCCTTGGTAATCACAACAGTAAACAAGCACATCCACAACGAGCTATAAGTCGGGCAGCCCCTGTCTTTGATTGCTTCTAATTTTTCTTTGTCTGCACTCTCTGTTTCTGTACCATTAAACTGAGGGGGGGGAGGAACTGAAATTATACCGGAAATCAAATCGCCAAACGGTTCCAGCAAGGTATGTTCTTTTGATCTTTAGAAAGGTTCTGGGTCACCGTTTCTTCCTTCTGTAATATTTCTGTAATATTTCTTGACATTCAGCGACATTTTCAGTTTAATATCACCAATACAGGCACCCCAGAATTAAAAGCGCATTGAAGGAAAACATTCCCATTAGATCGGATTTCGGCAGCGTTTACGCAGACAGCGTTTGCATACGCTTCCCATAAAGACAGACCTTTGTACCTCTGTTTGTTGTTTTGAGTCTCACTAATCTGGATGGATTACTCAGAGAGGCAAATACTGACGGCATCTTTATCAGAATGGGAAAAGCGAATATTCCCATATTCCTGGACTCACCTTCCTTGTCACGTGTGGTTTTCATACTTCAGGCCGAAATCAAAACAATCCATTTTTTCCTTCTTTCAGCTTAAAGTTATACTTCATAAAAACGCTTTACATTCCTTTTTCTTCTTTTTTTCTTTTGCTTGACGGCAATTTATTACATTTCTTCTCTATGAAACAAGAGAAATCAATGCATTTGTTGCATGCTTCATGCCACTTTGCCGCCAGATTACTGGTTTACTATAATATACTCTCAAAGTGTATATGATCGAGAAAATTCTCGGTAATGATTCATGCAGACGCCGCAACGGAGGCAGGGAGAACCCGCTGGCTGTCCCGCCACTCGTATCAGGGCTGGGACCTAGTCTATGAGCGTTGGGGCAGCGGGACGGCGGATCAGCCCCCACCTGACCAAACACATGGTGTCAATGTCCCTCTTCTTCTGCCTTGCTGGAGAAAGTCCTCACACACAAAAATGTGCTTTCAGGTAATGATACTTCATTTATATAGGGCTGTTCAGGACCTAGCAGATGATCACAATGGACGAGAGAACACTCGCAATCTGCATTCAGATACATACGTATATAGGCAAGCGTATAAGACTACTGATTCCTGCACAAGCATATCCACAGCCACATATATGCATAAAGAGTGGAGGCATTTTGCATGAGAAAAAAAATCATGTTTGGTCATAAAGTGCGTGTGATGAAATGGATTTTTGTTTTTCGGCCTGTTCTGTTGGGTTCGGTGCTGAAGACACGATTTTCTGCAAGTGGACCTTTCACTCCCTAAGAACAGACCATTCATTACAAGACAATTACACCGCATTTCACGGTGCGGTGCCGGTCCGGGGCCCCCATTCACCCACCCCCTACACCGGTGCCGGGGAATGCATCCCAGGTAACTGGAAGCTCGCCTGCGTTTCCACTCAGTAAACCTTCATTTGGATTTTAAACCATTACCCAGTAACTAATGTCTCACTTTCTGTCAAAAGGAGAATTTAGAGGGTTACTTTCCTCCTTTCATTTAAAAATCACAGATTCTATCTCTTTGCCCCCTTCAGCTGTTTATTAGCTTGCATGTATGTAACATGTCCTATCAAAACAGTATGATATCATTCAGTGACTGTGTTTTTTTTATTTTTTTTTTCATTCCTCTCAAATATTAATTTGTATGAATCATCCGCCGCGATATCAGATTCCAGAATTGATATCTGGGTGTTTCGCTGCTTAGAAGCACAGCCCCTTACTGGTAACTTAATCATTCATCACTCATCCTATGTTTGTACCCTACAAAAATAGAACGGCGAGACTTTCGATTTCCAAATCAGCCCCAAATCAGTCTTTCTAGATTGCTTTCGCTTACCGAATTTGTCAGAGATTATTAAAAACACACGCACACAGAGTGGGAGAGTTTACTCTGCTTTGTAAACTGGAGAACTTTCATGACAGCTTAACCCGTCAAATGTAATTTTTGTTTTGTTTTTTTTCTGCTGCTTTGTTGATTTTCAAGTTTTCTCGCCCTTTTGTCAAACTCTGGCCCTGTGTTCCGTGTTAAAACCGGGACCCTCTACAGATATTTTTTTTCTTTTAATTTTGGCTCCCGTTTTTGTAATTAGTAAACTATTATGCTCACACTGAATTTATTGAAATATTCATCTGCGATGTAGTCATAACTCTATCCAACACTTACCCGAAAACTGGATGACCTCATATTTAGAAAAGTGTGCTAACCTCATTTCAGTTTTTTTCCCTTTTTCTCTGTCTCTCATTCTACCTTTTTCTTGAGCAGGCGATAAATATATGCTTCTATATTTGGAGTACTTGCAGTGTTTCACATTCTCCAACCCATGAGCACAGTCATGTGACCTGGCAACATTCTCTGCTCATCTGTGCGATCACAGAGCTCTTCTCCAGAAATTACCCCAGAGAAAATGTAGTTCTATAGCTCACTGCTTCCTGTTTTGAGGCCAGTCACTGTCTGATGCTGGGCAGCAGAACGCCAAGTCACGTGACGATGACCCGCAGATGCCAGGCGATGGGCCTTCTTATGCTCCAGACAGCCAGTTGGTCAAGTCAACTCAAGTCAAGTCCAGTCATTTTATTTATATAGCACTGTTAAAAGCAACCAGTGGTTGGTCAAAGTGCTTTACAACAACCAAAAACAATATGTGTAAAAAGCATGTAAAAATAATAATGTAAACAAAACTATAAAAACATAAATATGGTCACCATAGCTGTGTCTGTACTGGTCAAAGAAAAGCAATTGCCAGGCCTGAATCCAAGAAACAGATTTGATTGATTACGATCAAAATGTAAAGTAAGTCTAAGCTGCCGTGCTAATGGATTTAATTGTTTATGTGACTCCTGGTGAATCAATCTCCAGGTATTCAGGGTGAGGTCCGGTAGGATCAGGGGACTGAATGGTCATTTTATGGATCTCTTTGTTTGATATGGACACTGCACTGGGGAATCTGGCGGCTCCTGGGGGATTTTGGATTCCCTTTGAATTATCTATCCGCCATTCAAATGGAGATACATCAATAATCAATACAATGAAAGCATTAGGAACAGAACCTATATTGTTTCTTTTTGTTTTAATTCGCAACAGATGAAACGAGTAACGGATGCGGCTACATTTACACATTTTGTTGCGTCCTCTGAATGTTGCACTGGAGCGTGTTTCAATGGGGCCTCACCATAGTTCCATTTCTTAGCTTTGTAGAAGTGGGATATATTCTTGCATTTCATGCACAAGTAGGGAAAAGGCTGGACGGAGGGTTGCTTGGACAGC
This sequence comes from Mormyrus lacerda, assembly GCA_015163995.2. NCBI lineage: Eukaryota > Metazoa > Chordata > Actinopteri > Osteoglossiformes > Mormyridae > Mormyrus > Mormyrus lacerda. The sequence continues at coordinate 10,355,480 of JAABNX020000017.1, read as the reverse complement.
TTCGGAATAAACCGCGTTCTGCAAAGGCTCTGATGTTGTCCGGGATGATTCACAGCTACAGAGAGAGCAAATCGACATTAGTCACAATTTTTGTTTTATTTTAGGTCACATAATTGACAAATATGGATTATTTGTGATTCGATTTAAAAGCCTAAAAAGACCTATTCAATCTTTTTTTTCTTGGAAGAAAAAAAAAACAAGTCTTCCTGTTCTTTCATCCATTTCCTCCAATCCAGCGCTGTCGTATTTTTAGAACCAAATCAAAAAACAAAGATTCCTGATTTCCTCGCCCCTCGAAATCGGGACTCTGAAGTGAAACCCTTCAATTCGGCTGCCTCCTCAAAACTTGTGTGGAGGAAATTAGCAGTGAAATTTCTGATTGTGTCATTAAAAGGGCCTTATTACAAGTGGCCAAGGACAATTTACACGCTTTAATCCCTTGAATCTGAATGAGACTCAGATCAATTACTCCCATTACTAGGGTGACAGTTCGGAATGTGATTAGGGATTTGCTATCCTGGGCATCGCCGCGACGACCAGGCCACCGCCCCACCTGCTGTCGCGCCGGCGAAGCCCGCCGAAGACAGTCCAGCTGTGCCTCAGTGCACTTGTGCCAGTATCACATTAATTAGTTCTGCGCTGATTTTTCGAAATCTTTCTCTGAGGTTAGCAACTGGCCTCGTGCGTATTCCGTCCTGGTATCCGGGCCCCCATAGGGTCTCCTGGTTCAGACTCGGACAAGCCTGGAAGGAAAGCTCCAAGGTTACGTGCCGGCGTGCGATCCGCATGATGGGAGGAAGCTGTGGCATGCGTCCTGCCGCGGTCGCCCGGGTTCTATTCCGACATCCCCTGCAGAGATCTCTGCTAAACAAGGTTTTGTTTTTCGGTGCGGTTAATTAACGCAGTAAGTACTTTGCGCCGTCCCCTTCAGTCCGATTCTAGGGTAATTACCGCTCTTTAACCTCGCTGGGTGGCTTTTTCCATTTCTGCCCGGGATTCTGAAGGCGGTCTGTTTGGTGGCCTCCGTGGAAACGGGTCTGGAGTGCATTTTAATGAGTGCTGTTGTTGGGAAATGTGGCCTTCTGAGTATTGTGCTTAAAGAACGTACAGCATTCCCACATTGTGACCAATAGCTTAATCCTGTATCGTTAGTTTTGTGTCTATGTGCATTATATAAGGTCGTATGTATGCATAATATATATATATGTGAGTGTGTGTGTGTCTGTGCGTGTGTGTGTGTGTTTATATTACATTTTACATTATGGTGGGTGGCAAATGTACTTCACAATGTGATTAAAAACCTGTTATTTTTACTTTGTGGGGACCAATTAAAAAAGCGAAAAGTTTAATTTTTTGTTACATAGAATCGAATGGAGAGTCCCCACAAAGATATAATTACAAACCTTTGTGTGTGTGTGCGTGTGTGTGTGTGTGTGTGATATGGCTCTCTCTTTACCACACCATATTAGTCTATAAAGAGTAGAAACAGGGGTTGAGATCCACCATGAGAGGTAGTCTTGCCTCAGACCTGATCGTTCAGTTGGCCTAACGACGCCACGCTTGCTGGAAGAGTGACCGGATTGCTAACGGGATCCTCAGTATCGACTCCATACCTCCTCGGCGGTAGGCGAAGGCTCACCCCAGCCACTCCGTTTCATTTCCAGGTCTGCTGCGCTCATCTCTGCCATGACGTTAAACAGCCAAAGTGAGGCCCCTCCCATCCTCATGCTGGACCAATCAGCTTTCTCTTCTCCTTCAGCCAGACCGAATTAAGCTAATGGACAAAGAAGCCACACGTAACGTGATTATTGTTAGACTGACCTTCACAGAGAGCAGAACTGCACAGCAGTATGCCAAGGGTGCAGTATATGAGCATCTCTCATCACAAACAATATTACATTTAGATTTGTGTTTGTGTACAGTATATAACATATATCGCATTTTTTTGCATTCGAAAAAAAAAAAACATATATCGCATTTTTTTGCATTCTCATCTCTATCTTCTCTCTTATTGACACAGTGATGAGAAACGCACGTATGTATTATACAGTTTAAAAAACACTTATACGCACATACGCATTCTATGCATTTTATATAATAACTGCAATTAACTAAACCCGTGGCTGAAAAAGGATACATTTTTTAAAGAATATCAGTAACACAACATTGATATTCCACTCAGTCCCTACCACCTAACCATTATCCGTTTCCACTATGTCCTGATCAGAAGGTCAGCTGTTATCAGCTGTTGACTAGTTAATTAATACTGGGATATTGAGTAAACAGTACCTAGTACTCCACTTCCCTGAGATAATTTATCTTTTGCATAGTGATTGTACTACATTCCCAGTATATTTTCACTTCAGGTTAATGATTATTGATATTTAAAATGAGAATTAAAAGCATGTCCAATATCTTTCACCAGGAACAGTTAATTTTATGCTTTTGACACCCTAAAGAACATTCCGGGATACAAATGTGTGAATTCATGATTTGTTACTTGTGTGTTTTTGCATGCTAAAAATTCCAAAGTACAAAACAAAGGGTGAAATTTGTAAAAACGAATCACCGGTAGCTTTTTCTCCCCGCTCACGTCTCATTGGCCCAAACCATTTCTTTGGTCACCATGATTCGTTAAAACAGCCAGAGGGCCAAAAAAAGACAGGCTTCTGTCTGTTGCATGGCGGCGCAGTTTGCTGATGATAATTTAAAAAGTGCGCATTTCCCATAAGCCCCAACCAAATAATCGCTGCATCAGGTATCTGCCCATTCCGGGTCTGTTTGTAAGGTTTTATCATCAATAATGTGTTTGTGTTCTGCTGCTTTATTCACATTTAATTCCTCTTCTTGCTTAGAGAATTTGCTAAACCACCCATGGACCATATTCCACAGGTTAAAATAAATCCAATTCTATGACATGAATCCTTGGAGGGGTGATGTAAATGTGAGCGGTGTTTGCTGTGTGAGACTGAGGGATACTGTGTTCTAAGATCTGACTACAATGAGTAGTTTAGACAAATGGGCTTCGGTTCAGAGGTTTGCTGGTGCGGCTGGGAACATGAATGTCGGACTGCTTTTACTGTGACTAACTAGCTCCGAGATCCACTTAATACTGAATGTTAAATGCTTTTTTCATGTGAACACAGATGTAATTCACACATTTAAAGCAGGAATTGCTGAACTGATTTCTCCGCTATGGCAGCTGTTGGCCCATCTTGATCGCAAAGACAATCAAAGAAAGCAGATGGCTTTCTGGGTACAGTTTTGCTGATTTATTTATGTTGACTCTTAGGTTACTTTCCATCATGTTGGGAGCACTGGGTTTTGTCACAAGCGCTGAAAGTGGAAATGTCATTTTTATTTTTTTTTTTCCCAACAGCTAATTTAAAAATGGAAATTCAGACTCACCTGTCAGAATAAATGACACACATAAACACTTTTTTTGTGTTTGCCCAAGGCAATTAATCCAAAGCTTCATGTTTAATTCATTTCTTTAATTGCAATCTTTAGAAACCATTTAGCATTATTGAATTTCGATAAATTAAACGAAGGCCAAGCCTTGCTTACATTTTCAATTAAATGGATTTTCTCAGCGTTCTTGACGTTAAACTCATTCCCGTAACCGTTTAATTTCAGAAAGCATGTTTCCTTCTGGAGCTTCTGGTGTCGTGCTCCTTTGTGTATGAAAATGCCTCCTCCTATGTATCCACAAGTCCCATCCGGGGATTTCTCCGTAGACAGCCACTGTGCAAGGCCCCGTGCCGTCGGGCAGGTTGCCGCGGTTACCGCGCCCCCGTCAGCCGTCCCCGTGCTGTGGAATACCAGATCAGAATTGAAACTCAGCATGTAAACAGGGTCCAAGAAAAGAGCAGTCCCCCAACAGTGGGAATAATCCCATAAGGATATGCGTCTTTTTTCATCCAGTGTGTGTTATGACATCAGCCCCCCGCCCCCCCACAGGGTGACGTGATTAGCCCGTGGTGGTCATTTCCCCGGAGGCACGGAACTGGGGCTGAAGGCCAGGATGCACATCTGCTCCTCACTGACGCTACACTAAATGGGGGTCACCATTAGCAACCTGCCCCCCCCCCCATCACCACCATCACCTCCCCTCCAGGATGCCCTCCCCAGGCAGAAACATGATAAAATCCATCTCCCCCATAACTTCCAGGAAAAAGGGAGAGCTCTCTTTTTTTGTCCTCCCTTTGAAAATGAAGTCTTAAGAAAAGCAGTGCTGCTTTAACCTTGACTGTCCTTGTCACCATGGGCAGGTCAACAGTAAGCTGAGTGGAAAGGTAACTTTTTTTGTTTCTTCTTGCCAGAGGTTGACGGCTGATTTCAAATAACAAGCCGGCGAATGTTCTAGCTGTGTTGTAATCATATAGCCGAACCGCTGCAGATTGGCGGTTTGGAGGTTATGCTTTTATTAAAGGGCGATTGAGAGGGGGCCATAAGTGTTCCAGCAGTGTAGTGAACCCCCAGGTGCTGCATTGTGTGGGTGGTGAAGTAAGACGGGTCGTCAGGTTCGTTCTCATAAGCGTCGTCCCCGGCGATATTCACGCACTGACATCGCCGCCGCGGTGGCAGAGGAGGTGATGGGCTGGAGTGGAGATGTAGCTGGAGCACAGATGGCGTCTCTCACGGATTCCGCCGCGAAAATGAAACTCCGGGCCCAGTGTCGCTTTTAGACCCGCTGGCTTCCCCGAGACAGCAGCCGATCGACCGAAAAAAGAAAAACAACATATCTGAACCAAGACGCCTTGGAGTTTGGTTTTGGTGTTTCACTCAATCAGACAGTCTGGATCGCTTTCTCAGTTTGACATCTTTTTAATCTGTGCCCTTCTCAATACATTTGCCCTCAAAGAGCTTAACATAAAATCAAGGGAAAACATCACAGCCAGAGTTCAAACACGAAAAAAGAATTATTGAAATTAATAATGACACCAGACACAAAAGCGATTAACATCATAAAATTTTTAAGCCAGGATGGGAAACACAGTCATCGTTTCATCTCCCTTGCTAATCCTGGATACACACTTTCAAATTGAAAATATTCCTTTTGTCTATATGCCATATAATTCATTGTTTACAAATGGATCAGCTATGAAGATCAAGAAGACTGGTGGCGTACATCATCCTGCATCTTGACATTTCAATGAATTGTACTTTTCAATACTCCGACCACAAGATTTCAGCTGGTCATCTCAAATGCTATGGCAGTCAGTTGAACAAAGAAGCATTTATAATGAAATCAAACCGAATTTGTAAAGGTGACTTTCAGATTCCATGATCAGCGATGATGCTAACAGAATCGCAGGGATGCTAGTGAGATTCTACCTAGAAAGTCCATCTGAACTCAGCCTGGTCTGGATGCATGACCCAGTGCCGTTCTTGTACAAAAGGCCCACGGATAATACCGTAATTGTGGTCTCCAGAGCTAAGCTGGAGAGGCAGGCCCCAGTGTTTCCAGCTAAATGTTCCAGATCTTAGCTGTAAAGGTCAGAAGCAGCTCCACTGATCTCCTCTATAATCCTGCTGCCATTTTAGTTTTAATCCGCTGCTAAAGGCTAAATTGTTTTGACAGAACACAAATGCTATATTTCTTTGCAGAGCGCGATACTGTCGTGGTCAACATGGGGCTGATTTGTGACCAAAGGGTTTTATTTCCAGTTGGGTTTGTACTGTTACACCCTGAAGAAGTACGCGCCAAACCTTAGCAGCTTCTGTAAATACCTAGGTTAAAAGTTACAAAAATAATAAAACTCACTGTTGTTTCCCAGGTCCGCACGCATGCCCCCCACATGGATTTGAAATGAATGTATCACTATTATTATTACTATTATTCACATTTATATATCTGGGGTAAAGTTTTGTGTGCTGGGAACAAGCGAAATGCAAACGTGATCACATTTACTTGACAGACACTTATTGTGAGTGCGCCGGGTGGTCGAGTCGCTTCAGTTGGTGAAAAGTGAAGTTAATGACAGAAAAAATTAATCAAACTTGTGGAAACAACACAGTCCAAACAAGAAATCAAAGTGAGATACATATTTGTGAAAACTGTAAAATGTGACTGAAAAGCGTTGCATAAATATCTGAGGGGTTTTTAAAATTGTCTTTTGCTTCTTAATGCAGGGATTCTGCTGTTAGTAATACTTGGAGGACATTAAGGTCAAATGCATCTGCCCCTTCTGACAGAACAAGCCTCCTTGACATGAAGGACACATGGAAGACTAGCTGCATGGCTGCATGGTTTTCTACAGAAGCCTAGTCAGCATTTTGTGATACTTTGCCCTGTTTCCACGTCATAAATAAGTCCCGCCTACCATGTGTAGATCTCCAGGAGTGATCCATCGATGCCCAGTTTGAGGCTTTTCTGTTCACTCTGTTTTTATGGTCTTTCGTTATGATCAGTTATGATGTGTCATGGTTTCTCCTGCCTTCTGTTGAAGGCTCACTGATGTATGATGGTTTGCTGGGTTGAGCCCCAGTTTTCTCATTCAGGCAGCATATAGTAATGGAGGACTGGAGAAGGCAATAATAACCCTAATAACAGGGCCAATGGTGAACCACAATGTTTTCAGGATAACAGCATAATCAAGACTGGTCTGATCGAACGCGTCGGTAACTGTTGCTGTTTATAGATACGGCATATCAGTGTTCTTTTGCAGCACACATAAAAATGCACTCTCCCTCTCCTTACCCATAATGCAATGAGCCTCGCCAAGTGTTCAACACGAGCGACGCTCTTTGGTTATGTGCACCCGCCCTGTGGCTACAGCCATACATGCGGCGCGCAACCATCAAGCATCTTTGGTCTTTTATCTCCCTCCACGGGAGACAAGATTTATAGGAAGTGGTTTGCATGCACATCTAAGTACGCTTACAGAAAGGCTATTGCATGGGAAGCCATTTGGATGATTTGTATGGCTGGATTTTTCTACAGCAGTACCATAAATAGCCATAGGGCATATAACACTCGCAGGGTTCTGCCCACCAGTCTGACAGCAGGTGCGGTTATTTCACAGTTCAGTTCCAGAATGGAAAAGATCCAGACCAAGGTTTTGCTTCAACCAACCAGTTGAGTCTCTGTGACTGTGACTATTTATACTCAGCTGGTTGGTTAGTCTGGATTTTCTGAACCTGAAATGTCCACCTCTGAGCTATTAACTTTAGTGTCCCCTCCCTCAGGTCAGTTACACACACCATTAGGACGGGTATGAACCGGGTCAGGTCACGGAGCCTCATTCACCACAAAACACAACACCTCAGGATACCGGTTGGCAACCCCGCAGGCCAACACGCGCTCTAGTCCCACCCTCCAAAAAGGGCCGTCTCACTACCACGCCCAGTAGTTATGTGGGCATCCCCTTGGCCTGGTCCAGCCACTTTGGTCCTCTTCAACGAGGATCCTGCGCGCCCGATCACCCTGAGGGAAATGCGTCACATGGCTGTAGTGACGTAACTGACGCTCCCTCACAATGCAGGCAAAGTGTAGGTCATTCGGGACTCACTGAGCAGCCTCTCATTTGACACAAAGACAAACCAGAAGTCCAGTCTTCGTGTCAAGTCACTGAACATCATCCGTGTCTTACAGGTATATGCCATCATGGGAAATCGTGGAATATTGCTTTAGATGTTTCCAGGCAGGAAGGCAGTGCAGTTACTTAGACGTTACCTGAGCTTACTGGTTGGTTCCTGACCCCGATCTCAAGCTTTTTTATTTTCTGCATCACTTGGAACAAAAGCATGACACCTTCAGGCCAAGGTGTAGCTTCTGTAAGCGCAGACCGATATGCCCCCATCGTCAGCGTCGTTGTCTGCCGCATCATTCAAAGCCAACAGAGATGCAGACAAGCAGTTCATGCTACTTTAAAAAGGTTTGTGCTGAATACTAAGAAGAGAAAATAAAACCCTGTTGATTACTGCATATAAAGGACATAATGGTCTTATATATAAAACGTCAGGATTCGAGAGACTTTACAACACCAGTCTAATTAATGAAATGGCAGTCTTTAACATAGCTATTGGATTAAATCTGCCCAGCAACCAATTTATCATTATACAAAAGTAATAAAAGAGTTATGTTTATGATGCCGGTGAACTTTTTTCGTATTTTGAGGTGACTATTATACCTCTGAGACATAGTGGTTATTAAAATGGACTATATATTATGAAAGACTGGAGATCTCACTCCTCACTGAGGCCAAGCTGGCCATTAAAAGAAAAGGTCAAAGCATGAAAAAAAAAAACAATCAATTAAATGAAAATATCTATATCACCAGTGTCACTGTACCATTTATGACCTTAAATGATGCATTAGACCTTTCAGTTGGTTTACTGCTTTCCCAGTTACTTGGCCCTCACCTTGCCCAGTTGGGGGTAAATGAGGAAGGTCACCAACCAAAGCTCCAACGCCTTAAAAATGTCACCCAGAAACCTGACCCAACCAAGCCAAAGCACACCCACGGCACCTCAGACACAGGTGAAGTTCATTTATACTGAGCACGGCTGGAAAAACAAGCATGATCACCAGCGTTAAACCAGTCCCACCGGTCTTCAGAGCGATACTTCACTGGTGAAGGTGTCATAGAATCTATTAGCATGTACCCGAAAAGTAAAAGGACACGTTGAAAGTCAAAAGGATAATTTATGGAGCGTTTGTAGTTTTGTATTCCATAGATGACACCCTGTTTACATAAGAAATAGCTAACAAGGCTGAACTGTGACTTATGTTTGCAATGAATATAAATTCATCATCATCGAACCAAAAAAATATGGACTAAATTTGGCTAGGATGAAATGGGTAGACTAAATCGGTTGCAAAATGTATCTCTGAATGCTGAAATGAATCATACATTTAAAAATCAAAGCAGGTAATGGCTGTCATTAAGCGCTCTCACTTTGAGGTGAGGGTGGAGAGGAATGCCTCCTGGAACAATTGACTATCTGTTAGGACACGATTGATGGCTCTACTTTCAGTGCTTCAGTCAAGTTCCCCTTGTTTGACCTGTAGCCTTTAGTGCCGGCGACTGCAGCTGCAGTTGACTGCCAGGCGCTTGGGTAGGTGGGCTGCTGTCAAGCAGTCGGTAGCTGCTATGATTTCATGTACCTCACTGGAGATAACAAGCAATTATTCTGACAGCTGGATGCAAATGAGCTTTATTGCAGTTTGCGTTAATAAAGGGGGAAGCTCTCCGTTTGTTTTCACTTTCATTTTCAACCTTCGCAAAATCATGATTCACCGGGTCTGTTATTCCTGTTCTTATCGCCCACTTACTCCGCATCGGGGAACATCTCTTTTCTTTTTTTTTCATGTTCAAGAGTCAGGCCGTTAGCGTTTAATGTAACAGATTAAACACGACTCAGTCACACACGCTTCTGTAGCCCAGGTGATATTTGTGGTTGGGGGGGGGGGGTAGAGGGTGGCTAAAAAGTACTCAATTATTTGTAGAGCCATTGAGGTCCTCTGTGGAGTTTGGTATAGGTTGGCACTGTGTTTTTAACTGTCAAGTGCAAGCTATTCAGGTCCCGTTTGGATGAAGACAATCCATTATGGTGTCAACCAACTGTAACCACTCTCCATACTATTTAAAAGTCGCAAGGAAAAAAATATAAAACGACTATATCTGACAAGCAAACATGGCTACCTTACACACAGTACAGATATCAGGATGATAAGCAGGGCGATCTTTGCATCGTACACACATCTACGTGGCAGGAATTTCAAGTTGCAAGTAATTTACCGGCAGTATTATTTTAACTATGAATCTACTTTTTTCCTCTTCTCATTATTTCAGTGTTATATCTGTGTTTGTTCCCGCTCCTTGTCATTAATGACTTAGCAAGGTTAGCAAAGCTAAATGTAATTGTTTTTATAAAATGTTAAAGCGGGAGATGTGAATCGCCCTCATTTCTTTCTTTTTTTTTATTTTTTTGCCAATTAAGTGCGGTTTTCATGAACATGGGGTAAGGGGTATACTGTAGAAACAAGGAAGGAATAATTTACGATAGCTGGCCTGTGTCAATCTGGGCTACAAATCCACAAAGGAGTAGAATTTATCTTCAAGGATCACTTTTTTCTTGTGTTTTTTTTCTCCTTGGAAGTGATATATATTGCTTGATCTATTGTTTACTCTAAAGAAATCCACATTTCAGATTGGCTGTGTATGGAGGTTGTGGCCTTCCGGAATCTCTGGGGTGTAATCACTAAATTTCCCCGTGGCTCCTGCTTGGCTAAGCAGTTTTAATACACAAATCAATTTTGCATTACCTCCTTCTGGCTGTGAGTGCTTATAGTGGGGGAGCTATGAAAAATTGATGGGCCTCGAGATGCAGATTGCAACCTGAGTGAATCTTTAATCTGTGGCCGGACCGTGGAAAAGACAATGTCAGAGAAGGTGACGGCTCCTGTTTTCTCTGCTGCTTAACTTATGAAAATTTAATTCTGCTTTTTTTTCCTCCCCCCCCCAAGCTCCCTCCCCCTGCCGGCTACAGAGAAGCCGTTTCCGTAACTGGGATTTCAATGGAAAAGCACCGCAGGTGGAAGAATGCTGGGTCGGAGCTTCTCGTGCTCTGGAGCCTTCTGCATGGCTGCATTCCCGCACAGGAACGCCGGCTGTTTTTGGTTTTGGAGGTGTGTCTTCGCCACTCTTGCTGGGTTTACTGGCCGCCGTAATTTTTCCCATTAGCCACTCACATGGAACCCCTCTCCCATCTGGGGCTGTACTTGCATGAACGGTGCGATTTTAATGTGCGATTGATTTTGCTATATTTGGGTCCATTAAGCATGCCTTGATGTGTCAGGTGCTGTTTGTGATTTTTGTAGAATTTTTTATTTTTTTTTGGTCATTCAGTGACATAACCCCTAATGAACTGAAGAACACACTCCCACAAACAATATATGTTGTTTTATGTCTGGCAATGCAGAGACAAAAGGCCATTATAGTTCAAAGATGCAGGGAGGCCATATCACCACACAGTGTTTTCAACAGACTGTCGTCTTTTCTGAAGCCTGACTGAATTTCTGCCTCGAAATGGGGCCTCGCACCATCGCGCGATTTGTTTCCGTGGATATTCTGACGGCCACATCGACAAAACGAGCCGTCATCTACAGCCTGAAGCTGTCGTGCGACGCCTGCCTTTAGACCGCCGGTTCTGTGCTAGGATGTCCTGGCCCAGCATAAGCAGTTATGGTGAGTTCTCTTCATCTGCTGTCATCCTTTCGTTTGGGGCGGGGGGGAGGCGGTGGCAGAGGGGCGGGCAAACTGAAGACAAAACACAAGCACGGACAAAAAAACAAAAAATCTGGCCCGGGGACAGCTAAGAAGCCGATTTCCAAAATGTCCTGTGATGGCCGTCTGGAGGTCAGTCTTTCCGTTAGGGGACGCTTTTAGATATTGTTTGGTTTTTTTTTCCACTAAGTAATGACATGACAACAGGAGCGGAACTACATTGTGTGTAATTAGCTTGCAGCCAGGCAGACTTTCCAAAGAAAAGAGAAGAGAAAATCTCACACTTGAAATTAGATTGAACGAGTTTTTACAAAGCTAGCGTCCTTGAACGTCAGGGTTTTTTCATCTCAAACTGCAGGCTGACAAAAATTCTCTGCTGAATAGCAAATTCCTCCAGGTAAAAGATTTTAGTCACTAGCAGATTAATTCTTAATTTAATGAGTTCCAGCAGCCTTGAAATATGAGTGATCTTAATCAACACTGAACATCATCTCCCTGGGTTTGGGAATTGGACAGAAACTTCTTTCTGGGGGGGGGGGGGAGGCTGAACAGACAAATATATGTGGGTTTGTATCCAGAAACTTTTCCAAAGTCAATATTTAAGGATGATAAAACCAAGTAATGAACAGTTGCTATTGTTTTTGCTGTATGAGTTCAGTTGTGTTATTAATATAATATTTTCTCTTTGTTTCTTTTGTTTGTTTAATGAGGTATTTCATTTGTTAGTCATTAATTGGTGGCAGTTTTAAACTTTGTTCTGCTTTGAAATTTTTAAAGGAAGCCGATAGAAAGGTCCTTTACTCAAACATAAAAATGGACACCATTCTCTCCAGTGTGTTCAAATTGCGAATCGCCGTCATCCCAGTGGCATCGTCCTCCAGGGCTGAACGAGGCACATTAATGTAAATGCACTGGCCATAAAATCCAGCAGCGCAGGAGCACAGAGCCACGTGCTGGTACAGCTTCTCTCTCTTGTCTTTTTTGGGGGGCGGTGGGAAGGCAGGGAAGTCCACCTGTCCCTTTGGAAGCCATTAGACAGCCTTCCCTCGGAGTCATTACAGGAACCTGTCCAGCAGCGGCTCGGGCTTGGACGAAGCGCCGATTGCATATGAGATGGCTTGAGTGTTTATATTATTTTTTTCCTGACTGTCCTTGGGATATTTGCGCACGAGCCAGGATCATTGATAGTGATAGTAAAGAAAGTTGCATTATTTATTTGCTCTGTTGAATATCGTGCTTCCTCATGTCATTGACCTCTATCATAAATCAAACTTTACACAGTACTTGCAATGCACGCAATGGGAAAGGACATTGAATCCATAGAATGGATTTTAATACTTTAAAATAATATGTCAATGTTCAAGGGGAACTGGAATCGGTTGGGGATCCCGATTTCGTGTCTGACGAGGTACACGTGCGGCGCTGTCTCTAGCTGCGAATCTAACCGACGTTTTTAACTTTCGTGACCCATTTTCTCCAGTGAAATCCAGCGGATCCACATCCTCCTATTACATGCATATTTAACCTACCTCCGAGGGCCGTGCCGCCCGCTTACAGTGTATTTTCCATTATTTATTTTTTTAGTAAGCACGGCATTTGCTAAATCAAGACCTGCAATAAATCAAACCGGATTGAAACTGCTGCTATTGCTCCATTTTTACAGGAGATCTGGTTCGATCTGATATGGATTTCTGGGGTAGATGGGCACGAGACGAAAGGCAGCCCTCCATGCTGGATGTGTGGGCGGCGTGAGGGGGGTGTGCATGCCGGAGTCGTAACCTAGGACTCTGTCAGGCTCCTGCCGTGAGTCGATTTAATATGGCCAGGTCTGCCTAGCCGACATAAATCTGACGTGTTTCAGAAACAGTTGGCACCCGTCCCATATATTACGGGAATGTCCTGTTTTGACCCCCCCACCCCGGTTTGCAAATTTAATTGTGAGAGACCTTCAACCTCCCACTTGGCAATTTTTTTATGACAGACCCAGGGGGGGCGACCCTGTTCTCATGAATGTGCGGCTGGCTGCCTCCGCCTGCCTTTCGCCTTCTGCCCCGAGTGGCAGGAAGGGCCCTCGGAGTGTCATTCTGCATTTGCTCAGTTTTACCTGGGGGGTGGGAAGGACCGGGTCAAGCACGTGATGCTCTTCTGCATGTCGCTAACTTCTCTTTTCTAGGGTTATTGGGGTGTTTCGCTTTCCACCAGTAAAAAATGAAATGCCAGGTTGGAGTGGCTGTGTTCCGACGCGATAATATTTTCTGGACAGATGGCAGTTTTATGCAGCCCCCCACCCCCTCTACCGCACAGCTAGCATTTGCTTCATTTTTAAGTAGTAGCTGGCAGGTTTGCGACCCCACCCTAAATGACTCACTGTCAGAAATACTGCCGCAAAAGATGATTAAATGCAAAACATGCCGCGCTCTTCCTGCACCTGAACAAAGGCCCAGAGATGCGACACTGCACATCACGCCTGCATTGGGGGCATTGTTGCCATGGAAATACTAATGTCACTTCAACGGAAAACGATGTCGAAGCGGCGAGTGAGAGACATTTTATATGCGGGTGCCACACGGGCAAATGTGGTTCAGATAATGGAGTCAATTTCCGGCAAATTCTGAAGCGGGAGTGTGGCGGTGAGACCGAAGGACCTCCTGGGAAAACACATCCGCCATCGCCTGGCGGTCCGGCGTCCGTCCGTCACGTGTCCCTTTTCATCTCTTTTTTTCATTTAGGTGTGGAACTTTGGGTCTCGTCAAGCTGAGCCGCTGACAGAAATCACACGGCGCGGTGCCAGAATTTTGCTCCTTCCGTATCTCCGGCTCCCTCTCGGGTCACCGAGACCCGAGACGTGGAGCGACGTCATTTAGCAGCCTGCGGATTCTCAGAGTGGGAAAGCGGCCCCCTTTCCCGGAAAGCAGTCGGCACGTACACGCTGACAGGGCACTAAAAGTGTGCATATGCGCTTCAGAAATTCTGCCACCATTTCTGCGTTTCAGGCATATCGAGGTCTACGAGTCCGGTGGCATGGATCTAAAGCCCGTCTATGCTTTTCAGTAACGTGGGCCTTCCGGAACATCTGCACGATCCTGACATGTAATGCATGACTGCTCCCTTCTGCTTCCCACCAGTCGCCTCTCACCTTGTTCATCACATGACCAGGACCAGCTCGCGCTATATGCCTCGAATGACCCACTGTCAAAAGCACCAGCTCATAACAGCAGTAGACAGGGGAGTGTCACCAGCCAGCCACAATGCTGTCTGCCTTAAATATTTCAAATAAACTTTGAACTTTTTTTTATCTGTTATTTTTTTGCATAGGCCTTGTTTGACTTTTCTTCTTTTGCTTGATGGTAAAAAAAATCTTTTTTACTTTTTCCATCCGTCAGCTCAATACTAACTTCATTTCCACACACTTAGGGAGTATCAGAGCAGCCCCTCTTAGAGCAGCAATGTCCTGGAACAGAAAGTACACTTAGCATTATCTAAGGATGCCTGGAGGAAGCGTTTGTATCGAGATAACGCCGTGTAACCTCTCGGTGGAAAGCAATAATGCTTGCTTCATCTCGGCTGATGGTCCTAGGACAAGATATCAGAAGACATTAGCTGGAATGCTGATCCGACTATCCGCAGCCTTAATGCAGCCTGCTTGCACGCGTGCTGCTATCCGCGACCTTAATGCAGCCTGCTTGCACGCGTGCTGCTATCC
>JAABNX020000017.1:10288101-10328979 GCA_015163995.2 Mormyrus lacerda | reverse complement strand
GATGGAGGGGGGGTAGAGCTGCACCCCGCCCCACTACTTCATGCTGCAGTCAGTTTTCAGGTCAGGCCAAGCAGCAGTCGCGAACACGTACCGCATATGTCCCATCATCCTACCCCCCCCTCTCTCCTCACAGCCCTGTCGGGGGGGGGGTTCTGGGTGACTGGATGGGCCTGGTGGCATCTGCCTCCCGGGCCTTCAGCTGTGGCTCGTTCCAAGTCCCCTAGGCACTGCCACGCCAGTGCCAACACAGTGAGCACACACACAGATGAGCTTCACTTGTAATAAATACTCCAATTTTAGCTCCTTTTCACCTAGATGGAGCCTTAGCGGACGGTCTACAGAACGGTTACACTGAGTTTTAAGCAGACCTGTAAACATTTCAGCTGTACTGATGTCCGGGTCCATTGCAATCTACAGTAGCAACAAAGAAAACAGAAAATATTTCTGGGTTTGTTTCCCCCAGTGACACATTTAGAAGTTGCCTGTAAAAAGCATGAATGTATTTTCTTGAATACCTTGAATTTCTTGAATCTCTGTTTTGGCTTTGATTGCAATAAATATTTTTAGTAGATATAAGATTCATTGTACGTGAACGTCACCAAAGAAAAAAATAATCATGGGTAATCAGGGTATTCTAAGCATATGCAACGACTTGTGCAGGTCAGACGTGTCGTAAGATGCGGAAGGGAGAGAAAATCACATGACCCCTTTTGGTTTAGTGATTCGACATGAAATTGATGGTGGGGTGGTCAAGAGCCTTTCTCAGCCTGGTCCCTGGGGACGTCCCAAAGGCACGTCCGGCCTGTTTTAGCTGCCTGCTCAGGACAGCCAATGGCTGCGTGGTGCCCACATCGGCACCCCTGGCAGAACTTCATCGGCAAGGGGGGTAGTTCGCTAAACCAAAGACCCAGATTCCTCTGGCTCAAGGAGGAAATTGATCTCAGACTCCAGCAGACACCCCATCAGCAACCCCCACCAGCACAGGTGCAACAGGCAGGGCAATGGATGAATAACAGAGGTGGTTAGTTCAGGTCCAGAAAGTTAAAAATCCAGGCTAAGATTTTCTTCCAACCTGCCAGCTGAGTACTAAGCGACTGTGACTATGCTCAGCTGGTTGGTTGAAAAAAAATGGTCTGGATTTTTACTTTCTGGACCTGAACTGTCCACCTCTGTTGAATAATCAGGTTGGCCAAAATGTGGCTATTTCTAGATACAGGTGGGGGGCCTTTCTTTGGCCATGCAAGCAAGTGACCCGTATCTTTCAAAACGTCCACCGACATACATCGGAGACGTGCGGAAAAGCAGGCCGGCTGAGCTGAGTGCTCCGGAGCCGCGGTGACGGAGGTAATCCGAAGCGCCTCTCGGTGTCCGGATCAGCTGCACTGCGCTAAGGCGAATTTTCCCCGGCCGAACGTGGCATGAGAAACAGGGCATGTTGATTTGTGCTCCCCTCTTGCAATTTCCTGTCATGTCGGGGCAATTTCCAAGATAATACGCTGTGAGATAATTAAGGGTCTCTCAATATTCTGATGCTTTGTGAGTCGTTGACACTCACCCCAGGTTCTGAAAAGGCGTGTCCGCCCAGGAGACGTATGATTCATAACAGCGTATTGAAACGGTTGACGTAAACTGAAGGAAAACAAGGTAAAAAAGGTTTATGAAGGGCCATGCGGAGTCATCTCGGCACAGACCCACCTGAGCCGTCTTGACATCCATCACCGTGCATCTCAGGGATCGGTGCCGTCCAGCTTTGATGAAGCATTCCCATGATGCAGCTGGAGAGAGGCCGTCCCTACGGCCACGACTGGAGAGAAAATATGAAGCATCTTCTGTTACTCCTCTGCCATGCCAGCTGTTGTAACCAGGACCCCCCTGGACACACATCACCTTGATTGAACCTTGATCAGGTTTGATGCATGGCTGTCATGTCATTAAAATGTGATCGATCTCGTGATGCAGGAAATTAACCTTTAATTATTTGAGTCGTGGCTCGCAGCACACGAATACTTTTGAAGCACGGAGATATTTAAGGCTGTATTACAGCTGGAATGGATACACACAGATCACAACAATGAACGTCTGGCTATTTATTATAATTGAATGTTGAATATGAGCGATAGTACTTATACAGAGGGTTCATTCGTTTCACAAAAAAATAAAAATGCATTTCAATCAGTTACACAATCGAGTTATTGGTTGCAATGACTAGGTATAACCCAGCTTCCAAGTAGCTGTTTTCAGCACATTCTGCCATTACAAAAGTAAGCAGGAAACAATTAAAGCATTTCAGTCCATGTTTCTCCCTTCTACATGATGTATGTTCTTTCATAATCAACTCAGAAAGGTTGCAAAAAAATGTATCTTTGCGAAGAGGTATCTAAATTTTGACTTTGGTCATCCAGACCGCCATCCGCCATCCTGTACGCAGTGTAAGTGATGGTACGCGGGGTGGGGAGGGGGTGTATTTTCAGAAGTACGAGCATGGTCTCCAGATGTAAACCCAGCTGCATTCACCGGAACCGGGATTGCTGAGGGACGCCAAGCGAGAAGCTTCTCTAGAGCGCGTTACAGCTCGAGTTGCATAAGAAAGTGAATATGTGTCACTAGACGCAGCAGGAATTATGTTCAGGGAGATCATCCTCCAGATACCAATATGAACAACTTTAATTTATGTTGAAAGAGAGAATTAAAAGGCTGAGATGGTGAATAATAAGATTAATTACGGTTTACCATGACGATAAAGATCTCCCTTTCGCTGTTGCCTGATTGCAAAATGAAAAATGTATTTGAAAGCCATATATTAGATATGAGAAGAACAGTTATGAAAACTGACCTTAAACTTTTTAAAGAAAATATATTAAAGACGAAATTATGAACTGTCAGGGAAAGTGGTAAGTCATTTTCTTTTCCCTTGTGGGCATTTCTGGCCTTTGCAGCTGAGGAGATTTCATACTCTAATATTAGAAAATATTAAAGCAAGAATTATTTTTTGACATTTAAATGTTATTGCTTCCAACAAAGGCCTGTACATTCCCTCGCCCTCCATCTCCGTGTTCTCTCGTTCTCTCCCACTCTGTTTTCGTAGAAAGAGGGACAGAGATGCCAATGATCGTTATGCGTTCAGTTTCAAGGAGCCCTAGTGCCCAGATGGCTACGCTCCAAAAAGTCTGTCTCACCTTATACTGTAAACATGAATAATTGGCTGCTCATGCAAGGAACGTGGAAAAAATCTTCTTGTTTGTTTGATGTGTCCTTCCGCCCAGCAGGAACGTCTCACTGCTCTCAGAAAGTCCCGCCCACTCAGGACGTCCCGCCCACCCAGGAAGTCCCGCCCACTCAGGAAGTCCCGCCCACTCCATGCCTGTGGTGACCGCTGCGTGACTGCTCTCTACCCATTGTGTTTAAAGCGTGGTTTGGAGGTGACTGTGATACAGTCACTCAGATGGATGGCAGTGCAGTGCAGTCATTATATACTCTGTTAAAACCTTGACTAGACAAAGCAAAGTATTTTGATCATCTCAGCAAGTATGCAAATTTAATCATGATATAGGCCTTGGAATATTCTGATCAAATTGCAGTTTGGAGTGAGCCTTGTTTTTTATTGCAATAACACTTATTTTGTGTTATCACAATCATAGGAAAATTACTGCAGATTTACTGTGTTCAAACACACTGTGCTCCATCTTAGCTGATTAGCTAACGTCTAATTTGCCTTTTCCCTGGTCATATAGACCCAGCTTTGTTGCTCTTTTTATTACTGGGAATGAAGACCAATATTGAGATTAAGCTGCAGTTTTAAACTGCGTTGTTGTTTCGTACAGCTTCTGCCCTGTCTTTACCTTCAGGAGGTGAATACATACAGCGACAAACTGTCACTGTTAATGCTAAAAGCATAACTGTCGGTAACACTTTACTTAAGGCCACGTTTTTAGTAATTTATAAACACATTCATAATGCATTATAATGCATTCATAAAACATTATAAACATGCTTAAAATATTTATAAAAAAGGCACATTATTGCCATGTTTATTATGCATTACGATTGCCTCATGAAGTTCTTATATATAATACACTATTGATACCTTATAATGCATTATAACAGTCGGCATAAGCATTAAGGATTTGTTGTACTGCATTATAAAGGCATCTATAGTATATTATAGATACGAGCATGCATTATGACTGTTTATTAATTACTAAAAACATGGCCTTAGGTGAAATGCTACCTAACCTTCTTTAATCACTGCACCACACTGCTGAAAGAGCTCAGTTACATGCTGCTAGTTTCTGTCCATCTTACCTTCACAACCTGACTTCCCATCACCAAACGTAAAGCACACTAGCTCCTTTATTTAGCATTGCATTGAACATACAATCTGGAGTGACTAATCCTTCAGTAGTGATTTAGTAGGAGTTTGTTTCTTTTATAAGTTATCTTTTGTCTCCTTGTCTGATGTGGACATGTCAGAAATGAGGCTTAACTGAGAAGCCAGCATCTCCTGACTTCAGGGTGCTCTCTTGGTGCATTTCTCTGCGCGTGTTTCCTGCTTGCCGGCGACGGTGCCCTGTGCCTGCGCCTCGACAGGGTCTGACGCCTCGCCTCCCGTGCTCGACAGTGCTTTCGCGTTAGCGACTGGGTGTCCGACTTTGATGACACCTCCCTCTGAAAGCAGGGTGACTGTCAGGCGCAGTCCCAGCAGTTGGAGCGTCTGCGCAGAAGTCGTCTAGCCTTAAACAGGTCTCGCAGACTGCCTTGATGACTGCTGGCTCAAGGCACAAGAGTAATTTCCTTCACGTCTCTAAACAGTGGGGAAGATGGAGGGGGATGGGGATGTCCCATGGCGGGACAATGGATAATAAGCAATTCACCAATTAGCAAATACAAGGTAGAAATGGGTTACGATAGGCTATCCATATCAGGAGAATCTTTGGATGTGTTTAATCCTCATGCCTGCTTCTTAAATCCAAGCCTTCATGCCCCTTGTGTCACACGACTCTTTCTGTTTACCACTTTTACGGAAATGACTTTTTCAACACTTCCAGCGTTGATTATTATTATTATTTTTTTTTTTGTTTATCTTAATTCAAAAGTGCATTTAAAGAACCTTAATTGGTAAAATTGTAAATCGTTATTGCGATTTTTGAATTTTGTACTAACATTTAGCATGGTGACTCTCTGCCTGAAACCGCTGGGCGTCTAACAGAGCTGTCGACTTTAGCGGAAAAGGTACCCGGTGCTCTGAGATGTTGCCGATATTCTGCTGTGGGTCTCTGATGGCATATGCAACCTCAGCACCCATCCCACCCCCCTCTCAGGTCAGCTAGGGCCATGCTGGGTCGCCACGGCGACGCCACGGCGACGCTCCTGAGCCTTGATTCGTAGCTGAGCTGAACAGATCCACTCTCATCCTGCCGATGGAGTCTTCACCTCTTTTCTTCTGTGCCAGCATCACCTTCTGATGAGGGATTCGGCTGAGCTTCAGGCTGCAGAATCCTACAGCCCTCTCAGCTGGGACCTCTTGAATCCAGCCCAGGTCCAGCCCCTGCCAGCTCTATTCCAGCCCTCCTTAGCCTGTATATTTATTAGTGCTTGCTATTGTGTGTTTACTGGCTCCTTTTCTGTTGGATTTTAAGCCACAACAAAAAATTGATGCTCCCAGACTCAAATCTCACACTGCACCATATTGCATGTCAAGAACTGACATGTATTACGATGGAAATATTTTCAGAGTCGTGCGATGATCATTAACGCTTTCACAGCGCCTCGATTGGTAGCCAAAGGTGCTGGTCATGGAGCCAGCTTTCAGAGAAACCAGTGGCTTTGGCGCTGGGAGCATCACTCAGCAGCTTTTCGGACGTCCAGGTGAACATCTCATACAGTCCTGGAAACGCTGGAGACTCACAGCCCCAAAAACTCCTGTAATGCCCAGAGTTTTGGAAGCCCAAAAGGCATTGAAAATGATAGCAAAGTAAGAAAAAAAATCACTCCTTGTTTTTCTCTTGAAAATTGCCCCATAAATATGGTCTCATTTTTATCACCTGCTGACAGATTTGTAGCAGGTGCAGAATATTTGCAGTGTTAAACCAAAGGTGACACATAGTCCCTTCACCATGTGAACAAATATTCAGCAATACAACCTGTGCAATTCAATTAAAATGAAATTAAATCTATAAGTTACCACAGAGCCTGTTTATGCTCAAGGATCTTATTAATACCAAGCCTACTATTTCACTGACTGTTAGATCTACTGCTAAAGACTTTCTTTATAACCTGAAAAGGGAATTGAACCGAAAGAGACCGATATTGCTTCACAATACCTACTGCACAACACATTGAATTGTCAAGTGGGTCACTAACCCTATTTCTGTGCTTTGGCTGAACTGAATGTTTATGGAGCTACAGTAGAAGATCAAATTTCATTAGTCACAGCTACACCAAAGCCATAAGAATTTGATGTTTCTTAAATCTTTTCAGCCGAACTCTGCATGTTTTTAAAGCGATGACACAAGAATTTCTGAGATGTCTGATACCAGTACTTTTTACCAGGTATTTATCAACACAATGCATGAATGAAAGTTGCAATTAATATAGTGCTTTTAAAGACACCCAAAGCACTTTACTGAACCAATGGGGAGCCTCTTCCATCACCAGCACAGTGTAGCCCCCACCTGGATGATGTGACAGCAGCCATTCTGCTCACCACACAGTAGCTAAGATGGTGAAGAGGCAGGAGAGAATTCACCAGTTACATACAGGGGATGATTAGGAGGGCAGATTTCATAGGGCCACAGTGGGTCATTTTAGCCAGGACATCAGGGTACCACCACCTACTCTTTTGACGGATACCCAGGGCTCAGATACATAACTGCACTGAACTATCTTGCACTAATGTGTTGGCCAATATTGAAATTTGAACAATTACAGACTTGCGTGCACTTTTTACCTATAAGGTAAGAAGTGGGTAGAGAACATTGGGTACATAAGCAAACAGCTGACAAGGGAGCCTTGAGGCAACAATCTGTCTGACACCGTAACCATGACCGTGGTCAGATCACACTGCAGTAAAAGAACCAGACTCATGACTCATTGCAGGTTTGGAGGGGGACCAATCTGGAAATGCACTTTGTTAGAATGACCTCAGCAGAAACTTCCAGCCATTAAATGCAGAGCAGCATTGGATGGCTTTGGATCAGCATATGAATGTACATTGACTGCTGAATTAAACACACCAGCAGTAGTCCTGCGCGCTGTGCCTCACACGTAAGAGAATGTCTTTGGAGGATTAAAGATTAATTGCCAATTTCCCCACTTTTTAATGCATTGATTAATTACCCTGAGAAACATTGATGAATTCAGAAGATTAACGCCATGAGGTTTACCCTGTTGAATTATTATTGACTTTGATTTGTTGCTATAAAAACTCCTCTGCAGAGAAAGCAGGCGCTGATCCAGGCTCCCGGTATCTGGAGGGCCTTCGCAGTTATCAGAGCACATCAGAAAAAGGGGGCGCATGCCATTTAGGAAATAATGAGAAACAGGAGTGCTGTGCAAAAAAACACAGCTGAAATTTATCAATAATGGAAAACGGTCAATGTAATACCCAGAAAGAATGCTTTCGTTGCACATGATTGGTGTTGCCGGGTAATATTTCTCATTTTCTGATGGTTGTATTGTAATAAGAGGTGATGCTTTGACTGTGCTGGGTAACACCAGCAAGGTTGTGGGTTTGAATCCCACTCTTGGTATGTGCGTGTATGCGTGTGTGTGTGTGTGTGCGCGTCTGCGTGTGTGCGCGCGCATATGCGTGTGTGTGTGTGCGCGTATGCGTGTGTGTGTGTGTGTGTGTGCGCGCGTGTGTGTGTGTGTGTGCGTGTGTGTGTGTGCGTGTGTGTGTGTGTGTGCGCCCAGGCTCAGTTTGCATGTTCTCTCCATGTCATGTGGGCTTCACCTGGGTACTCCAGTGATGTAGTTAGGTCAGTATTTCCCGGGGACCCGCAGACTGTCCATGTTTTTGCTCCCTCCCAGCTCTCAGTAGGGGAGCAAAAATGTGGACTGTCTGGCAGAGAGCTTAGAGGAAGCAAAAAACGTCACTTGGCTGTGGGTCCCCAAAGACCAGATTGGGAAAGCTGAGTTAGGTTAATTGTCCCCAGTTAGCACAAATGTATGTCCGGTACTATGGACCAGCATCTCGGTCAGGGTGGATCCCTGCCTTTTGCCCTTGTTTGGCTCCATGCACCCCACCATTGACCAGTATGCAGTATATATATATATATATATATACATCCACACATATGAACACAATAGCCCTTTGAAGACAGCTTTGCTCCACATCCAAAAAATATGGCGGTGTGAGGTGATCGTGAATAAAAAGACCAAATCTGAAAGCTGTACTTGTAGTAAATTCATATACTGTACGTGTAACGACAGATTCACACAGAGTCCAGTCTGGTTTCCGTCACGAAACAGACCTGCACAAGCACACATCATCTCCAATTCGATTATGGATTCTTTTCAAATGAAATATCCACTGAGCGAATGTGAAATCGAAGACTTTGAAATGGAAAAACGGAGTAATTGGCGAGACCCGTGCGTGATCTTTAAGAGAGCACTCCCGTCTCTGTTTATATCATGTTTGCAGTGAGACATTTTTCTTGTCGGAGGAGAAATAATTGATTTTTGCCTGAGGAGCAGATGCACTTTATGCTGCTTTTAATAGTCTCAGATATATGAATCCCAACGCACTGATTGAATTTATGGTTGGCAACAGAGTGCATCCTAGCATCTGGAAAATTATCAAGACATTCTACTTCCCTTTTCTCTCTTCCTTTTAGGAAGGTTGTGGTTAAGCTCAGTGAAAGACATATTATTGCTTTTTTTAAAAAAATAACTTTTAAAAGTTACTGGATACTCACAAAATCACCTTTTATCAGTTCTTTTAATCTCCTATACTATCTATAATATTCCATTTTATCTTAATGCCTTAAATTTAATACATTCGCAGATATACACCACAAAACGAGGAATGAGGGGGTATCAGGGGGTATCGGGGGGTATCAGGGGGGAAGGATGACATAAGCAGAAGTGATCATGTCTGAGTTATTATGAGTATTAAAGCTTTGCCCATGACAGCGAATGGCAACTCTACCCCTGGGTCTGTCCATGTCTGACTTTGGGGAAATAGTTATTGACTTCCGATTGGAAGCCGATTCCTTTGGTCCTATGCTCTCACGTAAATGTCCTGCCCACTGTCATACACACAAGACATCATCAGATTGCTCATGTCAGTTTTACTTACATGAAAATATTCTGAGGACAGAAGGAAAAATTATTGGTGCAGAGAGATAACCAATCAGATTGTACAAGAGGTGAGTCCAAACAACTAGAGGAATTTTTGAATTTGGTGATCAGTGGTCATTGTCAACACACAGTGCGCAACAATGAAATGCATCTTCTGCATTTAATCCACATGTGACTTTCGTGACATAGCAGAGGGCAGCTAATTCAGCGCGCGGGGAGCAGTGCTTGGGGACGGTACTTTGCTCAGGGCACCTCAGTGATGACTTGCTGGTGGGGGATTCGATCCTGCAATCTTTCGATTACAAGTGTGCTTCCCTAACCATGAAGCCGCCACTGCCCTCAAATATTTATTATTTATTAAATATCAAATATTTATATAGGAAGCAGGATTATCCAATCAGATGTCAGTCTTTACTCCTCTAGTTGCTTGGGCCCACCTCCTCTACAATTTGCTTAGTTATCTCTCTGAACCAATCATTTTTTGTTCTGCCCTCAGAACATTTTTATGTCAGTAAAACTCCCACGAGTCATCAGATTCTTCTGGTCGAGTAACAGCAGATGAACTATCACATGTCCATTAATTCAAATTCCGTTAATTAAAAACATGCATAGCATCCATCCCAACATGTTAGCCCTGAAACAACTAACACACAAACCTGCAGCAATGCTAATCTGACCTACGCCCTGACAATGTGGCAGACCCTATGTTGGCTTTATTGTCCCATTATTCCTGGATGGATTGTGCCACAGGCGAATGGTGCAGTGTTTTAATTTGCAGTACCCCACAGGTATAGACTGTCTGCAGTCTTGTGTTCAAGTAACACAATAAGCTGTTTACCGCTGAAAAAGAAAAAAGAGTCACAATCATATTTGTCTCAGCTTCTGAAATTCAAGGGTCAGTCTGCTGCACAGATGCTCCTGGGGTTACAATGGTCCGCGTTATGATATTTGGACTTTACAATGGATAAATGTTTTTCATTCACAGTACATTATTCTACAAATTTCATGAGATATTCAACATTTTTTTTTTTATAAATTAGGCATTAACTTTGTGTTAACAATTTTGTCCTGCTGTAGGCTAATATAAGTGTTCTAAGCATGTTTAAGGTAGGCTAGGCTAGGCTATGATGTTTATTAAGTTAGGTGTGCTGTATAAAAATGAATTTTCACCTTATGATATTTTTGCCTTACGACAGATTTATTGGAATGTAACCCCAACGTAACCTTGGGAGAGGTTGTATTTTTTTTGTAGTTCTAATTTTGGATTATATATTTCATGTTTTTCTGGAATTTATGTGCCAATTGACATTATTTTGAACTAGCCTTGACTTCCTTTGTTTTTGTGACATCAGTGCTTACATTAAGGTTAATAAAATAATTTTCAGAGCCATAGCCTCTGCGGCAGAGAGCTGGCGGGACACGGTGTGATGGCATGAGGATTTAGTATTTTCACAGTGAATGATCACCAGCTGTATACCCACAGGTAACCCAATTAATGGAACCCAGCTGGGTAAATTCAGGGGAGGGGAGATGGAGAAAGGACGGAGAAAGGTTTCTGCATATATGTCGTGATTTAGAGTTTGTTTTTTATGTGATTTATGGGGCTTTATCCCCCCTCCCCTTAGCATTTTTCAAAAAGAACCGTTCTTAAGAGAGTCGCTCTCATTTTTGCATCTAAAGTAAAAAAATTTTGTTTGCTTGGTTATATCCCATCGTCGCTGACATCCTATCGAGTGCATGTCCTGTGCCTTGTACCTGGATATAACCTCCAAAGTTGACAAGGGCCATAAACTGGACAGGTGGCTAAAGAAGATGAATGGACAATTCCAGGTGTCACGTGACTTAGTCCTGCCTTGTGATGTAACTGCACCCTACAATGTTCCATGCCACGCATAGCATAGCACCGCAAAACCATTCAGAGCGGCACCCAGAAATAATACAGATTGCAGACAGTGGAAATCCCTAGTTTTCAAAGCTTCAAAAGTTTAGGCATCATGTGTGTTAAAAAAAAAACAAAAAACTATGAAACATGATGGAATTTCAATCAGCTGTGCTAACACAAAGTGGGCTCTACATTCACAGTGAATCCCTTCAGCGATATTTTATCAGTCGATACCTGGTGTTCGAACGCTGGGCGTCTGATTTTTCTGTTTATCTACTCGGTCGTCAAGGGAATAATTGGAACAGAAGGTCATCAGTCACTCAACTTGGAACAGGATTCTGCCCACACAAGTATGGATTGAAAAATGGCCAAGTCAGAGAATCTGTGTGCATTTATATACTACATATAAATAATGTTTGGCATGCAATTTGCTACATTTGTTTTGCAAGTTAAACAAACGTCGAATATAATTTTCCTGGCTATTATCGCACAAGCACAAAGACCTTTGCAAAACTCCCAGTCCTGCAGTGTAAGACAGAAATCTCAGATGTTGCCTTACTTGAAGTGAAATAGCTAGTGAGTCTAATGATGTTCTTTGTTTTGTCCAGAAAATATGTAGCCTAACCTTTCTATGTGCTGTGGATTTGCCAAAAAGGACATGTAATTCCCAAATTTCTAACGTCAAACCTGTTGACCTCTATCAATCCCTGGAGCCCATGCCGTGTCAGGATTTCAGCGACCCCACCGCACCCAAGGTGAACCAGTCTTTGGGAAGTTTATACCCAGCTGTTTTAGAGGAGTGTGAATGTATCTCATGCACTTGGTTTGCGGCATGTAGGGAGAGGAGAGAGAGAAGAGCAAGCTGATACATTTCAGAAACATGACACGTTTAATTGAGATTATACGCCCTATTTCGAGCAGATCCAGGGGCTGTGCACTGCCCTAAGGATCGACATGCCGGGATTGTTTTTCTGGTTTCCTTGTTTTTCTTTCTTCCTTTGCTAATTTCTTTGTGTTTTTCTTTCCCCGTTTCATTATGCCTGAACATCCAGAGAGAAAGGAAGAGGGAAAAATCAGAATCCTACTTGTGGTAACACACATTACGGTTGTGTGTTGTTTCACTTATGAAAGTAATTACGAAGAAAATGGTACATCAGAAATTAGGGGGTTGATTTAATCCAGGCTTAAAAGATCACATTGAAATATCTTTCTTAAAGAAGGATAAAGAGAATGTACCAAGTAACACAAGTCAGCGTATCCACTGTCCACAACATATTGACTCAAAATGTAATGCACACAACTATTATTTGTCCCATATCGTGCATAATCCTTCTGAGTAAGAACCTTCCCAGTTTCCACTATTGCAGTGAGTGCACATACACACTTTTACTTGTTACATTGCATATCCTTTTATTTGCAGTTATTTCTGTCGTCTGCTTATGGTCCATATCTCTCTCACCTTTTATTCTGTATAACTTCTATCTCTTTCCACACCTTTTAATGGATTATTATGATGCTGGCATCTGCACCAAGAAAGATTCCTTGTGCATGTGGTACTTGGTGAATAATAAAAGTATATAGTAATAACAATATAATTACTGCTACTAGCAGTATTATTGGTATAAGTAGTAGTCATGTTATTATTCGTATTAATAATATCTTGTGCTTTGTTAATAATAATAAGCGATTGTGACATTTGTTTTCATTATTTACTGTGTAATTGCATGTAATTAGCATGTGATTCTGTCTGGCCTTTAATCCATAAAAGGCATTATGAGTAAACTTCAGTGTTTTCAAAAGCTCTCATGATGTTGTGATGGACAGCAAGGCCTGCTGTCATACTCTGCTCCGCATTTAGCTAGGAGAATGTACTACAAGTGGTAACCATGACAAATACTGAGGAAACCCTACGAACCTCTCACAGGTAAAATGGCAGCTGGGATACCTGCAGAAATAGAAAAGAGTGTGATACCTAAATGCTGATATCATGTGAGGCAGGAACCATTTGTCTCACTTTGGCTTTAGTACGCACGATCTTCAATGCCCAAACTGCAGATCACTGCCTGTATCTGGGCATTTTCCGGGCTGACTCCGGTCCCTGGCTACAGCGCCACCATGCAATCGATACGGGAGCTCTCCAAGGTGCTGAACGGCCCCGTCACAGCAAACGAGGAGGAAAACTCGGGGGAAT
Source organism: Mormyrus lacerda (assembly GCA_015163995.2). Taxonomy (NCBI): domain Eukaryota; kingdom Metazoa; phylum Chordata; class Actinopteri; order Osteoglossiformes; family Mormyridae; genus Mormyrus; species Mormyrus lacerda. The sequence continues at coordinate 10,315,606 of JAABNX020000017.1, read as the reverse complement.
GCATGATTAACCACGGTAACTGAACGCGGAGCTTGAAACTCTGCTTCTATTAGTTAGCGAGTGTGTGAGTGAATGCGTGAGTGAATAAGTTAGTGCGTGTGTGAGTTAGTGACAACACACTGGGGAGTTTTACCGTCTGTTTTTACACATTGTGTATCAACAGATTTATTACTGATCTCAGTTCTAGACCTCCAGCATATGCATTTCAGCAGACAATGTATGATGTTTCTCACTTGTGCTAAAATCGTATAGCTACTTTTAAACGTGTCACTTGAAATTCACAGAACAAATGGGTTTGGTGTCATATAGGCTACATTGATTATAATTATAATAAATGATTAATTTTCATAACATGATATGCAATAAATTATTCTGTTTCCTTACCTGAAATTAACTCTTCCTGAACCTAGGAATAAAATGACCCTGGATATCAGTGATCATAGCATACAACAAACTTCTTTTACTTTTCACATGTTTTATATGCGTTGTGATTTTACGCATCCAATGCGTCCAACTTGGCAGTTGTTCAATATGTTGCATGGAAAGAAAATTGCTTTTGAGACATCAGCCTGTCTTTTCTTTTGGCTGTAGGGGAATTATTGCCGTTCCTCTGCTACTGCTAACTGGCACCTGTGCAGACAAAATCAACCCTTGATGGACTATGGAGCACTAAAGATGAGGTAGTTACAATTGGGCTGACAGTAACCCAGAAACCATGGCTAAAATTGTGCCATTCTTCTTACTCAACTTACAGCTGCTACTCTGATGGGAAGATGAATGTTGTTATGCATGGAACACATTGCGATGTATTGTCTATGTTGCTTTGCAGTACAATAATAGTGCATAATGGACATCAGAAATCGATGGTTCAGAGAAGGTTGCATCAGAGGCCATAAAGAAATAATCCCAGATCTAATTTTTAACTTTTTGAGCTCAGCGTGACGACGTCCTTATTCTGTGCTCTGGAGACTTGTTTACCTGTGCGACGCTGGTGAAACACGTCGTAGGAATGACTGCGTTCATCGCATCAAAACAGCAGCTGTGCAAGTTGCACAATACGTAGCTCTAAGAAATGCAATAGGTTTGGGACAAAAAAAAAAATGCCACAAGCTAATATATTCTTATTACATTTTTTGTGAGTGAATCTACTAATATTTTTTCTTTATTATTTTTTTATATGCAATTCCTCTATTATGTATATTTATTTACCTTTTATTACGTATGAAGGTTTAATAGTTGTTATTGCTGTTTTTTCATTTGTTTTTTGTTAATTAAATGCTTGCTGGAGAGTGTTTTTTGTGTCATATTTATTAATTTATTACCTCAGGAATAAATATGGGTATGGAAAATTCTATATTTTTGAACATAAAGAAAACATAACCGAAAATCACATTCCTCCTCAATGAAATGGGATTTACTGGTATAGTCTTATAAATTGACTCCTGTTTCTTTATAAACATCAAAGCTCATGAGCAAATTCATGGTTTAATATTTTATTTCCAACATCTGTCATGCTTTTTATTGCAGGATATACTTGCTGATCATCACGGTACAGCAGAAACGATGCACAGAGTGCCCCGGATTGTCAGAAAAGCTGTATTTTCCTGTAATTATCCTTAATATCCCTTTCATCCTGAGCCTTACAAGCAGAGTGTTTCAACATACTTCACTTTATTGCATCTGGGTAGCATTCTAATCACCTACAGGCCATTCAGGCACCGTTGACACTGAGGCTCTGAAAATGATAAGGTATGAGAATAGCCATCATTGACATTTCGAACCGTCTTTGAAAGCGCTGGAAACACGGCATTGTTTCGCCGGACAGTTCAGTGTCTTAGCCGGTCGCTTAGTGACCGCTTCGTTGCCATCTTGAGGTTATATTGTCTAACTCTGACAGTAGGAGCTTGTGACTTCAGTAGCCAGATAATTCATGCTTGGGTACTGAAAGAAAAGATGACTCACGGTCTGTGTCCTTGGACCACTGAGACATCCACACTCAAGCCCGTACCGTAATCATGCTTGTACCTTTCTCATGCATCTTTCAAAGTACAAATTTCACCATGACGATCACTTTTTCATTAAAAATACTTTTTACTACAAAAATGTTTCTGTATCAATACAACCAAAACAGAACCCCAATTTATTTATGACAATACTACAAGCAAGAGCCTTTGAGTGCCCACAGTCCTGTAAAATATAATACAGAGCTGCCGTTTTACAGGCCAAGAAATGTTTGTTGGTTTGATGTGCATTCAAATGCATTTTGAATATGTATATTTTTGCCCAAAATGTAAGTGATTGTAATTGTCGCTCTTGAAAAGCCAAGTAGCTTGTGATTTCCGCTTTCTCCATGTATCTAGATGAGACCTGTTTGATTAAAGCTGCTCTTCTTCTGTAATTATGTTTTGTAGGAGCATGAAAAAAAAGAATTAACTAAAACAGGGCAAGTCTTGGTTTAGAATGGTTTCATTAGGTGTTAAAAGCAAGATGAACTGAGACAGATTGTAACAGGTCCTTTTCTACAAGAAATGAATGAAGAAGATGATCTTGCCAACGATTATTATAACTCTGGACTGTTATTTTTGACAAAATGACACAAAAAAACTTAAGGAAATAACCTCAGGTGAAGACAAAAATGTGCTCCATAGTTTTGCTGGCATTGTTGTCATCTCACAGAGACTCAGCATTAATTGTTATCATTACCGCTCACGTTAAATTACCACAATGGTTTCCTAATCAGCAGGTTAGAATGGTATTCTAATCAGTGAAGAATCTCGTACATGCAGTAATTAAACATTATCGCAAAGGTGCTGAAGGTACAGAACTGTGTCTGATGCCATCTTAATTATGGTTTAATCATTCAAAGCGTCCAGTAATATCTGATGTCAGAACCCTGCGATATTCTATAAACCTGAATCTCTTTATTTTATACATTTGTGTAAAAAGTACCCAAGTTACTATATATTGGTATATATTGGTATTTTGTGTTCTTCCACAGTAGCTAAGAGATGGATCATAAAATGTCTCCTTAGGACCATATTTTTCATAAATGGCACCATGCGGACTTGGATCAGGTCACTATTAGCCATCCAGGCATCTTAGTGACGGTCCCAGGGAGCACAGGAGGCACAGGGCTGGCGTATACCTTGGATGGGATGCCAGTCCATCACAGGGCACATACACAAAAAAACTCAGCACACAGGCGCCAATTAGCCTAACTAGTAAATCTGCAGCATAGGGAGAGAGTCCACACACACTGAGCAGATGAGGGATTCCGACCACCTGTCCTGGAGGTGTAATACAACAGTGTAAACTCCTGGGCCACGACATCCATTATTATCATTACTATTTATCACTCATAACAACATATGATGACATATGCTCTGTCACAAACCTGAAAATGAGTATTATAGTATTATATTACATATAATAATTATATAATAGATGTCCTATGCAAAATAATCTGGCATTTTCTAAACACACAGACACACACACACACAGACACACACACACACATATATATATATATATATATATATATTTCAAATGATACTATATGAAACAGCAGATATCGTTCTCGTCGATTTGGAGTGGTTTTGAGTTATTAATATAGAGTTATTTAAGATGAACAGTCCGTGTAAGGGGGCAGGATTCAAAAATACTAATTTACGACTCGATACAACACGTTTCAGCCGAATCGCGTCACTGGGTACTCCTTATCAAGCGTAAAGTTTGGTGCATTGCAAACCCATTCAGCTGATCCGTAGAGCACCTCTTCAGCGGTCACAATTTCTGCTGCCTGCTGATAAGACAGTTGTCCCTGTTCCTGCTCCTCTGCGGATCTCGTCCTGTTTTCTTATTTTATTGTTTTTTTTTATTATTATTCAAGCTCAAGCCTTGTTAATTTATTAGAACATGGTCTTTTTTAAAACGACTTAGCGCAGATACATAGATACAAGGTCGCACAGGATATACAAGCATTTGCACCGAGGAGAACTGCCATTTATGGAAACATTACATAAATAAGTAAGCAAAGAAAAACACTTACATTACAAGCCGGCTCCTCACTCTGGGATTAACTGTACAGAACATGAATTGAAAGTTTGGCTTCCCTAACGCATCGGTTATAAGTAATGCAGAAATAGGTATTATCTCTAGTTAATTAAGTTTGTGTACAAAATTAACTTAACGGGACGTTAAACCTGCTAATTTACAAATGTTAGTTACACATGTCATGTTACAATACCAACTAAAACGTACACCGTGATCAAAGGTAAAATGTACGCTACGCATTTCAAACCAATTTCCCCGTCTAGAGGGAACTTAGCAGTCAAGGAAAAGGATTGTAGACTTTATTCGGTTAAAAAAGAACACAGGTAAATCGCAGTCGTTATATATAGATATATGTACATCCATACATTTAAGTACACACACAGGTTCTCTCTCTCTCTCTATATATACACGTATATATATATATATATATATATATATATATATATATATAGGCCTATATATAGAGTATATTCTCTATTCACCCATGTTCTTCTTTATTTTAAAAGTGTGTCTGTGTGTGCGTAAAACACGACACCATTTCCAAACTTCAGGTTCTCGTTGCGCATCCTGTTGACGTTGTCGGTAGTTGTCCTTGGTCCTTAAATGTTTGCTTTTACCTTTTAGTTCATCCTCGAGGGAAATGCGTTATACGTGATTTAGGGTGAGAATATGCGTAGGTGAGAATACTTTGATATAGCCTAAATCATTGGAACTTTACGGAATTAATTCATATTGGCTGGAGTTTCATAACATTTTCCCATACCAGCGTGGTGAAAGGAGTAAAAAATAGCATCCACCAGTTTTTCCCTTCTTTTCTTAAGAGGATGGCAGTTTGCTATTAATTTGACGTTTCATTGAATCGGTAAACCAGAACACTGTAAATAATGTTGTGGGCTGTAAATGAAATTTCCTTACCTGGACGGCCTTAGCAAATGTCAACGCAGGTCATATTTCCAAAAAATAAAAATAAAAAGAGTTTTGATATTAAATATTCTAAATGCAGAAAAACCTGCGGTTAATTCGAAAATAATTCGACTTCATGCACGACTTCAAGATCTCGTAATGTAAACTGCTAACATTTCTGCGTCCTTCGCTGGGTGGTTAATACAATGAATCTTAACGAACATTTCTTATCCGAGATTTCAGGGTATAGTTTGCCAACAGAAATGAACTGACACTACTTCTAACGTCTGCAAATGTCAGACTTTTAACATTTCATGGTGTGTTAACATCACAACAAATGTTGCGCCTGGAAGTGTGCACAGGTAAAAAAGGAGAAAAATTTAAAATAAAACGACATCCAATCGGGTTGTAAACGTAACACAAACAAAAAAACTACTAATTCCACCTGGCATCCTTTCGTCGGCGGAGCATTTACTCCACGTGACGAAAAACGGAAAACTGCGAGCAAAATATCAAGCTTAAAATATTCTCGTGTTTCTAAAATTGCACTGGGGTTCACACCGAGGTATCCTTCTGTCGTTAAACACAGTGAATTTTACAGCCGCTCTTTTTAATGAAGATGTGAACGGGTAAAGGAAAAAAAAGAGAGAATGTCCTTTCTGTTTTTGTTTTTAAAGCACAAAAAAGAGGGACAATTTGAATTACTTCGGTACTCCTTTTTTTACGCACACCTCTATTTTCCATATATAAGGGCATTGTTTGATATTCCGATTCGCCTGCAACGGGATGCGCCAGCTCTCCGTGATTGACCAAATAATTTGACCAATAGCGTTTCGAGATTTCAGGGCGGTTCGAGGCCGCGCAGCCAATTGCGTGTGGCACATCAAAGCGTATACTTCCGCGTGCATGTGCGCTCGCGTGTATAGATTGAGTCGGTGCTGGACAGCGAGTGCGGAGAGGTATATCTCTGCTGTGATACGGCTCTATATATCGAAAAGCAGGACTACCTTTCCTTTAGAGACAACCTCCTCCTTGGTTTGGCTCGCACTCAGTGATGTTGCTTATTTTTGTCGCGAACCAGTAAGAGAGAGCGAGAGAGGCAGAAGCCGGCTCTTTTTTTAATTATTTGATTCCTTTTATTTCTTCATTTATTTTCCTTTTATTTACGTGACTCATTTAGCTAGAAGGGGTCCATTGAATGCATTGCTTTTAATAAATATTTAATTTCGGCAGTCTTGTTCATTTATTTTGTTTTCGCAAGTTTCAGCTAAGAAAGGCGGAATTCATCTGTATAACATTGCCTAGTGCTTTGTCGTTTCGCCTTTTTAAGAGACAATATTTGGCTAACAGTAAGGACGTCACTATCTTTCATTTATAGAAACGGTAAGACATGTTTTTTATATTAATAAATGTGGTTTGATGTTTATAGTTAAGTCAAAGTAGATGACTTGATTAAACTATAACTAATAATATATTTTTTTCTTGACACGCCATGGATTTTAAAGAATAATAGTGCATGTGCTTGTTTTTTGGATTTTGTGTGATTCGCGCTAATATCACTTGTTTGAAAATAGCAGTCATTGTCATCGGCACTCATGTCAGCCGTGGTGCCGCGACTGTGCCTTGGGAGATGTAGATGCGATTCACGGATGCTGAGAATTTGTATGTAACCTATGCAAGGATGCAAGTGTGTGAGCGCGCATGAGCCCCACTCGGCTATACAGGAACACAAGAAAACAAGCCTTCTGTCCTAGTTTTTGCAGAATGGAACTTGGCTCTGCAATGTTAAATCAGACAAACGCCCAGGTAGAGGGAAACGCATTAATTATGGCTAAAAAAGACCGGTGCCAGTATATACTGACGGGGCAATGGGCATCGTTGCTAATTCTCTTCCCGCCCCTGTCAACTTGTGATTTCTGATTTGGGTGTAGAATATATAAAAATATCATTCGTAACATGAGAATAAAAACGGTGATGTGAAAAAGAAAAACCACTGTGTTCAGAACCGTGGATGTCACGTTTGGGAATATGGGGTATTGTCCGAATTTTTTTATGCGAATTCATTCTGAAAATGATGAAAAACCATTTAAGACCGGCACGGTACTCAAAACACCGCATTAAATTAATAATGTGCAATTGCCTCTATGTATCTTCACTAGTCCAAATAGTATGGTTAATAGGAATTTCAGCATGCAGTCTCTTTTCATCCGAATGCAGATTTCACTATGTATCTGTGGTTTATGCATTGCCCAAGAAGTGATGCGCGTCTGCTCATGAACAGGTAGACCTGTGTTGACTGCCACTACCGCAAGATAGGTAATAAATCACAGACGCGGCATTCCTTTGACAAAAAATGCCATACACGGTTTTTGTGCAGTAGGATCGCAACATATCCAAAATATGAAAATTGAAAAATGCATTTTTCAGTGCCGTAACGTATGTTAAACTATTTATTCAGTAGTACTCTATAAGCATTTGTTCGCCTAGGGTCCGGCTGGTATTAGCTGTCAGCTTTCAGCATCGGTTCACATTCATAAGGGATTTATATACTATCAAGTTGGGTTACGTCAGTCAGCTCTACATTGCAACAAGTACTCAATTTTTCCCGTGGTGTCCCGCGTAATTATTAGACTCACGCATCTGTTTTATGTCGCTCATCAGCACCTTTAAATGCTCAATGATTCGCACGCACCTGAAGCCCATCGGCGCCCAGCCCAGCGGCGCGAGCGATGGCTCGCGGTGCGCGACCGCGCTTTCAATTAGGCAGGCGATAAGGCGCGCTCCCTGAGGCTGGCTGTCCGGTTTATCGGTTGACGCCGGTGGATTTGGCGCCATCGCCGAGTCGCTCGCCCCCCCACCCGGGCTTTCGCAGGCGTCTCGGTCGCTTGTTTTATGGAGCCGCGCTTATTTAAGCACTGCTGTGAGTTGTATCTATCCACAAAGGTACTGACACGTAATGTTTGGTCCTTCTTGTTACCGCGGGCGGTCGAAGGTCACCATGCTACCTTGGCTAGCTAGCTAGCTAGCTGTGGGTATACAAAAGGCGGGTCACTCGCTCGCGGCTGTGTACAAGTGCAGAGTGTCTAATAAACTTAACGGGAACCCATTTCTTTAAGACGTCTTACAAAATTCGATATGGTTTTTAGGTTTTAATTCACAGGGGGCTTCAGGAGTTTCTTGGTATTGAACTTATATTGGTAACATTACATTGAAGCGTTCACAGATGAGCTCTGATCCAGCGACCCCACCCTTTTGTTGTAGTAAAATATAATCTAAATCCGTGTATGAATCTCGACTTCGAGAGAATTGTTTTTTGCGGCTGAGAATAAGCGGCGTGAAATACGTCGGTGCTGCCGATGCTCTATCGAAAAATGCTGCCTATCGAGACGTGCTATCGAGCCTTTCTGCGCATGTGCAGTTCCACCATTTTGGGAATAGGGTTGGGTTTTAGGGGTTAGCGTTAAGGTAAGGGTTTTGGGGGGTTAGGGTTAGGGCTATCGATTAGCACTACGGTAGCATTTTTCGACAAGGCAGCATATATCGACAGTAAGCGGCCATACATAGCTTCGTACCCGGAGCGGGTGTCGGGCTCGCTTGTCTAGCGACGGCTTGTAATAAACTTTTTATGAAGCTTTTTATAGCCCTAGCTGCGGTTATCTTTTTGCTTGTGTGTAAGGTCGTTTAATCATGAATTACGGGGCTTGACGGTCATTATGTTCCTTTCTTATGGCTCTGGTTAAGGGTAATTTTTGAGACCCTATTAGGTGTAGCACAAGGCGTTTTGTAGGTGCGTTTGAATTACGAGATTTTATTGACAATGACTAAATTGCAAAGTGTATCAATTTGCAGAAATGTATTGCAGAGTCTGCAGTAGACGGGAGACGGCTACTTTGCTACATTGGTCCCATAGTTGTGGCCGTCCAACATTAACGTTACTGAACTTGGTAAAGCGCAAATCGGGTAATGGGATACTTCGGCGAGCTCGTGTCGCCTTTCAGCGGCGTCGTTAAGCCCATTCCGCCGCCCCCAAATGTATTTATTGACTTAAGTCGTATATAGATTATATATAATCAGCCCTCCCAGTAAATACTCAGCCCCTCTGTCCATCCATCTCTAACTACGCCGCAGCCGCCCTTATTCTCTGCCTAGGTCAACTTCTAAGTCAGGTTCTTATTTGCGTATTCAATTAGTATAACGGAGAAGAGGCATTTCATGGTGGAGTAGCCGAGAATAAATTGCTGTAATTTAGGGAGTACAGCTGTAAGTTAAATGAGCACCAAATAAGTAAATCGGTCGACTCGGGCCTCTCTAGTGCTGTGGGAAGGCTTGGACGGCCGCCCTCATGCGGAGGTAGCTGTCCAACGGAGCTCGACCGAGCCTCAATACACAGGACTAGCCTGCAGTGATCTTTCTGCAACCGCCGCGGTTTCCCAAGGCTCTGCGAGTCGCTGTGTCGACATCGGTTAGGTAATTAGCGAAATCCGCGTAGGACATGCAGGAGCCTGCGATCCGGGTTGATCTCATTGCTGTTATTTAAGGTCTGGTCAGCGGAATGTAAAATGACCATATTGCTGTTGCTGGATGAATGGTCATGCGTCTTTAGCGCCTGTAAAATGCAGTACCGTTTTAGTCCTTCACAATATGCTGTAACTGATACCCTTACGGTTTCATTTCTTTATAGAGTCTTTAGAGGACATAACTGCTCTCCACCTTTGTTTTTGTAGTTAATTATCCTGGTCTTAGCATAGGTGTGTGGGTGGTGGTATTGTAACTAAGCTGTAAAGAGTCCGTTGTTTTAATCAGTGGAATCAATTGAACATTGTTAGTGGTGCAGAACTTAATTCTCTTTGCGGTGTGTATATAATCTTAGTGAATAATAAAATGGATGTTATGATAGTCCCTATATGATGGGTAACAAATGGTAAAACTATTCTGGATCGATGGCCTTCTCCTTAAAGTATTTTAAAGTGTGGGGATCAAGGCAGAATTTGGGGCAGTGTGGAATAGGCAGGTGTGTTGGTGTTGGGTGAACAAGATCATCTGGAGTTCCCTCAGCATAACCTTAACCTTAAAATGTGAAGTTGAGAAGTGTCCACCTTGTATACTTTGTGCATTTGTACACTAAATGTGACATATTGCCAAAGTTACAGAATTCCCTTTATGGTTTTATTGGCCTAGTTTGGAGTAAATCTTGTTAAATGGTACGATGGTAGGTTTTTTTTGTGGCTTTATCAGAAGTCCAATATATTATCTAGTCAGGGTGTGCGTCAGATATCATCCTATCAGTAATGCTGTTCAGTTAACGCTTTGTGGGTGGCATTCCTCTCTCGATCGTCTTCCGTAATGGTTGCGAAATCCTATGAACACATTAAAATTTGCTGCCCCTCCCTTTAAAATGAGCTTACAGTCAGTTACTGGTTATAAATGTTAATTTTACAACCAGTTAAGCCGATAAAACTGCACTGAAATGAAATTGTACCATTTCTACTACACATCCTGTCTAAGGTTGTTGGCTTACTGTCTGAGGTAGGTTCACTGATGCTGTACTTGTTTGGTTCCTTTCATCCAATGTCTTAATATTTATCGTGTATAAATTGCAGCGCATCGACTCATCTGCCCTGTTAAGGTCATGTTTGTCAGGGCACATTAAATGTGCTTTGGTAGTTTCTAATCTGTTAATCGGCCTGTTATTTTTGTCACTAGTGACTTATCTTGTCATGCAAGCTAGGCAATTAACTGAGTATATGCTTGGAAGCCCAATTTGCCAGGTGACGTTTATTTTTTTTCTTTAAGACGACTAATGCAGTCTACACATTTGAGATGTGCTTGCTGTTGAAATGTCCTGATCTGGTGGGTGCACTGTCCTTAATATTATGCCCTTTTACACGATGGCTGGATACATAGGGTGATGTTGGCTGGGTGTTTCATGGCTTGGTGGGAAATGTCGCTTTGACGTGGTATAGAACATTGGCTTTTTCCTGTGCTACATTTGAAGGTGTTCGGCTTGGGTGATGCATCTTGCGTTTTCTCTCCTTCGGCGTGTCCCTGGGAGAGGGAACCTCCGGCACTGGGATGGTGATCCACTGTGTTGCCACACTGTTGCTGCAGCCATCTGTCTCTGAAAATCTCCCTGCCGGTCGCTGTCAGCGCGGTGGCACTGTTCCCCTCGGTTGTCTCTCGTGTTGTAAGGAGTGGGTTAGCTCCCAAGTGAGAGGAGTAGTTTCACACTGTCTAATGCTGGACTAGGTTTCCACAGTTGAATTTTTCCAACATGTATAGTTGATGGGCATTTTTGTTGCTCTTTCTGAAAATGGCAAGCTTTAGTTGAGACCTTTTATGGAATGGAGAATCTAAATGTTGTGCTGCAAATTGCAGGACTGAATACTGTGTGATATGCGTTGGTCAAAGTGTCAGAAGGATTAGTTGCTTCTCTTCCACCCTTTAGGAGGTGGGTAGAAAAATAGCCAATTCTTATGGAAAGGGGAGAGGGCTATGGCTGTAATCACAGGAAAAGCAGTTGTACTTTAATGTATTTGTGCTGCATCCCTTGTCTCTCCCAAGGGTAGTAGTTATGCAGTTGCAGGTGCAATGAATGACTGATTTTGTCCCTGTTTTGCATGTTTAAATAGCGCTTGTGGTTTCTTCATTTGTTGATAGTTTTATACCCCTTACCTCCACCAAAATAACACAGCGGAGTGTTTTGCCCCTCCTGTAACTATAACTGACCCCTTGTCCCAGAAAGTGCTGCATCATGGATACTTCTATTACACTAGATCAGACCAGGCATGCTGGTCTCCAAAGTGCCCCTTCAGTGTGTTTGATGTACCCGAACCCTACTTGATTTTTTTACTCTGCCCCATTTGGAGTACATGGCGCTTGTTAATCTAAGTGGCGCAAGGGACATGTGTATCCCTTAACCTATTTACAGTCCTTGGTTATGATTATATAGCTCTTGTAGAGTGTATCAGGCAAGGTTTAATAAATGGCAAAGTCAAGATTGGGTCACACTAGCCTCAAATAATGTTCAGATATGCACCCTACTTTGGTCTTTAGCCAACTGTAAATTAGGTTCAAGGTGCTTGTTTGCAAACCATCCTTTCGGTCACCTCAGCACTGGGAAATTTGTGTTGACGTTATCTGTATTTGGGGTCTTTTGGGGTCTGTTGCTTTTAGTGTATGCTTCGATAGCTGTTGACTTTTTGTCCTTGTAACTTGTCCTTTGAATTTGAAGGTCTGGTGGTAAATGCTGTGGTAATCTGGCTCTTTACAGTCGAATATCCTGCATACATAAACCGTGTCATGTTGGGGAATATTATTGCTTGTTAATAAATGTGGGCTGATCTCAGGCTGAAATTTATTGCAGGAAAGTCAATTACTCATCTTGTAACATGCTGTTCTGTGCTTATGACATGGATATTTCTGCTTAATTACCTGCTGCTCTTATTGGGAATAAAATCTGTCCTCTTGGAATATAACTAGTGCTACATTTAGCAATTAATATTGAGGGTGAACGAAAACAAACTTGTTCAACGGATTGTTTTCTCTCCCCATTTAATCCCTTGTTGCTGTTGAATTTGAGCTTTGAATGTATGTTGTTTGGTTTTTTTTTTTTTTTTTTCTTTTTTCTCTTTTCAGTATAGTTGTGAACTTAACCACAATCGCCACATTTAAACCACAATTGCAGTAGTTTGCAAGAAATGGTCTGTCATGGTTTTTGTATTCCAGTTTTGTGCCGATCAGTGAGCCATAATACTAAGGTCAGTGGCTTTGTTTTACTCTCCTTTTTCCAGAATCGGATCCTTTTTGACCTAGAAATATTAAATAATGGGTTTGCTAATACCAGTCACTCATTGACATTGCAGCTTCTTGATGCAGTAATTTTACATCTTTATGAAGCAATTGCATTAGGTCAGCTGTAATCTTGGTGCAAAGCTGCTGTATGTGTGAGAGTACTGAAAGCAAATATCATGACATCTCCACCCCCCCACCACTGCCAAGAACAGATCAGTGCTTATTTCTCTACCAGCTGGTGAAGCAGTAGGGGAGGCATGGCTAGCACCTTCAGTGCCCAGCAGACACCAGCAGGGGGTGCTGCCACACACTTGGAATGCCAGTTTAGACATTCCATTTTGAGCCCAAACCAAATGCCACTGTCATGTTGCATCTTCTGCTAGGTTGTAATGTGATAAATCAATTGACTTAAGTGATTTGTGAAGAGAAATTATAAAGTGTAAAGTGCTTAGATGGTGGATATCGTTGACCCAGCTGTATATGGGGAGCTAAATCGTAACCTGAATTTTCAATTTCATTATTTACTTTTTTTTTTTTTTTGGACACTTATCTGGCTTTGGTTGCCAGTGTGGTTGTACTCTCTGGGTCCTGTTTATTAATGGAGCAACATGTCTAATTCAGCAATGGGTGAAATTGTGCCATTACTTGTTTAATCCCCATTTATTTGGCTGCTGTTGGAGTTAAAAGCAGTGATTGACAGTTTACATGTCGTAGCTGTGGTTGGTTTAACTCATTGCTGTTCAACTCCATTTTATATTTCAAGACTTGGTGTAGGCTAAGGATTGTTGGATTTGTAATATTTTTCATTGCAAAAGTATTAGACTAGTTGGTGAATGTGTGCTTTTTCTTGCATTCTGAAGAGATTTTCTCAGGTTTAAAAAGGTCCAGGTAGCCTGGGTTGGTAGTGAAATTTTTTTTGAATTTTTCTTACATGGCCACGGATGCAAAATCTGTTCATGAAATGGTATTAAATTTCAGTTTAATTATTAGTAAAATCCAGAGTGCGGCAGAGCCTTGGTTTTAACCAGAGGGGGGGTGTGTGCATGGTGTTGAACGCCATTGAGAAGCAACACTGAAATGGAAGCATCAGTGTGAGGTGGAAGCCTGCCGCAGACAGAAAAGTCCTTCCCCTGGCTGGGGGATTGGCTGATCCTGCCAAGCGCTTTTAAATAAGAGCCTCGAAGCTATGGAGGAAGCCAGGCGCCTGCCTCATGTGCCTGCTTTTGTTTAGCTTTGTGTTCTAATGAATGGGTGTTCTGAGAACATCCAATGAGAGCAATAGTATTGCCTGTAGTACTATGTCTTTTTCTGAGGCTGTGTCTAAGGGGATGATAAGATGGCCCATTAGAATCGGTTTGCTATTAGTTGGTCACTGCCGGTTACTGCCAAGTGATATGACTTGTGGCAAATGGTACATAGTCTAATTGACACTGTGTTCCATTTCAGTCAAAAATGGGATTCGCAGGAAAATGTCCACGTTTGTGTCTCTTGTGGTATTCTATTCTGATTTCTTTTAGGTGTTTAGCTTTGTTTTTGTTGTTCATGTCCCCAACTGGTGTCCAACATACTTTATGGTTTTGAAGTTTAGAGAAACTTTTGATCCTGAAATTAGCTTCCACTAATGGTGCTTTGGGTCTGTAGAATGTGCACATTTTCAGCAAATAAGAAGGAGGAGGAGCTGTACCCCCCCCCCCCCCCTCCTGATTTAAAGCCGAGTACCAAAATCCGGTGCCAATATAGTAAAATGATGATTGGTATGTAACGGACTGCACTGCAGTGTAGGTTTTGGTTGCACTTAAATGCCCGAGCTGTTGAAATTTGCCCTCTGGTGTTCAAGCAACAGAAGCGTCACTGCACCTTGCGCGTCATCAATAGTTAACATTGCTGTGTCAGCAGATGCCTACCGTTAGCTAGTAGCTACCTTAAACACGGTTAACATGCCTAAATCTAAATGCTTAAAGTGTGGCTGTATTTCACATAAAAGGATTCTGACACCAGGGTGTTGTGTGTTTTATATTTTGTTTATGAACTTAACCCTTGCGTATGTCCCTCAAGTCGCTAGCAACTCAAATGGCATGTTTACAGCTCTCCCAGGGTCTCATGATTGGGCTGTTCCCGGGGTATCTCACATACTTTTTCATTCTTAATTTACCGCCAAATTTCTAGCAGAATAGCTTAAAATATTTTTGATCATTTATTTGCCAGAATAGTGTGTCTAGCAAAGTTTTTAAATCATGAGTTTTGTAATCTGCACTTGAACAATGTGCTCCGACACACATTTTCATGTTGTGCAATTCTGTCTTCTGTAAATGTCACTGAAACTAAAAACATTAGAACTTCACTTATACTTACCTCTTTTACCGTTATTACCCCATACTGCCACTATTTGTTCCCAAACTGAGGTGTGAATGGGGCGTTATCTAGTGGTTTTTGCAATGTCTGCCCAACTTGTATTGGATAAAGAATATTAATGGATTTTGATCACTGGATCCTTAGAGGTACAGACACCCAATTCAGCATATTTTGAGGTGGATGCCTTGCTATACCTGTAAATAGGAAGGCATGTTTTGCCTGGCCGCTATTGTGAAACGTACAATATTTGTACATTATTTCTTTTAAAATGGATGTCAAGTGTAATTTTTTGAAAGCTGTTCTTGGTCTTAAGGGAATGATGTCATAGCATTTCAATGTCTCGCGTACACGAGGGTTAGGGTTACGGTTAGCTGTTAAATTATTGTAGTTAAATTTACAAAACCTTTTGTTTATACATCAGTGTCAAGTAAATATTAGGCATATTCTATTTGTCAAGTCTGCCTTGGAAATGAAGCCATTCTTTAATGTCAACTTTCATTGTGTGTATGTACATGACTTTTGCTTAAAGTGCCAGTTTTGGCACCGCACGGTTTTTAGCACCAGTATCGGGGGAAAATCCAAATGGCATCTTCTCTTAAATGTGTGCGCAATTCAAAACTTTTCTAAAACTCTTGCTCTCAAAACATGGAAGGGGTGTTTTCCACCTTTATCCCTTTAGTTTGAGTCGTGTTAAATTTAGATTCAGTTGTCATGAGAAACTGGGCATTTCTCCAATTTGTGTTTCTTCTCTTGGAAAGTTCAGTGCCGATTCAGTGTAGCTTCCCCTAGATATATCCGCAGAATTGTGTGGTTATTTAGCTTAAAGGGAATCGTTGGTGATCATTCCTTATTTTTGGCTCATTTCATCAACTGTTTGCTGTAAATATGTTGAACTATATTAAAGCTTGGACATTTTTTTAATGAGACTCATGATTTTAAAATACTTGAAGGAAACTCATGGATGAACCACTTATGGTTATTGAATATTTTGAACTGAAATCAAAGCATGAATTACTTGAACTGTGCCCTATCATAAGTCATTTATTTTAATGTAAAAAAGTTCCATGAAGGGGAAAAGGTTGAATTTCTTGCAAATAAAATTAACCGTTTATAGTCATTTATGTATGGGGGAAATTCTGCATTATAAGCAGATGATCATTAACAGGTTTATTTACTGAATTTTGACTCTTCAAATTGGAGTATTGCACAAATGAAATTACTGAACTTCATATAATTGAAATATGCTATAATACAGTCCAGTATTGCCCATAAAATGAGCCTAAAACTTGTTCTTTTGGTGCTGCATCTCACTGGCTTTTGGTAGTTTGAAACCAAGTCTACATTTTACAAAGTCGTTTTCTGTGCATGCAGCATTTAGCCTCAGGTAGTTAGCCAGAAGCAGACGGGTTTCCATAAGGCTGAGTAGGCAAGCAAACAGTATTACCATAATTTTACATTTTTCCATATGTTATGTATAAAATACCCAAAATTAACACTGTAAGCAGACTACTTGATTTCTATAAACACATTTAAGCAGTATTTGTACAGAAATTATTCTGTCCCAGGCTTTTTGATCCATTTAAGTGGTTGATCACTATAACTGTGATCATTACAGGTGGATTCCACTGTATTTGAAATATTGCTAGTGTCAAAAGATTGGCGGCATTTACCTGTGGTAGCTGAAACTTTTTCCTCATTGTTTACACTTGATCTCTCTTGCTCAGTGTCTTCACTAAAGCCACAATGTGTCCAAACGATTAACACGGCATTTTTCTTTAGTACGAGCTACTAGTTTCTCCTTTGGCTCGTTTGAGATCTCAATCCTTCCGTGTTGCAGACTGCATGGGAGGGGGACATGTGAAAGGGGGCAGTTCATGAACACCCACTGAGGAAAGATTTTTTTGAAGTATTCATCTTGCCCATATCAGTTACTTCATTGTAGATTAGAGGTTCTGAAATGTCCTGATTTCATTTTCAATGAAATGCCCAGTCCTATGTTGAACTACCCTGGTATGTAAATTTGGGGCAACCTGAGCAGTTAAGGCCTGCTTAACTTTGCAAGTGTTGGAATCTCAGGCACTTTGCATCTGGTGACATTTATGCTGCTGTGATTACAGAATTCTCATTGAAGTCTAATTGAAGTGCCTTGTCGGTAAATTGTCCTTCCCGCTGCCCATCTAATCACCTACTGTTGCATCATACTATGCGTATTGTCTAGGGCTGTAACAATTCGAGTAACTCAAATAATTCGATAACAAAAAATCCACTATGTGCAGTTTAGTGATGTGTGTTTCAGGATTATTACTGTTGCAGTGTGCTTACACTGCATTACGTGTAGCATGTTTGATTTGTTGGCGCGTTGGAGGAAGACAGGGAAAATAGTGAGGAAAGTCAGAGAAAAAGGCGAAAAATGTCTAGTTTGGGACCATTTCAAACAGAAGAAAAGCAAATACTGTAGTGTGTCCATTGTGTAAAAAAAAAAAAAAAAAAAAAAAATTGGCTTACCACAATAGCGCAACGTCAATGATTCAACATCTCAACGGAAAGCATCCAGTCCACAGAGCGGAACAAATACAAGGTAAGCGCGAGCGTTTCACTCACATTTACGGCTAAACAAAAGACCTGCGATAGAAACGTATTTATGTGTGAATAAAGTAAACCAAGATTCAGCCCAAGCAGCCCCTATTTTTCCTCAACAAAAACACTGGTAATACAACAGCAGTGAAAATGATGTTTAAACAAGGAGCTGGAGCCTGTCTATTCACTAACGGCAAAGAGATGGTTCCGTTAAGAGATGGTGAACTCAGATGGAGTGAAGGAAAACTGCAGTATTTGTAATCGCTACTAAAGCTATACTGGTAAAGAGCTGGTGAGAGTCCTTAATCAAACCAGCTGTTCAAGCTGAAAAGTGAAGAAAAACAATGTTCTCAGCTGCTCATATCCACCGCTGTTTGTCTTCCACAGCAGCAAGGCTACAGCAAAGCTATACAAGTTAAAATAGAAGCTGTTTTTTTTATGCAGATAAACTGTTAGCTTAGTTTGACACTTTAAATTTGGTAACTTGCAGCAGGCTGACAGCAGCCGTCACACTTTGTCACAGTGATACCTGCAGCATGCAGGGGTGAGTCTAAAGGGGAGAATGGGCTGTACTCGACTAGATCTATTTCAAGGCTTTAGTAATATTTTGCAGATTTAGATTAATATGAATATTACATAATTATAAATAGTATATAAATTATCCACCCGCCCTCCCCCAACAGCCTTGGGTCAGTAAAACTGAGACACTGAATTATCCAACTGCCACATGCTTCTTTTAAAGGCTACACACACAATCATTCTCTAACACACTTAAACACACGCACTCTCGCTTGCATTCACTTAAACACACATGAACATGGACACACCATTCCAACCTCATCCAGGAGATACAATCCTGTCAACTTTGTTATGCCTCCTATAAATATACAGGAATAGAGTAAAGGCTATTTTAATTTATGCTTTTCGTTTAGGATATATGTATACCTTTTCAGTAACTTTATTTGACATTTTATTTTTTGCATTTAAGAAAGTTTCTTTAAAAAAAAAAAAAATGTGCATAAAGTTTAGTTCTTTTGTCTGTTGTATGAAGTTCAATCATTAGAAATGTTCCTAAAAGGAAAACCCATGAGTTGTTCATTTTAAGAAACCAGTCTCTTTCAGTAGTTACATTTGTCTTAAAGAGCAATAGTATTTATCCGATTTAATCGAGGAATAATCGATAGAATACTGGATAACTAAAATAATGGATAGCTGCAGCTCACCACCCAGTCATCTAACAAACCTGCTGTTGCATCGGATTGCTCTATGCACGTTCTCTGCACCAAGCACATCTTATGTAAAGCAAATCAAAGCATAAATGATAATCGCCCCCATACTCCTATGTGAAATCCTGATGCTAAAGTATCTGATATAAACGATTATAGATCTTAAAATGTAGTCTCCTGCTTATGTGCAGTTTTGTAGAAGCTACTCGCTTAACTGCTGTTGAACTGAAGGTAATAGTTTCCTCACCTCAGGGTTATTGGTTTGAATTGACCTTAGGTGGATTTTCCTGTCAAATATTGCCATTGTTTAGGTGAAATTGGTCAAGCCTTCCGTGTGCATTGACACTCGACCTCTAGCCGCATGAAATGCACCCAATAGTTCAAGATTACAAGTGAAACAGTGATTAGAAGTCATAATGGATGGGTGTATAAACTCATCTCTTGCTATGTGGGTTTTAATGTACTGTGTGCTGCAGGTGGGTGTTTTCTGTAATGATGTTAAGGTCCCATTGCTGTTAAGTGTTGCATTAATGGTTTTTGTAAGCTTTGTTTCTCATTGAGATTTTGCTGTGTGTAAAGTAGCTTTGGTTGCCTTATAAAGATGTCCCCTTGTGGCATTCCAGAGCAATCCGAGAAATCGCAAACATTTGAGATTATGTAACAGGTGGTTTTTTGAAGTTATTTTTTATAATCCCAAAGATTTTCTTGATTTTATATATAACAATGTAACTGTCAAGTCTGAACAAAATATAATCACTTAAACAAACCACTCACAAGCATAGGGAACAATGAAGCAGACTGTTCAGGCTGGTCAGCATCTTGCAGGCTTTTGTGCTGTATGACTAGCTGCTATTATGTTGGCCATTATCGCTGGAAAACAGGCACACACTATTGGGAATCAGAATATTGCTGCAGACATAACTGTAACCATAAGCTCATAATAGAAAGCTGACGTGCATACGTGTGAGGGAGAGGGAGAGCACCAGATTTGGCCTCAGTCCTAACCCTTTGTGGCATTTTTGATTTAGATCACTCTGCGATAAACCTGATGCTTGGCTGTAAAGGGAATGGGGGTTTTCATTTGGATGAATTAGGGGGCTAGTTTTAGGGGTAACGGGGATTTGGTAGTCATGGGGGTAATGGAACGTTTGGGCAGGAATAGAGGTTGGATGTGTGGAACAGTTACTTAGGAAACCCAGACCTTAAATACAAGCTGATATGTATTGCAGTAAGTGACATTTAACCACCTCTTCAGTAGAATTAAATGCTTTCTGCTGAGTAATAGTAAAAGGCTACTGATCATCTGTTTGCATCTGGATTTAGATTCTCTTTGCATTTATTTTATTTTTAATTTTTTTGCCAAAATTTATGCTGTCAACACTGCAAATGAAAGGTAACATGAATTAAGGCATCAGCTTAACCCTTAAATGGATTTGTCTGAAAGTTAATTTCTTGGAATGGTTGGTTAACTCCTGTGCGGCACATTCAGAACATCTCAGTTAAATGTTAATGGTGAGTAATGCTGTTCTGTGGAGTGCTTATGGAAATGTGTGTCCTGGTTCTGAAAGGAAACCATGTGCTTGTTGAACTGCAAGTCTGCAGACTTTGACAGTTGGTGCTGGGGAGGCAGGCTTCTCTGATCCTGGTGGTTATTTACCCTCAGTTTTCCTGAACTCCTCTTTTGCAGAATGGTAGCTCATTCGATTATTCTCGAGTGCTGAGTGGAGCACTTTGTCTCACTGGTATCTTCAGCAGTGCTGAACCAGGTGGTAGGGCACATGAGTTTTGAATTTTTAAAATAAATGGTAATAATTACACCTGAGCCTGATTTTGTCATTAAGATTTCACAGTTCCATGCTATACAGTATTACCGTAATACCACCCAAATGTAAACTTAAACATGTTAAGTTTACCCATTTCACTACGGATCTTGTATTTGTTTGTAATAAATTTGCCTTATGCTGGTCTGGTGGAATATCATTGCTGTGTGCATGCACTGACTGTGACTGTGTCCACGGACAAATGCATGTCTTCACACACAATGGGATGCGGACAGTCACACAACATGGAAAAGTGTGTGCTAGGTTAACACTCCGTGTTAATACTGCTAGGTTACATTACTCAGCAAGCTGCAAAAAATGCAATGAAGTGATGACCGTTTTGCCGTCGACTTATTACTGATTATCGGCAGCTTGGTTGTTGCTGCCTTAGTCTTCATCCCACAACACCCATTTATTCTACTCTACAATTGACAAGAATGTCATATTTTGGCAACCTTTTTCTGGCAGTCTGTGGCAGATTAGTTTGTTCAGTGACTGCTGGCAAACTTGGTGTCAATGCAACTGGAGTAGTCCCATAAAGGGCACACATACTAGTGGTAGAATCTCACTTACACTTAATAGCGTATATGAGAAGGAGGGTATTGTATTTTCAGAAACTATAAAGATGGGAAAATTTTATTCAAATGGAACCTTAATCAGTCATACATTATCCCTTTTGGATAATGTATTTAATCGATCAAAATGGGGAAAATGGGAAAATTCTTCTCCCAGTCTTCGTGGGGAAGTTTGTCCAAAATTAGCAGTTTCATAATCCCAGCTTCTCGGGGCCCATGTACATTTACATCAGTGTGGTCTGTAGTACTCCATATAGGCTGCATACACCAGTGTGAACCCCTTCCGTAACACTCCATTGTGTATCTTGCCTGTGCTGTATATTGAGCGACGTAGTTTTTATGGATTTAGGGTCTGGGAGTTCTCTTTCGTAGAAGGAAATGGGTTAATATTGAGAAATATCTGTGAAACACCCGTTAAACAACAATTCTGAAATGAGAATTGGATGCCTCACAAGTGATTATCTGTTTTGAGTGTTGTAGAAAGGCATGTGGTACCAGGTTAAACTCCATTCGGATGAAAGTGGTTCATTTGCTTCACTTTCTCATAGCCTTAAGTTTAGATTAACATACGGTACTTTTCAAATGAGGCATTTCCTTCAGTGCTGCGCATATTGCAACACTATATCCCAGTTTTCAAAATATATTCCAGATTTTCTGTTGCAACATTCTCATGGGTAGGGCCTGAATATCTAAACTGTCCACTCTGTCATGTCGATATGCTTGCGTTTTTAAATTCTAAGCAAGGTTTAGTCTTTAACACCTGTGCCTCTTGTGTGGCTTTGGTAAAATGCTGCTGCTGAAGGACTTTACGTATTTTATTCCGCTACCTGGCCCATCTTTAGCATGTCATACTCCCAGTCTGGCAGTCTAGCTACCTTATTGCAGCATTCAACAGAAAATGCTAAGGTTTGTGGGGGATTCAACACGGTATGAGTTCTGATACTGAACACATCAAAAGATGGTTCAAAAGTGTATGCTTCTGGCAAAAGATATTGACAATTATGAATAAATTGCGTATCATACTTGACGATTTTCCGTTTACCATGGACAAACGGAAAGGTGTGTCACCTGTTAGTATATGCAAGGTTTGGATGTGCCATGTGACTAGAACAGAATTCCTTTTAAAGGCCTAAAAGTTGTCTGCACAACTTTGTTTTTATTCTGCTTGCTATCAGTCGTATTCAGGCATAAACTTTTGTAATATTGCACTCTAAACTCCTTCAGTTTAAGTTGTCATTCATCAATGTTTTAACCTGCCCTACAGCTGTGTTCCTTCTGTGGTGTCAGAAGTTGTATTAAGATACTAGGAGTGTGTGTGTGTGTGTGTGTGTGTGTGTGTGTGTGTGTGTGTGTGTGGTGACTGGCAATTATGCATGGATGACCAGTGTATACAGGTCTTGAACTGAAATGATCAACTCTGACTGTTTTTGTTCTTGTTAACCTAACGTACAGTACTCTCTTGTGTCCACATTGCAGACGGCAACTCCACACTAACATGGCAGTCAGACTGTGCGATGTGGCTTCTCTGCTTAGAAGTGGTTCGTGGGCGGCTGAGCCTTGGACTGGGGTCTGTGGGATTTTTATTATTCATAGGCTAACGCTAATGATCCACTGCTCAGACCATACCAAATACACCAGTCCTTGCTAAAACTGGAGCTCTAGGTCAAATATTTAAGAACTAATTTAGTAGTGGGTAATTTATATGGAAGCTAATAACAGAACTGGTTCAATATCTGTGTATTGGTATGGTCTGAAACTGCTTTGCTTTAAGATTTTGATGTGCTTTTTCCTCTGTACCCTCCCCAGTGCAGTTAAACGTCACTTCGGACAGATTCACATATGTGCGCTCAAATGAGTATATAGGGTTTAAACTGAAAATGTCAAAGGATGTCTCTTCATGCAGCCATCTAGTTAACTTATCGAGCACAATTGTTCATATGACATGACACGTCTTTGATTTTTAACC
The DNA here is from genome assembly GCA_015163995.2 of Mormyrus lacerda. NCBI lineage: Eukaryota > Metazoa > Chordata > Actinopteri > Osteoglossiformes > Mormyridae > Mormyrus > Mormyrus lacerda. The sequence continues at coordinate 10,292,343 of JAABNX020000017.1, read as the reverse complement.
TTTTTGGCCAGTCTAAACTGTCAGGGGAAAACCCTATTGGTGACCCACTTCCTGGGTGTATCTGCTTCTTCTTAATTACAAGTGTTATCACACAAAGGTTTAAAAACAAGTTAGGAAGTCTTCAGTTTAGGTATCTGCATGTTTCAGTGCAAGTAGATGTGCTGTTTTGACCCGTTCTGCAAAGGGCTGTGTAGACCATGTAGCGCTGGAAAAGAGCCAGAGTGCAAGGCACTTATGGCTGTTGAGTGCCTGCCCTTTTGCGTGACTGCTATGTGACGCTTGCATGACTGCGTCTCGACATCTACTGGGGGTTCCTGTTAGTCTTCCTCAGCATGGCCAAGACATTGCCGCTGACCACCTTTAGCCACTTGTGCTGTCATTTTAGTTATTGTTGCAAGCTTGAATTTTTGGGAACGAGCAGGCATGGTGCCATAACAAGGCAACCTTGTGAAGAGTGATTCTGGTCTTGCTCTATGTAGAATCTATGAAATCTCACATCCTGAGCATGGCAGGTCTACTAGATGCCAATGAGGTACTTGGAAAATCTGAGGAAATGTGGAGATTCAGACTACAGTGGTCAATGATGGCATGTCATGCCACGGGGTTGCATGATTTTATATTTGGCAGCTTTGGAGACCTACTTGGTTTGGTCATTTTTAAAGTGAATTTTAAGGGGAAATGGGAGGATACACATGCAGTTGTTTTTTCTCCAAGGTGCAGTATAAGATGGTTTGGAATACTTGACAGTATGATGAATATCACACCTGCACAGCTGGCACCTGATTTAAATGTGGCTCATGAAGTCTCCTTAACACACTTGGTACCTATTAGTGGGAAAATGTATTAAACCTTGTCTAATCTTGGAAAATTGCCTAATGTAAAGATGACATTTGGTAGGCGACTAGGTAATGTTGCTTTTGAAACTTGACTCTTAATTGCCCACCTTAGGTGCCCCGACTTGACTGAAATGTCCATGTGATGGAGAACACTGCTGTTGAAGAGCATCCTTTAACTCGTGTATTTTTTTTTTTGGTTAGTGGATGGTGGACTGGGAGTCCTGACTTGGCTTTATTTTTTTTCTTTTAGCAGGTTATTGCTGCCATGGAAACACAGCTGTCCAATGGACCAACTTGTAACAACACGACCAATGGTCCCACCACAATCTCAAACAACTGCTCCTCTTCTGTAGAGTCGGGAAGCATAGAGGATAGTAAAACTAACTTGATAGTCAACTATCTGCCTCAGAATATGACCCAGGAAGAGCTGAAGAGTTTGTTTGGAAGCATTGGTGAAATCGAATCCTGTAAATTGGTACGAGACAAAATTACAGGTAAAGTATCAATCTCTTGCAGTGGATTCCTTTATGCTTGAGTTGGTTTGGTTCTTGTCACAGTAGTGTTGGTGTTTCACAATTTTCCTTCATAAAATAGCTTGCATGTTTTTGTCCCCAGTTTTGATGCTTGGTGTCACATTGACTTTCTGCTTCCCACAGCCTGCAATTAAAACGTGGGTCTCTTGCTTTAAGATGAGCAGTTAGAAAGACAAAAGAAGGCCCCACCAGAGCAAAACTAATTGTATGCCCTTTACGTTGGTGCAGTTATGAAACCTACCCAGCAGCAGGTCAAGCTGCTCCCCCAATTAAAGGCTTCCGTAATTGTTAAACATCTTTTGGCTAGTGTGTGTGTGTGTGTGTGTGTGTGTGTGTGTGTGTGTGTGTGTGTGTGTGTGTGTGTGTGTGTGTGTGTGTGTGTGTAAGCTTTATATTCTAATCCCTCACACCTATTACTCGGTTTGACGCTGTGGCTACCTCGCGTCTCAGAACCTGCTTGTAGAACGCAGTTCCGGTATTTTTACCCTGACTCGGAGCGAGGGAGGCTGCCTTTTATTCCAGTAGCCTTTGTCTACCTTCAGTAGTGGTAGGTCCTGATGTTTTCTTGGTCCCTGTGCTGAAATATTGTCATGCGATATAAGACCTTGTGTGACATAAATGCATAGCTACCACTAAATAAAGGCAGCATAGTGTCAGTCTTGTATAATGGTCGTCAATATTTATTACATTTTAATAACGGTTATGTGGCATTTGTGATATGGAGTAGGAAGGACTGTTTATCGCAAATGACCTTGTCTTTCTGTTGGGCATGGTGCATGGAGTCATTTGCATCACTTTCTGAAGTCTCAGCCTCATGACAGAGCTGGCTTCATAATGCAGGAGTATGTTAGATTTTGCTATAATCCAGCATTTCTTGTGATCATTATTGGTAGCTGATCCTATGAAGATTCCACTAACAATTAGCTTAGTTTCCTAGCTATGGCTAATGCTTGCTCAAGCAGTGAATATTGCAGTGTAGCAGTGAATATTGCAGTGTAGACTTGTCACTGTACTGCTCCTCAATGGCTTGGATGCAAGATGGATTTTTTTTTTTCCCCCCTGTAATTGCTGTGAACAATCTTCAGTTTTTTTTTGGTTTTTTAATGTATGCATGAAACACTGCCATTGGGCTTAACTGAACTTGCAAATGCCAAAAGTTTATCCCATTCGGTTCTCTTGTTGTCCTGGTTGCAGATGTTCTCTTGTGCCTTTACTTGAATCCAGTGCCCTGCAATCAGTGTTTATATATACAGTTTTCACCTTTTGGCATCTACTGTGATGGTTCAGGGCAGGGGAAGGGGACTGCCCACCAGATTTTAAGGGTTGTTTCAAGTCACTGTTCAGCATGGCCTGTAAGCTGCACTCCTTAAGCTTGTGTGTTCTGCTGTCACCGCTGCACGAACAGCTGTTTGCAGTGCAGTTCCCAAATACGGGAAAGGGGGTCCGGAAGACTAATCACTGCTACTGCGGCTGTTTCTAAAAATGTCCCACTGCACAGAGCTTCAGTAGCACCACCTGCCTCAAGGCTTGAGCAGTGGCGTCTGTTTTCAAAGGCCATTTTAATCTCCTAGTGATGACACTCGTGTTCCCTGGAACATGAGGTGGAGCAATTTGAATTTCTGTACTGCAACATTATGGTATTCTCCCGTATATTTGGGAAAGGGGGACACTGCTTTTGGAGGGGTTTAAACTTGCACTCAAGGTTTCAGCTACGATTATCGTCCTTAGCAGCAGGGCTCTTGATATCTGGGGAAGGCTATGCAGAAGAAATTGTTGCTGGATGTTGCTGCAGGAAACCTGATTTGATATCTCTGCAGTCTGAATTCTGTACCTGTACTCATGTTCGTTGCTTTATAGGTTTATCTACTTTGCCAAAATCAGCTCTGTACAGCACTGGTCTTTCAGGCTGTTGTGATGGGGGGGTGAGCTGTCAAAAGGCTTGATCTTAGTTTAATCTCTCCTTTTTAGCAAGGAATGCATTCAATTTTGTCAGCCCAGATGAAATTGAGATGTGAGGAGAAACAATATGGAACATGTAGTTCCATTTAATGCATGCAGTTTAGAGCTAGGTGTGGCGCTGTCTGCCTTGGCCCTTACTCAAGCTGCTGGGCTTCTAGCTTACTAATGCCGGTTTAAAAAAAAAAAAAAAAAAACAGGCCACCATTGAACCAAATTGCTTGGCTTCTTCTAAGTGGTGTTTACTCTTCATACGGGACCCTGAACCATCTAGAGACTGCTCAAAAGGAGTAGGAGGAGAAAATTGAATTAATGTTGCATTTTCTCATATGCCAGAAATGAGCTCTCTTCACAGGCACCTCATTGTTAATCCTTACTGCTAGTTTCCTTCATGAAATGCAGAATGGGGAAGAGTCCTATTCGTGAAACAGGGTGAAGTAATTGTATGTGAGGTCATTATTCTGCGGGCTGCTTTAAATAAAGCAGTCTTGCTGTGCGAAGCATTGTCACCTAAATGCCTGCTGGTGGTTTAACTTGCAGACAATGCGTGTCATTCTTCTGCTGGGTTTAACACGTGCCATTTACACCTCAGCCAGTCTGTTCCAACATCAGCATGTTTGTTTGTGTGTTGCAGGGCAGAGTCTTGGGTACGGATTTGTGAACTATGTGGATCCAAAAGATGCAGAAAAAGCCATCAACACACTAAATGGGCTGAGACTTCAGACCAAAACCATTAAGGTAAGAATCTAACGAGATGTCATGGTGTAAGACCCCCCCCCCCCTCCCAACAGCCCTGTCCATTGGTCAGTATTGGCCTGAAAGTTTTCATCTCAATCTTCACCTGAAGAGTGTGTGTGTGTGTGTGCGCAGAATTTCAACTTTGCAGAAGGTAGGAGCATAATACTATCCTGTTGTCT
>JAABNX020000017.1:10275518-10288001 GCA_015163995.2 Mormyrus lacerda | reverse complement strand
TCATGTTAGTGTAACTTCCTGTAGGGGGGGGGGGTCACCAGCTGGACAGCTACCTAATTAAACCACGTGGACCTTCCTACCTGGGGGTCTATGTCAGGGCAGGATAAGCTTCTAAATCATGACTCTGCCTCTTGGGTAGTTTTATATATTGCTCGAGGAATACTTCTAGCAGCTGATGTGATTACAGTGGTTGGCAAAAACTCCCAATAGACTTAATCTGGAGCACAAGATTTTGGAAGTTTCTTGGTCAAAAAGGGCAATTTGCATTTTTGTTGGCTGTATATATGGTCTTGAATCTGCTCAAATGTGTACAGTCTTCTGCAAACAATGGCATGAACTCCTGTCTGGTTAGTTAAACTTGCCCTAGTTGTGCAGTTCATATTGTGAACGGCATCTGGCAAAGCAGTGTGAATGTTCTGAACACATTTCAAAAGGAATTGCAAGGATTTACTTTTTGGTAGTAAACGTTGAAATCTGAAGCCCAGTTTCATTGTTTAGCTTGAAGATGGGGCAGGTGCTCTGTCCTAATGGGTAAGTCCCTGACCAAATCCTATAGTAATTTGTATAGATGTACGTGCAATTGACGCGTCATGATTTTCACCCGGCAGGTCTAGGCAGTTTTTGCTCTGCCAGCATGAGTATTGCTCTGAGTTTATTGGAATAGGCTCCATGGATTCGCACCAAATCAAGTGTGAAGGTGAGCTTAGTTTCACCTTGGTTGCCTGTCCTCCAGGACCAAGGTGAGGTGGAGGAGTGTTTATTGATCTGAGTGCCAGAAGGGGATCCTATTTGAGGGTTTAATTAAAAGCAAGTTCTGTAGATGCTGGGAAGTCTTGTGTTGGAAGTGCTTAGCAGTCCTGACACCATAATTAAATGCTGAGGCATCGTGGCCTCGTCATGTGAACAGGAGCAGGCTGCTTATTGGCTAGTTCCTTAAGACCCATTTTACTAATGTTTTTTTCCTGCGTTTCCTGCACAGCAAAATGCAGACCGCTATAGAGAAACTCCAAACCCTTTTTGCATGATTACCATGCCATTGCGTGATCAAAGTGGTAAGAGAGCTTGCATAAACAATCTCTATGGTTTTGGAAGTTATGGAGCCCTGTGGGGGGGTGTAATTAAGTAAAGTCAAGTATTTTAGACTGTAGCTTGCATAGCCTGGGAAGCTCTTGACTTGGTTGCAATTTTTTTATTTTTAATTTTTTGTAAGGCGTCGGACTGATTTTAAACTTAACCAAAAAACACAAGGCAGAGAACTAACCGATCTTTAATCTTGCTAGTAAGTCGCTTTTCATTTGTTCTCTACCTTGCGTAGTGCTCCGTGGGTTGAGTGGTTGGGTGATCAGTGCATTGTCATTTTATTGCTAATCTGTGTCAAATGGACTTCGACTTCCAGGTCTGCATACAAAGCACAGTATCCTGTTTTGAATGTGTCAGGTTTAAGTACAGAATTGAGAATTTTGATCCATCCCCCTCGACAACATTGAGGTGGCACAATGGCTACCTTAGTCCTATTTGTAAAGGCTGGGTTGGCATCTACTGCATTTAGATCTGAGCTTATCACAATGAAGATGACCTGTAGGTTCAATGTTTAATACTCTTAAAGCGCAGGACTGGTTTCATGCAACTGTACCTAATTGGCTAACGGTGTAAAACAAACAAACATCCCTCCCCCACCCAGCAAAATCTATCCTGGTTGGTTAACAATCTAATTTATTAAAACAGATGTGAAAAATCACTCGCTCATTGTATGGTCTTATCTGCCTTTTGGTCTGAGTACATATGGTTTGTCGTATTACTGTAGTCAAGCTCGCCCATATGTATGATTCATACACACACACACACACACTACAGTATAAGCTGAATGTCCAGTTGCATAATTTGAAGGCAATTGCTTGTTTCTGGAGCCGTTTTCTGCAATTTCTTCTGTTGTGTCCACTAGGTGCCCCCCTGTTCAAGGAAACTTGGATCGTCATTCTGAGATTGACAACAGAAGCAAAATTATTTTTTTTTATTTGGACGTGTATCCTCTCTGTACAGCAGTTAGTTTCCAGACTATGTCTAAACACTTGGGCAAGCATATGCTTGCATAGTTTCCTGGACCTTTTGGCTGTTTGAGTAGCAAAAGCTTTGCCCCTTGTATTACAACTTCTGTGTGCATGTGACCATTCACTGAAAGGACATGGAAGTGCAGATGGTCTTAGGTGTTTTGTACTTTGTCAGCTGACCTTGTTTCAGTGAGTTTTTTTTTTTTTTAAATGCCATCATGCTTCACACACAGGCTGTGCTTCACAATGCCATGTGTTTGTCTCTCCCTAAATTGCTCTTGCTCCAGGTTTCCTACGCTCGTCCAAGCTCTGCGTCCATCAGAGATGCAAATCTGTACGTCAGCGGGCTGCCAAAAACCATGACTCAGAAAGAACTGGAGCAGCTCTTCTCCCAGTATGGCCGTATCATTACCTCCCGCATCCTGGTGGACCAGGTGACTGGTGAGTAAGGGCTGCCTGTGCTCTGAGAACCACAGCTATGTTTTGCAGTTAACGAAGATGGTGATATGAGGCCCAGAAAATCTCACACTGGAACTGTTCATAAATATGCATGGCGGAGAGTGGGCAGAAGTGGGTGAAATCGTTCCACGCCCCTGAAGGTGTGAGGAAGGGCTAAAATGTTTATAGCTATTTTGGTTTGTTTGAGCTCCTGTGCTGAAGTGCAATGGTTGCACTCCTTAAAAATACTTCTAATGAACTGCATATCTGGCTGGGTGTTCTCTCTCGGACGTGGGTTATTGGCAGGTTTACAGCTGGGGAGGCCTCTCGGGTAATTCTAGGTGTTAATGTTTTCCCAGACTCTAGGTCTTGTGGCGTCGGACTTGCTGTGCGCATGCCTGAATCGTTTCTGCACCCTTTGCCTGGTTTTCCTTACAGCACAAAGGCTGCTGTTTAAGTCATCAGAGGTGCTTCACAACCTTTCACTGACAGCTATATCCCACTGAACGGCAACTTCGGTTTTGTCACTAGTGTGTCCCAAGGAGCGTCAGCAAGAAGTGATCGTTTCCGACCTTAATTCGTGGACCTTCCTAGGTGTGTCCAGGGGAGTCGGATTCATCAGGTTTGACAGGAGAGTCGAAGCGGAAGAGGCCATCAAGGGATTGAATGGACAAAAACCCCCGGGAGCCACAGAACCGATCACCGTCAAGTTCGCCAACAACCCCAGTCAAAAGACGAGCCAGGCACTGCTCTCTCAGCTGTATCAGTCACCCAGCCGGCGGTACCCTGGGCCCCTGGCCCAGCAGGCGCAGCGCTTCAGGTCAGCTGTAGGGGGTGCTGGTCTCGGGTCTCTGGGGTCATTTTATTGGTATGTTTTTAGAAACCTCAAGTCTGTAAAGCCTACTAGGGGCCACCGACAACCCATTCACTAGTGGTGTCTGCTGGTAATGCCCTGCGTGCAGTACCTTAGACCATAAGAACTATACAAACGAGAGGAGGCCACTCGGCCCATCAAGCTTGGTCTGTGAGATGGTAGTTATTGGGTTTTTAGTTGGGACAAATGTAAATGCCTTCTTCAAACTAGATTTCGGTTTTAAGACCATGTAGAAATGTTAAATAAAAAAATCTTCATTTCCCTCTTTACATCTTTTAGGTTGGACAATCTCCTCAACATGGCTTATGGAGTGAAGAGGTAACTTGTCTTTGGTTTGATCTCCACGCAAGAAAATGCAGGCATTTTGTGGACATTAATTTTATGGTTTAAAAACTGGTCACTGCCAGAATAGTTGTAATATGAGAGCAACATTCCTACAGTGGTCGAGATTTGAGTTATACCTGGGTGAAAATGTTGGTCGGTGTTAAGCATTTATATGTATAAATTGCTGAATTCTATAAATGTAGCCCTAAAATTCTTGAATTTAAATGTATGGATGGGAAAACAGTTGGATGAGTTGAACAGTAGCAATTTCTTAGCCAAAACTACTGTTTTCTGCTCACATACAGTAATGTACTCATTACAGTAGTAGTAACAGTGCATTCCCTCCATTATAAGAAGATCGATGGATGCTTTTAGCTACTGTAATTACTAGCTTGCTGTGGTGCTAGTTGCAGTTGGGGAAAGGGGAATTATTTTGGTGTGTGCACCAAGTTTTATGAAGCTGTAGAAAGCATGGGTGGGAGAACTCAAATGAGGCGTTTTGACTAGAGAAGGCTGAAGGTGATTGGTCTGATGGGAATCTGTAGACAGTGTGAATGTATCGCTTCGTACTTCCGTACATGGTTCTGAATTTTAAACGCATGAGCAATTTTAAACTAGTTTGTGGTGTTGGATTTATTGCCAGTTACTGGTTTGGTTTAGTTTTTTGTCAAGGGTGCTGCTGGGTCACTAACGGCTTGACTTAGTGCAGCCAGCTTGTAGCGTTTTTCTTAGTCGCCTCAAGGCACCTGGAAGCACCGGGCTGTCCAGTCTTTGGAATCAGCCAACAGTAACGATTCATATGATCTGTATGCGGGATGTCAGCAGCGTAGAACGTCGTTCCAGGAAGTTGTCTACCTATACACTGCATTAGTTAGCCCACTGAGGAGCTGCAGAAATGATTCATGCCAAATATTTGCCATTCAAGGACAGGTTAGAAGCCCTGCAGGTGAGAGGAGGCTGCACAAGTGTAGTAAATCTTTGGAATTAGTCATTTATTTGCTTTATAAAACACTGATTTGAGAATGGGACATTACAAATGAATCAGGGGAGTAGTGCAGAGCACAGTGTTTTATTAGATGGGGTGACCTTTCTGGCAGTACAGAAAATCCAAGCTTTTGTTGTTTGAGTCAAGTATACCAGAAGAATGAGAATTTCTGCTGAACCGTATGTTAAGGCAGCTGTATCGATGTTGTGCCAGACTTGCACCTCCATACTCAGGCCTTGCTTTGCTTATGCAACCTTGGTAGTATAGAAAGTGCTTTTGTAGACTAATGCTAAATGTGAGAAACTTTGAAGGGAATTTAAGGCACTGTGGGGGGGGGAACTTGGAATGTAGATATGGCAGATCTGAAGTCTGGATGCTGCCTCTTTCATATACATGTCAGTGGCTGTCATTACTTAAGATCATTTTCTTTCCCGAATGAATGTCTTGCATTTGGAGTAATTTCTGTACCTGTTCAGCGACAATACAATTGGGGCTCTTGTACTCCAGCAGGTTCTCCCCCATGGCCATCGATGGTGTCACCAGCCTGGCTGGCATCAACATCCCTGGGCACGCGGGCACTGGCTGGTGCATCTTTGTCTACAACCTGGCACCGGATGCAGATGAGAGTATCCTGTGGCAGATGTTTGGGCCATTCGGCGCTGTGACAAATGTCAAGGTCATCCGTGACTTCAACACCAACAAGTGCAAGGGCTTTGGCTTTGTCACGATGACAAACTATGACGAGGCAGCCATGGCTATCGCTAGCCTCAACGGCTACCGCCTTGGGGACAGAGTTCTGCAGGTCTCATTCAAAACCAACAAAACGCACAAAGCCTAATATCTCCTCAGATTATTTATATAAAACTACAAAATTAAAAAAAACTTGACGTAAACTTTATACATTAGTCTTTGTAAATCAGTGTTACGAAAGAACTAATATTTAGCATCCAACAATGTATCCCCCCTGCTAGTCTTTGAAACTTCTTAGAATATTATGTTAGAGAATACTGCAGGTTTTTTTTATTGTTTGGTTTTTTTTTCCCTGTAAGGTCGCATTCTAATGCTGTCTCTAAAGGAGGACCTTGTAAAGTGTTACTGATAAGGTTTTCTTGTTTTGTTGCATACTGCTTTGAAAGTTAGTCTTGTGAGGCTGTGTAGTGACTTTTTTTTATTTAGTATTTTTTGTGTCTCTTGATTTGCCTTGAGTGCATCTGCCTTTTAAGTGACTTGCAGAACCTTTTTGTTTTTTGTATTGCAGCTCTTCTGTTGATGTTTATGTTGTGACTACTTTGTATTCTGAGTTGGGTTATTGGTTGGCTGCATAATGTTGCTTATTGTATAATTACTGGAGAATACCTTTTCTTAAAGCAGTACCTTGCCAAAGAGCTAAGAACCTCTTTGATGTGGGTTTAAAAAGCATCTATTTTTATAAAAAGAGAAATTTGGAGAAACTTTTTACTGGACCTGGAACAAATATTTTGACTTGGATACTTTGAGAAATATCTTCATATGACACCTTGTCAGCTTTTGAACTTTAACCCAGGAAGTTTGCAGTGGTTGAAATTTCTGGAGAGATGTAAAAGATACGTTTTGAGATCTTTGTATTACCTTAAGATTCTAGAATCCAGTGGCAATGTTGGTTCAATTTGTATAATCATCAGTGGGTTGTCCGATCATCCTGGTCATGTGAGACAGCTGATAGCGAGCTGTAATTCTGAAATGCAAATAAGAGGTTAATTATGCTAAATGCATGCAAATTATAAAGTGGGGAAAATTTAAACGGGGTGGGGGATTGGGGATAAAAATCGGTTCTTCCTAAAGGATCCCTTCAGACAGCTCATGATGTTTTTGTGATGTATTTGCTATATTGTTAGACTTGTCTTCATTGTAAAAGACGAGGATGGTTTTACCTGCTTTGTATAAACCAAAAAAAAGCAGCTGTAAAGGACAATAATGTAGCTTACATGAAGTTTTGGTCACTCCTAAGCTTAAATCTGTGACCATGTCTGGCAGGTGGTTCTTTTACTTCTGCTTTTACTTTTTAAACGCTTTTTTTATTTAGGCTTTGAACTTGGTTGCAAAGTGCGTTCTTTCTTGGTGCATACTGTATCATTTAAATGTGTTGCCTTTTTTTTTTTCCTCTCCAGTTACATTCTGAAAGTTTACATTTAAGTTGAAATACTTGAGTTGTCCCATGGACTGGCATTAGTGTATCAGATTTGTTGGTTGTTTGGTCTGTAGATAGTCTTGCTTCTGCTCTTAAGAAAACTATATAGACTTTTTTTTTTTATATAAATATTATATAAATATATACTTGCGTGGTCAAATGGATAAACCACATTTTTGAACAATTTGCTTACTTTTCATACAGAAAATGTGATGCATATAATCTCTTAAAGGTATTGCAGACTTCTGATGGGTGTGGAGGGAGGTGGGTGAGTTTTGATGAGGCGTCTCTCTCCAGTTGAACAAAAGGCGGCTGGGGTGGCCTAGATGCACTGATTTTCGTTCTGCTTTGTATAAACTACTTGATACCATGCTTCCCCTTATAATGAGCAGTGTGCTATGCATTTATTTTTGCAACTTATTTAGAATTTAATTTATTGTAGAACTTAATTCCTTATAGAAGAGCTTTGCACAGGTTTTGTGGAGAATGGCTCTAGCTTTCCCTTGGTCTTTTGCTTTGACGGCTAAATAGACCAAGTCCCCCTTCCACCAAAAGCGTAGACGGCACTGTCGGGCCATAGGCCTCTTCCTGTGTGTCAGCTTGAAACATGAGCTTGATTTATTTATTTGAAGTTGTACAGTATGACTCTGTTCACAGCTGTTGGGATAGAATATATCTTTTTGTTAAGTATTTAAAAGGATGTACATGTTCTTTTTGTGTTTGGATAATACTTTGTATTTTTTCATGTTCTGTACATCAATAAACAAATTGAAGGGAAATGTTCTTTCGTAAATTATGCTGACGCTTTATACACCGTTGACAACGTTCAGTAAAACTAAACGGGGATCATTGAAAAGGATGTTTTGGGAATTACAGTATTAAATCAGAAATTGATTCAATCTGAACAAATTTGTGGGATTGACTAAGGTGTCTGTGCTCCAGATTATTCACGCAGCCCATGTCATGTGGTCATGATGCAATTTTGAAACCCCTGCTTGGCTTTCAAATGAATCCAAAACCCACTTTTTTTTTTGTGAATGAGGCATTACTCTGGTCACCAGCTGAAATGTCTTTTTTTTTCTTTTTCTTTAAATGTTACAAGGTATGTATTCCTGGATCACACCAAACTTTTGCTTGCCAAAATATCTCCCTATCAGAAGGGGATTGCGATACTATTGCTGTAAGTGAAATAAGTACGGTATGCAACAATAGATTGACAGTGATTTATCAGCTAGTGCTGTGACTGTATGACCCAACAGAGATGCTAAAAAGCTATTCTCCAAATATAACAGCCACACGCACACATGGCTACGGTTCTGAGATTTGTATCAGTATTGCGACACTCGGAGGAATTGTACAATCCTCAATTTCCCCAGTCACTGAACACATTGGATCAGCTCAGTTCTCAAAAGGGTAATGTCAAATCTAAACTTGGGCTAGATGTTCTTGAGTAAAATCCAATTGCAAAATGTAGTTGATGCTTCTGTTTACTATTCACAGTGAAGGTCTTTTACTGGTGGTCTTGCTCCTGAACACAATGGCCTGGCCTTTGTACCTTACGGGAAAGACCTCTGGCTGCATGTTCCCGAGCAGTTGGCATACTCCATTCTGTCAGGTATGGCTGTAAGGGTGACCTGCACATGCAGCATTTGACCACTAGAGGGATGAGAGCCTGGGTAGATCCTCCTACCAGTATTTTCTTACCATTCCACAAAGTCCCTGCACTATGTCCTTTCATGCCCCCCTCACTGTGTTGCACATATAGACATGCATATTGGTGCATAGTCCATCTTTCTCACTGAGCTGCTGCAAGCACAAGGTACACGCTGCACCTTTTGATTTAAAGCGAGCAGTGTCCCCACCCCCGATGGCAGCGGCACGCGGGATAGCCTGCCGTCTAGCGGAACCACAGTGAGCTGTAGGACAGCAGATCACAAACGGTGTTGGACTGGACCTCGGCAAGGTGATGTGGAAAGGTTTTTAATGAAGAATAATCTTTTCATGATTTTGGGTGTAGCAAAAAACATGTTTACAAGTATCCTCTGCCCAACAGCTATTTTAAGCCATATTTGACCTGTAAAAAGTTCATAGCACTTCCTGCCTTATTACAGAGAGGAATGTTTCCACTGGCCTCCCACAAATCAAACTGCAGCCAGCGAGGATGCTGAGCCAATAAATAAAACACGTCTGTAAATTTGGACAAGAAGCATGGAGATCAGCAGATGCTGGTAAATACATCTGCATGCGTTTGCCTGCCAGCTTCATTTGCATTCTCTGATGGCTCCGTGGCATCCATCGACAGTGCTGCCCACAGAGCTGCTCGCCAGAAAACTGGGGAAGATGTTTGTGGAAAGGCATCGGCAGTGAACATTTCGGTTAGCAGGACCCAGTCACGCCCACATCTGTGGTTTGGAAATGCTCCGGGAGATGGAAGTGGATTTGCTAGTGTGCGTTTGAGGGAAACCAGGTGACTGCAGAGAGTTGTTTTAGAATTTGACCAAAGCGAAGCTTTTTTCCCCACTCTGCTGTATATTGAGCATTTGATCAGATTTCTAATCACGGTGGTTGCATGCAGCATGTTCAGCTGTCTTAGTCACTGTTACGGTTATGCTATGTTCTGTGCTTTGTAGTCAGAAACATTCTAGAATGTAAATGAACCTTTTCAGATCGGTGAAGCTGTTAAAACATCCTGACGTGCCTCGTAACTCGTGTGCTGAGCTGGAAGCTGCTCCCCCTCCATGGTCAGTTGCGTTTCGTCTCGTCAGGCTGTGTGACGTGACTCTCGGGTAGTGGGGAGGGTTATGCCTGAGACGCTGGGGGGCCGGTCCACCCCGCCGCCGCTGCTTCTGGACGCGTGCATTGAGCTTATCGACAGCCGTACCCCAACTTTACAGCTGCCGGGCGCATTCGCGCAGTACACCACCTACTTGCACTTACCTCTTGCAATCTCCCAGCTGGCGTCAAGTCCCTGCCCCTCCCCCCCCCACCGAGGCAAATGGAAGATCAGATGCTACTTTTTACTCAGAACTACAGAGCAAATCTCAGAGGACAGAATGTGTGCTGCATGTAATTAGGCTGGTTGGGAGTAGCTGTTCAGAAGTGAGATGGGCACACAGATCGTAGTGCTGTCGCTATTCCTGGCCTGTAGCCTGAGTGCTGTACACCTGTAATGTGAATTTGTTTTAAGTTCTCTGGGTCTAGTTCTCATTTAAATGTGGCCTTTGAATATCAGGATTTCTATGTGCTCGAATTGATCTGTTTGTTTGAAAACAAACGCGTCCCGTGATATAAATGATGGTGAACATATCTAATTGTGTTCCAGACAGAAAGCGGAACATGTGCCGATAATTTGCAAATGGTGGCTGATTCCAGCCAGTGTGCTGGAAGTGAGAATTCAATTCCGTTACAGCAGGCAGGCTTGAAGCCCCGACCGAGACTTCCCATCTAATTACGTATGTCTTAAAAGGTGAAGCGTGACGTGTTCGGTCACGACGGCATGAATGCTGTGGTTAAAACCAACGTACAGTGCATTTTTTTTGCACTGTTAAAGCTGCATACGGAGCAGTCAGAATACGGATTACTAGCTTGACTGCATATGTTGCTTTTAGTAAGTTTTAAGGCACAGGGGTGGAGCTTTGAGTATTCAGGCTATTGCTGATAAATATGACTGCTCCTTTCCCATGTTATACTGCGTGCGTATAAATCATTCCCCCCATAGATGGTAAATGAAATGTAAGTGGGACTTCACACAGCTCAATATTTCACTGAAACGTTTTAAACGAAAGGGGCTTCAGTCGATGGTTGGGAAGTGGCTGGGTGGATGCCTTTATGCCAAAATGTCACAGATTCTCCTGATTAAATGTGTCTCCTTTTCGGCGCATTTTCAACAAGTACCTTGTGAAATGTCCTCCTGCCACCCCGGGGTTTGCAGGGGAGCGCTGGGGGTTTTCCATCTCCAGGACCATTTCTGAGGAGGCTCCCGTAGCGAGAGGGTCGGCCAGACGGCCGTGTGCCGTGGACAGCAGCCGTCTCGCTCAGCCGCAGGGATCCCGAGCAGCTTTCAGTCTGCTGTCCCGCAGATCCCGTCTAAATCCGTCCCCAGATCACGTCCGGCTTTGTGACGCCCCAGCCGCCTGCAAGGCCGCGTCCTTTTCGTCCTGCCTGCGGGATGATCGATTGAAGCGGTGGCTTTAGCCGGCGTCTGCATCAGAGCACGGCCTGCTTCCACGCGCCATCCTGTGCTTTCTGCGACGGCGCATGCACCCCGTGAGGAAAAAGCCTGGAGAATAATGGCACTGTGACCGGGAGAGAGAAAAAAAAACAAACAACAGAAGGATATAAATCAACATTGGCTACCTCGTGCTCCAAGATGCTTTTGTGAAAATGCGAGCAGCCTTTTGGCTGGTGAAGGGGGCGTTTTGGAGAGCGCCCCGGGAATAGCTCTGGGAGGGGCGTCAATGGGGAGAGGGTGGGGGTGCTTCCCTTCTCGCCATGCGAGCCGGACGGCAGTGGAGCCAGCTGGGCGATGCGGCGGGGCCCCTGGCAGGCCTAACCAGCAGCTCTTGGGGTCTCGCTTTGGGGTCAACTGAGCCTGGGAAGACGGCCCCAGTCCTGGAGGTGACCTGGGTGCTGTTTGCTTAAGCACCACCTCACCTGTAATGCCAGGTGGGAGGGCTTGTCTGAATGGTGGCCATGCAGTCGGATGTGAGATGAAGCTCATATCTATCTGATGCACATTACTGTCAATACAAATCCTACTACACATCAAAATACAGTACCAGTCCAGAGTTTTTGCACACAGTGGATTTTCTACATTTGCATGTTACTTAGCAAACCGAGTATTTTTAGTAAATGTTAAGAAATTGACAGTATTGTAATCACCATTTCAGTACCTTTTAGTAAGAAAATGTCATATCTTTGATTCATCAAAGTAACCTCCTCTAGCAGTTATAACAGCAGAGAACATTTGAGAGAGTCATTCTTCAAGGGACAATAAATACTGCTCTATGATGTGATGAAAGTTAAGGGACAACCTAGAATTTGACTGTGTCATCACCACACAACCAGTTAATAGGACGTTGAGACATGCTAGGTCACATACTCTCCATGTTATAAAGGAAACTTTTTTTGATTTACATTTTTATATTTGTTCACTCAACTTTTCAGTGCTTAAATTTTTAAATCTGCAGTTGATGAAATAAGTGTGAAAAGTGGTAGCGTATATGACCAAAATGAAATTGTAGGTTGGTGGGTAGAATAATTTAACAGTCCCAATTTTTTATTTTTGTTAGGCACTGCAGTGCCTTTCTGATGCTGAAAATGACAGCAGAAAAGGGAGGGAGGTGGAAAAGCCCTCATTCTGCCACCCCCCAGCTGCGAGGAAAAACAGTCGGCTGAAGCGATGGGCCTGTAATCCCATCACTGGCAGCAAGCGATCTCATGCATGGCTGCTCCGCTGCTTCGAAGCTTTGGCCCTTTGCTATGAAATGGTTTAGTGGGGACAAGGAGGCCTGGACACAATGTTCCTACTGTGTGTAGCCAGCCTCAAGCAGCAAGTGTGTGTTTGTGTGTGATATAGTCTCTGGAGTGTATGCTTTGACACTCAGCCAGAGTGTAAATGTGAGAGGGGCGTGGCTAAGACCCGGCC
>JAABNX020000017.1:10217065-10227371 GCA_015163995.2 Mormyrus lacerda | reverse complement strand
CCCCCCCCCCCCCCCCCCCCCCCCCCCCCCCCCCCCCCCCCCCCAAAGCTGAGGTGAACACAAGCTCACTTTGAGTATTCTCAGAAGGTGGCAAAGCTGATATAGAACATACAAGGAATGGTTCACTGTAATTCCCAATTGTCAACACAGTCCTCTTGTACCAAAACCTCACCTGCACCCCTTTCACATCAAACCCCGGCAGCTATATGCATTATGCCATGTAAAGTAAAACTGCAAACACAAAAGCCATCATTCATTCATTTTCCAGATCTCAGCTTGGGAAGAATGAGCACAGGACAAGAAAAAACCCAGCCAAACACCATTAATGGACGATAAATTCTACAAACAAAGTGTCGGAAGTGCCTTTACATTAAGAGAGAGTTTGGCTTTGTACGACGCATGGGCAGTTGGAGGCAGCCCCCGCATCTTCGAACGCGTCAGCGGACTCCGTGGAGCGGCTTATCTGCATTAGCGCTGCACCGGCATGTTAATGCGCCACTGCCCTCCAGTCCCCAAGCAGGTCCTCCTCGCGGCTCCCGCGGCGCTCCCGCCTCTCCCGTCCCCGTCTGCCACATCCGCCGGCTCCCGTACCTTGAACTCCCCATGCATTCTGGCACCTGTAAACAGCCCGGAGCCGGTGAGAGGTGCAGCCGCACATCTCAGATCGTCGCAGAGCAGGGAAGGGCAAGGCAGGGCAGGGCAGAGCCCGAGCGGCCGGCTACCCACCCGGCCTGCCTTTTAAAGGAAGCTCCTCAATCATCCCCCATCCTCACAGGAGACAAAAACACATTGTTCACCAACAGAAGCTCTCCTTCACATCCAAGCAAAATCAAAGCACGGGCACCTTCGATTGAGAACTGCGATCTTATTCCCTTTATGTTTGGGCGCAAAAAAACAGATATACCAGCCTCTGACCTTTGCGACATTTTGGCATCACAATAGACACATTGAAACAGGGGGTCCCATGACTCTTTCCCGTCTCCTAGTCGTCCTCAGTGCAAAAAAAAAAAATGATGGGTTGATGAATGAGATTTTATCCAGGCATCAGAAAATAAAAGCTATTTTTTTAAGTAAGCATGACTGAGTATAGATTCTACCATAAATATTAAAAAACATGTATTTATTCAATTTTTGGTGAAGGAACTGTTTAATGACGTCTGTGTTGCACTCCACCCAAAAGAACATTTATCCAATGACAGACTATGATGCACAATATCTTATTGGCTGGTCATGCAACACTCTAGCCAATGGAAGGCCTGTTCAACAGCAGATCATGCTACACTCCAGCCAATGAAGTATCTGCTCAGAAGACCAAAAGTCTATTCTAAACAAACATCTGCCACTTACAACTGAATTGCTTTATGATCCCAGCACAGATGTTACAACCCGCCATTTGGAGTGGTCAGAATGAGCATTTCACCTCCAAGAGGATGATATCCATGGAGAGCTTTGAGGGCCCCATCCACCTCAATGACAAGCTCAGCCAGTCCTGTTGGTTCAGGAAACGAGTCTAGTGTAGTGCAGGCTATCATTGGAAAGGGAGATAAAGGGTAATTCAGTGATGGTTTAATAAAGCCAGATCCTGCTGCTCCACATTAAACAAAACGGGCATCAACTCAAACTGAAAATACACTCAATCCATAATAGTGCAACATTCACCAAAACAGGCTGCTTCTCATGCAAATGCATAACAGCTCAGCAAGTGGTCGCCATGGATGAAACGCATAACTGGAAATGTATCCCTTAGTCATTTATTTTTACGCTTTAGAGCAGTAATATCACATGATGTACAGAATCACTGCAGCTATTTTCACGGGACTGGCTTACGGCCAAGCTTAATGCATTAATCAATTGTTTTGTTTGTATTTCTGATCCGAGAAAGTTGAGGTATAGGACGCAAGAAAACACAAGCGAACGTATGTTTGGGCAAGTGGTGAACGGTAAACATCTGCTGACAGCTGGATCAGATGGGCGTGTGAGATCAGAGGAAACGGACTGACGGAGCCACACCGCCGTCAAGCAGGCATCAGCCACTATTTTTGTTGCATACGCATCAAACTATATTTTGTTTTAGCGGGTAGGTGGCATCGCCCCTGCTTTTTGTCTATTTGTTCATCTCTGCAATTTGGAGTGTAATTACCTGGATTCCTACAATGCGACTTTCCTGCAACGCTTTTGAATAAAGCGCAAATTGAGCAGAGTACGTCAAAACAAAAGACAAGCAGAATGAATGAAACCCATCAGGCGGAACATAAACATTATAAGGGAATAACTACCTACTTTGTTCGGCCTTCGTCGACTCATTTTTTTCTACGTGTCATATCACACATTGTGTCATAAAGGCATTTTAAAACCTGAGAGATCAGGCAAACAAAAAAAATACGATGCATCTAATCAGTAGGCCAGAGTCTCATCCGCCGCAAGACGCCATCTGCCCTTATAAGGTAATTCCCAGCTGATTTGGGAGTGCAATCAAATCAAATATATTTAGCACTCAAACCAAAGACTACTCTACACTTTCAAGGCTCAAGACCTATACAACAGGGCATTCTATGGCCATAACAAGGCTGAAACAAAAGCATTGTTCATTTTTTCTATATATTATATAAGAAATGATCCATCTACCTAGAGACTTACACAAAAGCTGCTCCAAAATCTGTCTAAAATTTTATGTGACAACCAAATAATTTTCATACTTGGCCATGAGATGTTTATTTCCATATCATTACTTTCCAATACACACAGTACAGATGCATTAGGAGTACCTGTCTAATGCCTATAAATAACACGCATAGGAGTTAGTTTGTCAGAAGTGACAGTCTCTTGCTGTACATGATATTCATCTATGTGTAACAAAATAAAATGATACACGAGTGTAACACACAGGCACGTCACATATATTTAGTACCGTTAATGTATCAGCCAGGCTATGCATAAACAAGGACATGTCAAAACAGCAGCGGTAACTTCTCAAGGTGTTCGAATGCAGTCAGCAAACACCAGTATTTCTACACTCAGGGAGGCCGTTTGCTACTGGAAACATACAAGGAAACATTAACAGGCAGAAAGCTCAGGAAGTGTTATTCTCCCATGGTCAGAAAAATTAAACAATATCCCAAGACTAACTCCAGATTTCCACAGAAAAAGATCAACTACTTATATTATAATCAAACAATCACTTTATCAGTTTATAATACCAGACAATTTCCTGGGACTCAATCTGTGAGACATAGAGCTGAGTAGCATTGCTGCTCTGATGTTGTAACATGTTTTGTCATAATGTTTTTAAAAGAGAACTGGAAGCACGGTTCTATTGAGGGGAAGAAACCACTTATCAAATACTTTGCTGAATTCTCATAATCTATTATACGAAGTCTGGCGATGGACTGACCTGCCGTTGAGGATGTCCTCTGTACTGTCAGGAATAAGCAACAGACTCACCGTAACCCTGTGCAGAACAAGCAATTATGAAAGATGGATGCATGCATACCATTTACTGCAATCTTTACATATAATATATCCATATATTTACATATTTAGCAGACACTTTTATCTAAAGCGACGTTCAACTGAGGAAGCGGGGTCAGACGGTCCCTAGGGCTATTGCGAGTTAAGGGCCTTGGTCAGGGGCCCGATGCTGAGGGTTCAGGGCGTCGCTCAGGGGCCCGATGGTGAAAATAGTTTTTCTTAACAGGGCATTACAAGGCAAACATACACCATAACTCACACCATAACTAGCTGGCAGGTCAATTTGTTGCTTATAATCGGTGATCTTTAGTTTGCAGAAGAAACAGCCCCGTTAATTTACAATAACAAATGAGACCTACATGCTAACCCATTAGGAGAGGTTGTGTGTATTTCTTCTTGTTCACAGGCCCACAAGGGCCTTTCATTATTAGATTAAAGCACATGGGTTTATGCTCCTCATGAAGGTACTGCCAAAGATCCAAACACAAGAGCCGGTCTCGCTACATGCTAACTGCACTTATGCTAACTGGGGTTTTTCAGAACCAAGAGGAGGGGAAAAAAATAATACAATCCAGCTATGGCACCGCAGCCATCAAAAAATACTGAAAATTATCCGCCTGTATTCAGGCGCGATTTTATTTTAGGCAAAAATTTTAAGTTACAGTTCTGACCATAAGGAGTAAAAAGTTATATTAATTCAGGAACAGTCTAACAAATAGGTTCTGGATGTAAAAGAGGGAATCTGTTAATGCATCTGTTGTAGCTGTCAGGTGACAAAGAATAAAACCCTTAATTTCTGGCTGGCAAAACCATAAAAAGGGTGGAAAAAAAAGATTTTAACATTTTGCTGCTGTTTGAAATATGTCATTATAACAAAACTCTTAAGAGGTGTTGTATAGTTGTACTGTTCATAAAATTAAAATGTAAAATCAGCAACTCCAGGTTTGTGGTCCCTTTGACAAACTGCAATCTGACAAAAAAGGAATATCTTTTATTCTGCCTTTTTTAAGTTGCTTTGTGGGTGAAGCAGTATAAATATGAAAAAAAATATCTGAGAATTTCTGAGGTTTTAGTGATGAAGGGTTAGCTTTGAGGAATTAATGCATTCTTTACCTAGACAAATATTCAGCTATAGTCCAAGACGACTCCTTAAAAGGCATCTCCCCTCAAACAGATCAGATTTTAACACTCTGAAAATGATAACGTGTAACCCACAAAGCTGGGCTGGGTAACTAATCACGCTTTAAAGGTTAACTTACAGATATGAGCTGTATATGTTACTTCTGTTAGAAGCAAAATCAGCGACTGCTTGGTATGCGGATGCAGGATCTCAGAGGGCGGCGCAAAGTCATTCGAGTTTAGGCTGTTTGAAATTAAGTTTGACCTGTGAGCTGCTCGTCAGATGCGTGACTGACCTCTAGGGGGCGCCACTACGGCTGTTGCTGGGAGCTTGGAGCTTGGGCCTGACTCACGGACGCAGTGGACCAACAGGGGACAAGACACATGAGAAAGTTTGCCCTCTTCGCAGAGAGAGGACATGACAGCGTGGACTTGAGAGCGAACTCTTACTGATCCGCAACAGAGCCATAATGAGATTGTCCTGGGTCATTACCTTAAGGGTCTGAAGCAGGGGATGTTCAGAGCCCATCTGAAAAGAACTGGACTGAGAAGGACTAAAACACTCATTTTAAGGGTTCTTGTCTTTTACCAGTGAGCATGGCATGCGGTAAAAATTATGCAGGTGCATATTTTATGCTAGCGCGGTAATTCTCAAATAAATAAATAAGCTGGGGCGGATAAAAATAAAGTCATGACAATAATCAAGTTCTTCAGGCAGGTGACCTACATCATCCACCAAGGGTAGCCCACGTTAACCCTGAGAGAGAACGCGGCCTTCACGTTAGTGTATTATCTACATGCAGCATTTATTTCCCAAAAGGATTATATACTTTAAATCAACTTGTTCCTGCTGAATGCTGGGAATGTGTGTGGGGTGAATTACAGCCCTCTAAACTCTCAACAAACCGCTGAATGCCGTGGGTTTTTACAGCCAATTAAATTTTTGTCATAAAATAGTTTAACATAGCTCCCCTGAAGAGCTCAGCCTTGGAGGAGAGGGGCTGGATAGCGACGTGGCCCCCCGACACAGCGGGATGGTTCTTTTCCGTGTCAGTCGCGGGGAACAAGCTAAACACCAGCCGCTGGAAAGATGAGTGTGTTTGTTTTTATATTTAAGCAAATAAGCAGAAAGGCACAGATCAGCCATGTGAGATGGTGCCACAGTCATATTACTGCATGTTATTTAGGTCTTCAAATATCATATTTTTGCAAAACATTCAGGTTACATATTCTGATCAACAACTCCAGCTACCCTCAGAAATTCACTAACAGGACCACATGTCTAGTACATTTGTGACCACAGTCAGAACCATGTGCAAAAACAATGAAGGGCATCGTTATAGTCAGTGGTATCTATGACAGGGATGAGATTTTACAGACAAGGATTGAAAGTGGGAAAAATAAAAATCTGCTCCAAAAATAGAAACCTTTAAATGCCATGAGCTTCCAATCACAGTCCAAGGACATTCACTCTGCATGAATAGGCACACACCTTCACACACTGGAATATTTCGTTTACAGATTTCAAATGGATTTTGCAGATGCACATTTCTGCGTGCGTGAGGAGGTGGGGATCTGAGACCGACTTCTCCTGGAAGCTGAAGCCTTTGTAGAGTCCACACCGTAATTTAGTTACCAGAAGCATTCATTATTTACAGTAAGAGACCTAAAAATGGATCGCCCAGCAGAACGTTTATTCTGGTACACTGCAAGATGAGGGAACACGGTGGGGATGGGGACCGGGTCACAGTTAAGGGCCATTTCTCACAGAACGGCTGCACTCTGTGTACCAGTGAGGGGGACAGGGAGACGTTCTGCACCTGAGATGAACAGGTGGCAGGGCGGTATCACAGCTCTTATTGGTCAAGGAGTCAGACCACTCACAATCGCTGGCCATACAGGGGGCCAGGCTACTTCTATGTCCAATGAGATGTGAATCTGCATAACAAGTATATGTAACAGCTGATTAAGAGGACTTACCAAG
Organism: Mormyrus lacerda; assembly: GCA_015163995.2. Classification (NCBI taxonomy): domain Eukaryota; kingdom Metazoa; phylum Chordata; class Actinopteri; order Osteoglossiformes; family Mormyridae; genus Mormyrus; species Mormyrus lacerda. The sequence goes on along the minus strand of JAABNX020000017.1, from coordinate 10,220,800 downwards.
GAAAAATAAAACTGAAAAGAACGAGAGCAGTGCTTAACCGGTATCTTGAAAAAAAGAATGCAAACTTTCATCAGCTTAAAGCACCATTTACAGTAACTATTGATGTGCCGTCATATAAATTGCTTTTATGCAGCTGACGTCTCAGGTGGGAATCGATTTCAGATCTCTGCACTGTGTTGCGTGACCCTGGAGTTATAAAGGGTATAATGTCCTCCTTGAGTAGAGCCCTCATCAGCTATTAAACGCGACTGAGAATGACTGGCATGACACCAGCCCGGCGCCAAATGGGCTCGCAATGAAAGGTCAGCGAGACGATGACCTATCTCAATGTCAACAGCCGTGCTGAGAGCCAGGGGAGACTAAGAGCCGGGTTTGTTCCTTCGGAACACTTCAGACGACGGCGAACGGCTTGACCACTAGTGCCCACCTGCATCTCAACATAGCTAACAAGGGATGCAGTCCAACACGCTTAACAGCAGACCTAACACCGGAGGAGAAGCAGTGCACCACAGATATACGACACGTTTGCCTGCTGTATGCACGGTACTCACCTGGGCTTATTAGCCACGCAGGCGTTTAATAGGCAGTCACAGAAGAGAAGGCCCTGCCTCTTCACCAAGGCAACCTGGCCAGAGGTCCATCTGTTAGTCTCCATGACTACGGTTCAAAAACAATAACTCTGGCTATGCGAAAAGGCTAAGCGTCTTCAGCTCAGCCTGTGTGCAAGCTGTACCCTAAAGCTTCCGTTCACCCCCCCCCCCCCCAGTCAGAACAAGCATTTCCTCAAAACGTACTATACTACAGCAGCTCAGAAAGCCGGCAGAATGGTTGCCGGGCCAGAATCCGTCTGGCAACTGTCTCCTGAAAATCTTCTTGCATGGATCATGGATTTGATTGGTAAATTTCTGAAATGAGGTCACAATGCCTTTTCAGAGCTTATGCAACAATCATGTCAACTTCTTATAAATAGACACAAAGTTAAGTGTGTTACATAAATATTCTCGCGGAGAAGTGAAATCAAATGGCTGACTGAAGACAGAAATGCATGATATTTACCCGACAAGGGGGCAGACTTACTCTACGTCTGGGGTGCTGCTGATCTCACCCTCACTCATCCGATAATTAAGCACATGCTGTGCTGGGGGGTGGTGAAGAAAATAGGAGAAGCTGGGACAGGCTTCAGAGCGGACCTGAGAAGCTGGGACAGGTTTCTGAGCGGACCTGAGAAGCTGGAACAGGCTTCAGAGCGGACCTGAGAAGCTGGGACAGGCTTCAGAGCGGACCTGAGAAGCTGGGACAGGCTTCTGAGCGGACCTGAGAAGCTGGGACAGGTTTCTGAGCGGACCTGAGAAGCTGGGACAGATTTCTGAGGGGACCTGAGAAGCTGGGACAGGCTTCTGAGCGGACCTGAGAAGCTGGGACAGGCTTCTGAGCAGACCTGAGAAGCTGGGACAGGCTTCTGAGCGGACCTGAGCAGCCCAAAGAAACAAAAATCACAAAGAAGTAGTCCTTCCATTTTCAGTTCATCAAAGCGTAATATGGGGGTTTTAAAGTCCTCATGGTATCAGAGAATCACCCTATAATCTTGGCTGAAAGAACTGAACCCTCACACTCTGTCCTTAAAATTACGGGGGACAGTGACAACAGCGTGTTGCTCTTCAGCTGGAGCAGTGTCTGTTACCATGGCTTTAGGCTGCTGGCAAGTAAGGCTCCAAAACATCGGTAACATGGAACCCATTACGACAGTCTCTGCCCGGAAATCAACCAATTCAAAGTCAGAAGCCACAGCCAGAGAATCACTCAATCAATAAATCACTCAACCACTTTCACGGTTTCACTGCCTACTGAGCATTACTGTACTAAAGCAGGAGCGTCGGCCAGCCGGCCGATCAAACTTCATCTAAAGCTCAATGCCAAACAGTCGATAAATCAAAATTTCCACCATTATACTGCTGGCCTTTCTGCACAGAATTCAAAGTAGCGATTGATCAAACCAAGAGTACGACGACTTTACAGAGCCCATCAAATCAATGAAGCGATGAAGTCAATCAAAATCATTCCGTTTTCCCTTTGCATCTTTTTCTGAAGGACATTATTCAACCAAAATTATAATACCCAGGGGTAAAGGAATTATTTAACATCAGGAAGATCTGCGGGAGCGTAACTACGATGGAGATACTCCATAGAGACAAACCAATGTCTTTATATTACATATTCAGTGGAAAAACAAGCTGCAAAAATTTGTAGTGGTTCCGCCATTGTGACGTGATCCGGATTTATTCTGGATTTATTTTTGTTTGTTTGTGTTTCTTTCTCACTCATCAAGCCCCAAGGAAAACATGGCCGCTCATTTGGATTAGATTTTTTTTTATTTTTATTTGTATAAATTACGTCAGTCGGGTGAGATAAACGCCAGCAAAGCTGCCGTTTCCCCATCCGCGCTCTCCTCCGACGTTAAAGCCAAGTGTGGGGAGAAGGCCGCGTGAGAATCACACTCTGGAACTTACATTTTTAATAAATAACCTGGCACCCCCTGGGGGCAGAGGCGAGTAACTGCTCACTGGGCAGAAAAAAAAGCTTGTGGCTAATAATGAAAGGAGAAGAGGCCAGAAACTGGCATGTTTACAGGAAGCGTTTCCCCCTATCAATTAAGCTGGAAGAGATTTCGCCTCCTTTGGAGGATACGGCGGGTGATATTTTGGTTGCAAAAAGGGGAGCGGCACGGAAGGCAGCGCATGAATATTCCGCATGAGTAATGTTGCACATGCTTATTTTTGACATATTCAGTTTCCAGGGGGATATGCAGCACTTATGATGCAGGGGAACCATCTGTTATTTGTTGCCGGTGTTACAGGCCGAGTGAATTCTGCTCCGGGGAGGCAGAGGAGTTACGCCCCCAAACACCACTCCTCGTTCTATTCAGCATGCCTGTCAAGGCGACTGCAAATAAGGCTTTATAATTAATATTTTTTAATCATACTTGAACATACATCTTCTGCTTGACAGGACATTTTGCTGAGTGACAAAACACCACACGCTGCAAAAAGTAAGTCAGCTTCTTGCTATGTTACATATTTTATTCTCTCTAAAAAACACTTCACCCAAAAACAAATTTGCATAAAGTGTTCCCCTCATCTATAAAATGATTTACTTTTGTCATGCATGTTCAGTGGGAGCCTGTATCCGTGATTCCTGTACCTGCGGTTTTGGGTCCAGGGGAGAAGAAATGCTTCATACTGTAAGTTCCAAGCTGCACGTCTAGTGAGTACAGACTGTAAGTCTGTGAGGAGCCACAATACGCCAAGATATTTAAAAGAAAAAAATAACATAAATCTCCTCATTACAGGTATACAGGTACATGATCATTTTTAAATTTTATATCGTCTCTTGAGAATTAGAAACATCATAATCCCTTTCATTTGAGATAGTAAAGTACTGTACGGTACTGTATAAATGTACAATGTAATTCATTATGACAGTAAACTAAGTGATTTTCAGTGCAGGAAAATCGCGCTATCCGCCTCGCTATCCGCGGTTTCAGCCATCAGCAGCAGGAACGTATCACCCATAGAAACAGGGAGGGGGAATCACCGTAAGATTTTAATGCCATCTGAGCGGCACAGTACATCATTTTCTGCATTTAACTGTACATTAACAGAAAACATCGATATTAAAAAGGCAGGCTCCTGTGAAGTCAGGTGAACACAAAATAAAATTCCCAGTAATATTGCACTG
>JAABNX020000017.1:10171576-10185297 GCA_015163995.2 Mormyrus lacerda | reverse complement strand
ACACACACACACACACACACACACACACACATACATAAAAAGAGCGCAGGCTTTGCCATGGTAACAGCAGTCTTCATTTGCACAGGCTTTATCACCCAGCACATTTCACATCTAAAGGACGAAATGATTGCCCTGAAGAGGGGAAGAAGCATGTCGCACAATGCTAATTACACATCTTTGCTAATTACCTTTCCACACAAGAGTTAGCTTATTATGGAAATTTCCGGGAAGACGTATTCGCACATTAACCCTTTGCCAAGCACGCCGGCTTCCTTGACCGGCGCTCCGCAAACCTCGCCCGGCGCTCCGCAAACCTCGCCCTGACGCCTCTCTCTTGCCTCGCCTTTAGTTTTTAACCATATTTTCTTTATTATTCGTAGCAGCCGGAGGAGGAAGCCCGGCGTTCCAGCTCCTGCCTGGGTTTGTCACCGCGGCGACTGCGGCGTGATGCGGGAGTCCCGAGCCCACGCTACACCTGCCCCAGGCCTCTTATCCTGGGCCCCCCAGAAAAAGGGGGGGGGCACAAAATCTCAGCTGCTGTCTGACGGCTTCAATCTCCCTCCTGAGCCCGGGGTCACTATTGAAAAGAGGAAAAGAAAAGAAAAAGAAAAAGCTATGGCTGGGGGGTTGTTCCATTACAGAATGCATGCCCACTTTCAGCCGTGAGACCAACCTTTTATAGGCACCTATGATATGGAGCCTTTGACAAATTCATGAGGCTAAGTTCATTCACCATCGCCTGGACCAAGAAGCGGGAGATCTGTCGTGGGGGGGGGCTGAGTGGTCAGAGCGTGAGGCGGCGCAGGGGAAGTCGACATGAAACAGGCTCCACTTTCACCCGGCCACTTACCGTGACCCCCGCACACCAGAGAGATCACATCTGCACATTCTTCCTGCTTTCGGGAAAGTTTTTGCCATTGAAAATAATTAAGGATGCGGCCCCTTTAAAAAGGCAGCTTTGGTGACACACGCCGGTGTCACGAAATGCCGTCGGTCACCAAAACGCCACTGGCCCACTGCACCACAGCCAGTTATCTCTGCCTGGGGCCCAGAGCCAGACCCTTCCCACTCACCGACCACAAAGACCGGCTGATGAAAAGGCGAAACATCATCTCATTAGGCTTTTATCACGGTGGGCTCCCCCCACTCACTGCTGCAGGATTTAAATGAGAAGGGGGTGAAAAGTGAGGAGAAAGAAGAAAGGAGACCAGGATCAAAGGAGCGAGTTAAGTGATTAAGGCGGGCTGGTGGTAACACTCTCCAAGTCCGAGCGACCTTTGCGTTTGCGGCGCGGCTACAGTTAAAACCTTCCAGAAAAACAGGTATACAACCAACATGTCATAGGTACATGAAAACAATACCCTGTGACATTTACATTTTGGCAAATAGACCTTTTTTATTTTAAATAAGAAGGTCTAAGTACATTTAAATTTACTTAGTCATTGAGGTGCGTCAACCGCCCCCAATCACGGACGACCTTGGAAGACGCAAAAACTGAGTGTGTGTCATCGAGAGTGACTGTACAGCTGTGATTTGACACCATTTCCCACCTTGTTGCTGATACTACCTAAAATAATGAGGTCACCAATACGTACATGTCCCACTGATAAATATTTCCGATGTAGACAAGTGTGAATTTCGGGTAATTGGTCGGCCACGATCGACTGTCACCTGTGGCACAATGCATAAATTACAAATAAAATCCCCCTCAAAAGAGCATTCTTTAAGGACAAAACTGACCAAAAAGGATTATTTTTTTTTTGCCAATTGCCAACCTTGAGCAGCACCTCTATGCGGATCCCCAGAATCGTGCTTTGTTACATGACAAAGTGACAGCTTACTCATAGAACACCTGATCGCGGTGGGAGGCTGCAAAACAAACACGGCAGATGGGATCACAGAGGAATGAGACAAAAGAAGGGGATGGGGGGGCACATAAATGAGAAAGAACAGCGACGATAAATCAGACATCGTCGGGGAGGGGGGACAATCATCTGCTGGCTCGTGGCACGGCGACACCTGCTGAAAGGTCCCCGCAAGTGAAGATCCAGTCACCCGGCAGCCAAAAGCCCCTTCAGATCTCGGTGCAGACTTCTCCGAAAGCATGGGAGCTGACAGCCTCAGGGGGTTAATGAACAAAAGGGCTATATAACATCGGTCATCGATTAGTTATGACAGCCCATTAGAGAAAATTTAGTAACAGCTTGATTGGAAGAGAGCTTATAAAAACCTACACCAAAGTGTTATAAATATTAATCTTCCTAATACATCTTTGGATCAAGTTGTGGAGTCAGGCTACAGAAGACGCTTCAGGGGCAGATTTAAAACAAACTGAAAAAGACACACAGACCATCATGGACAGATGAAACCTATTGATCCAGAGCCCATCGCTCCAGGTTATGGAGGAGCAAATCCGGAATCGGATCAAATTCAGCAACGGCTCGCTTTTCTGCAGACGCAACCTTAGAATCCCCGACAAACGAGGATGTGTGGCGACCGACAGCTTTGCTGCGGACAGATGACCGGGTGATATGTGAGCTTGTAGTTCCTCAGATCTGCCAGGGCCCCAAGTGCCCTTTGATCCTGCACTGACTTCCACTGAGGAACGACAGACAGGATGCTTTTCTGAACACGCTTTGCCCAGCACACATTTATATTTACGATGACGCGAGTGAATCTGTCCAGCCAACTTCTAAGCAAGAACACTGAGGAACAGAATTACAGACAAGAACACAGACCGGGACAAACGACTAAAAGCTCGCCGGTCGGAATCCCGAGACGAACCCATTTGGATGCACACGGCGCAGAAAGCAGATCTGCAGTATGCGAGTGACTTCAAAAGGTGTGACAAACAAAATTAAAATTTAGCTAATTAAAACAGCCATTAATTCACTCCTATCACTGCAAACACTGCCAGTTACATTTACAAACACTAATCCAGCAATTAGAATTAAATGATAATCCACCACTGACCTCAACAAATAAAGAGAAAATCAACACCCCCTGGCATTCATGCAAGTGCTCCATTTCTTTTAAATGCCGTAAGAAATACTCCATCTATGCATCATCATTCCTTAAATTGCTTACAAGTAACAGGCTTCACCATCATCAGCACCGATGAGAGTCGACTCCAGATTAATCACCGAGCCACATGACTCCTCTCCGGGTCGTCCCTCGCATCCAGGTCCGACTCAGTACCCGGATCAGCTGGCTACCACAGCTCCTTCCAAACATTCTGTCACAGACCTGTGACCTGTGACCCAGCCCGACACCGGCTACGGTGGCCTTAGAAAGGGCAGGGATCATATTTACGCTTCCGAAAGGAGAAAAATCATGACGACCAGGAAGACCGATAAGCTCCAACACATCTAATATTCAATCACGGGAAAAGTTAGGCAGGGGCAAAATTAATATTCTTAAGACATTTGTCTGGTGCATTTTAATTATGAGAATCTCATTAGGATGCAAGAGGTCTTTTTTTTGGCTTCAAACGGTACACAATGGCAATATAAACGTGCATACAAGATTCATAAAACAGGCGTGATTTATTCCATTCGCAGATTAATTGGGCTCATTTAAATTGAGTTTCGTATAAATCAATGCATAACGTAATGCTTCTGCACGACAACCGTCTCAGCATTTATCTGCGCTCTGACATCGCAGAAAACTCTAATATATATACAAAATACACTCAAGCAGTTAGAATCCTGCAACATCCGGTCCTCGGGGACCTGCAGAGAGTCCACGTTTTTGCTCCCTCCCAGCTCTCTACTGGAGCAAAAATGTGGACTGACTGGGGGCCCCTGAGGTCCGGATTGAAAAACACTGTTGCATAAAATTGTTCAATGAAATTTGAAAATCATGGACCACCTAGCATTGTGAAGGCTTAGGGAAACGCAGCCCTGAACTGTTGTGCTGTATGGAATTCTCAAACTGCAAGCATGGTTGTTAAAACAGAGCTCATCAAATTATTCAGGGATCATCTGGATTGATTCGGGGCTTTAACTGCCGATGCCCCAGGCTCATAATGCATCTGACACCCAATATACAAGTGAAAAAACTCAGCTGCGCTGCCATCAAACCCGACCCCCTCCGGCACCCAGCCGCAGTCACACATAGGCACTGAGAGCCGAGCCAATAACCGTGACGTACAACCCCCACCCCCGAAACACGTCTGATATGGATGCCACAGCAAGGGCGGGCCCTCGAGCCACGCGTCACCGCCACGTCCCTGAAGGAGCCCGGAGAAAGGTCACCTCGCACCAGGGCCAGTGATGAACGGCCCCTCCGTGGCGCGAGCAAAGTCGCGTGACCTTTCACAATCAAAAGTTTTCCTGGGGGCAAGTCATGGCGCAACGGCGCATCAATCTCGGCATGTCGGGATGATGAGAGAGGCACCTGTTGGCCATTTTTCACAGAGCGCCACGCTATTGTGTAACAGGCAGGTGGTGAAGTGGCAATGGTTAGGAAGAGGCCATATTAAGTATTAATATTAGTATGTCGATTAGGGAGACATGGACAGATTCACACACTCATCATCTGCACACCAATTCTGCTCCCGTTACTCATCCACATCTCCCTCCATCTCGATTCACAGCAAAACCAATTAGGATAATTATATAAAATGAAACGAGCTTCATTCTCAGGACCCGACCACACATACATAGTGTGCGTGTGAATGACTGCCTGCTCTGGCCTGGTTATTTTTCAAGGGAACCTTTTTTCTGATCAAATGAAGCTGCTTTTGAGAATAATAACAGCAGGTTTCGGTGCCGGTGGTTTCTAGCAACACAGCTCAGGACGACATGCTTTTACATCAGGGTGTCGTCAGTCGGCTGGGGGGCTGTGGATGCGACTCATCCGGTAACCCCTGGCGGGTCAATTAAATTTTGGGGAGAACAACAACAACAACATCCACAAAGCAGATGGTCAGACCGAAAGTGGGGGGGGGGTCCTCTTACCATCCCCAGGGGGTTTCAGGGTCCCCATCACCTTGGTCTGATGGGCGCCAGCTTCCAGCTTCCTCTTCCTGTGAGCCTCCAGCTTGGTCTGGAGCCCAGAGAGAATCCTCTGAAGGTCCTTCAGCTGGTTCTGTGGACAAACACGGAGAATTACTGAGAGCCAGGAGCGGGGCAGTCCGCAGCACATCATAAAAGAAGAAAAACAACAAAAAAAAAGCAAACAAACCATAAACCTTGAGGCTGAAATATACCTTATAAACCTGGCAGACAGGATCTACGCTCGCACAGCAAAAAAAAAAAATCGTTCCGGCAGCCTCCTCCAGACGTAAGTTACGGCAACACCACCTCGCGAGGATTTCGAACGAGGACAAACTCTTCTTGCAGCAAGATGAAATAACAGATGTTAAAAATATAAGATGTTTAAACAGACACACGCACAATGTACTTGTGCGAGAACACTGGGACAGAAAACGGGGTAGAAAGAATACAATACCCAAATTGCCGAATATCTACAGGGCACAGATCAGACACTATTTAAATTTCCGAAGCTGTCGCACTTGACAAGGAAGCTCAGTCCAATCTATTCCCCTGAAATAGTTTAACACCCCTAATGAGAAAAATAATAAGTGTGTGTGTGTTTGTGCTTCCCCTCCAGAACAATCTCGGTAACGTAATGATGGATACGGCAAAAGCTGTTTGGCCGAGGATGACTTCTTTTCTAGGACGAGCTCGTTGATGAACTCAGTTTATCCACTGTGCCTTTCGCAGTGAAAGTGATTAATTGAGCTCATTTTATGTTGGTCATGCAAGCTGGAAAACAGGAGAGAAAGAAAAAGAAAAAGAACGCCCATCAATCGTACGGATATCTCCCTCCTCTCTGCGGAGAGGAGCAGCAGTAGGACGCAACTGCAAAGCGAGACTAAAATAATAAGCGTCAGCCTCGACCTTGCCTATGAGAACGATATTAACAGACGGGGGAGGTGGGACTCAGTATTCCCCTCCCATCGAGGTTCAGGTGTGGGGGTCACGGCTCGGGCTTGGAACCCAGCCCCAATCTGTCACTCAATCGCTACGGCAACTGAAAAGGCACGACTAAAAATATCAAGACCGGACTCAAGCTCTCGGTGCTCAGCGGTGCAGCGGACTGGCCCGAGCACTAAACGTGGTCATGTGACACGTGATGGGCCGAAGCCTTTGGCTCCACGGAGCTTCCGGCGTGGCACATGGACAGGGATCAAGGTGGTCTGACACGGCCATGGAGGAAGCAGGCACGGACACCCATAACGGGTCAGGTGACCGCGTGCCGCCTAAAGGAACGGCTACCGACGGGAAGTTGGCGAGAACAGTCAACGACAGACGGCACATGATAGGTCCACCCGTCAAGGTTTTATAGGCCTTACTTTCCCCGTTGGTTAAAGGCAGCAAGTGACTGCCATCTTTCATCTCTATTTCTCTTGACAGTAAACATGCAATGAGGGTGTCCATTGTGCTGTAATCGACCACAGGTCGGTTAGCATGCGCTAGCCCAAGGGCCACATCTGCCACATAACAGCTGCTTGGACTTGTGGCTCCTGGACTCTCCATCAAGGTCACACACCAATCAACCACCCCCTCAAATCATCAGCTCTCATGAGTTCCCATTTCACACGTGGATTGCAGCCTGCTACATCCATCCATCAAAAATGCTCTCTGGGAAGAGAACACACTGCATCACACACACGAGCTTAAGAGGACGATTAAGCAGACATTCTACAGCAGCCCCCACCCCCTTCCTACTGGCCGAGAGAGTGAGCGAGCGAGCGAGAGAGAGATGGGTAGATGGCCTACCTGCTTCTCCTGCCACATGCTAACGCCCTCCTTGATCAGCTGACGCTTCAGACGCATCCCATCATCCACGGCCCTCATCTCAGCCTCCAGCGCCGCTCGCTCCCGCTGACCCAGATTCCTGCCAGGGACCAGCTGCCATTAGCCACGCCGCACTCTACAGCACAGACCAAGCCCCCATCTCTCACCCCCTCTCGGCCCACAGCAGGCCAGGAGCTGGAGCGCAAATGAATTATATAAAGGGTGTCAGGGGAGAGAGCTGAGCAGCACGTTTCTCTCCATTTGGGGGGAAGGGGGGGGGGGGGGGGAGAGATTAGCAGGGGCAGGAAAAAATATCATTTTATAATTAATCACAATCCCGGTTCTGACGATTTGATATTGATTCACAAAATCCCAAGATCGATCTTTAGTTAATTTATGCCTTTTCCCTGTGACTTTGAAAATTTTTATTGAATTTGACTTGTATCAGTCCTCTTATATAGGCCAGGGGTGTCGGACTCCAGTCCTGGGGGAGCGGAGCCTTGTACTTTTTTGGGTTTCCCCTCATCTAACACACCTGATTCAACTCCTTGTGCAAATCACCACACAGCTCTTAAGCTGAATCATTTGTGATGAACAAGGAGAGAGCAAAGCTACACAGGGCTCCGGCCCCCCAGGACAGGAGTCTGACACTTGTGGTATAAGCGGTGCTACTTTCTATCTCACCTATGGGAGGGTCGCAACAGTACTATGCAATCACCTCACCTCGCCATCTTGGTGCACTGTCAGTCATGGTAATGGAGTCTCCGAGTATGTGAATGCAAGCAGGAATAGTCAAGTAGGGCTTTATTCTCACACCAGTGATCTTCAAGTCTGCATGTATAATTTATTTATTTATGACTGGGTACAACAACTGCAGAGGGAAATCTGCGGACAGAATGTTATTGTACTTACTCATGAATACACCAACAAATTTCATGCTTATTATATATTGTTTTTTTGTTCTCTTATTGATGCTACAGTGCTCTGCCCATTGTCGTCACGACAGATCTAGTTTGATCGCACATTAGTGAACATGTGTTAAAAGTAGACTGAATGCAGTCGAAATGGAACCCAATCAGGCACTTATGAATCAAAATCAAACTGAATTGTGAAGTCAAGGCTGATTCCCAACCCTCAACAATATGTTCCTCAAATAAAAAGATCTTAGATATGTGCTAAGATATAAATTAAGTTAAGGTCCTTCTGAAACATGGCATATAAGTTTTAGACTTGCCCATTATAATTTTCAGCTATTCTTTTCAGTCCGGTGTTTTTTTGCACTTTGAAACAGACAGGTAAGGACCAACAGCCGTATGCTTCTCAAATAAAAAGACTGCGACACAAGGCTTTAGCCTTTCTTTAGTGGTCTTCATTTCCAGGTACTCTGCATTTGTAAACCTGGGTCCCAATTAGAGCTTTTTAAACATCTCTCCAAATATGAGAAGCTGCTACATAATATTTCATATCTCATTTCTATCGGAATCATATATCGAATCGGAATTTAATTGGATTGAACTGAATCGTTAGCTTGAGAATCGAAATTGAATCAAAATTGGGGCATCTGTACCAATACCCAGCCCTAATCATTAGGTGCGTTGATATGGTCCAAACATCACAGCACTGCCCAGGGGGGGTCAGTACAGATGGAGAAGAAGCAGTCAGGATGTCCTTCACAATCACCTGCTAACATTAGAGACGCCACATTATACAAAAAAACCCCTAAGGGACATTCAAATCCGTCACAGGTTTAAAGAGAGTTATGATCAGACCAGCGAAATTTTAGTTGTTTTCTTGTTCATTCAATGTCATCAGCATTAGCAGCAACATGCTGCTGTCTCTCTAAAGCAGCTTCCTGGATCTCTAAGGGCCCCCCTGCACGTGAGCCCCCCCCCCCCACTGTCCACTCCTGGGTCATGGACCAAAATCCCGGGTCCCTGTGCCGACCCTGTGGCCCCCGCCGGTGTCCTGAGCCTTTAACCCCTATTAGCTTCAGCTGAGGTTATTGAGTTTTCCCCATTCAGGGGGGTCAACACCCCCCCCCCTTGAAGAAAATAAGTTTTAGTGTTATTAGCTGAAGTACAGCTCACCGGGGAAATATCTGTTACAGCTATATTTTCCAGCCATATGTCACTGGACCTCAATAAAGATTTTGGGTCCCAAAAATGCTGCCCTCCAGACCCCAGAAGTGGAAAGGAACTTTAACTGAGGGGAAGCGGGGTAGTTCAATCTTCTTTTTGTAAATAAATATATTTTATGAGACCGACATCACAGGCACCCAGCGGAATGTAAAGCGCTAAATGGAAACACACACACACAGACACAAACACCACACAGACACTCCTAATTCTATACTACACAGGTATAAAGTCCTGAAGCTAAAATTACCATATTTGTTTTAGACATTACATACCAGAACAGCTGTTACAGTAAATGTCTATTCATTAGCCATCTAGCCTTCTGTGTCAATCACATTCAGGCAGTTGCTTTACAGTGATTCTTATTAAATACAGTTATGGGCAACATTACACAACTTTAATTTGCACATTTATACACATAATCTCTTAGGAAATGAGGATAGACCATCCCCCATGCCATTAGAGAAACATTTCAAAAAGAAAAATCATTTACACACATTAGAAAATGAGCTGTTCTCCGCTTCAGAGATATTTTTAAAGCACCTTTCCAGTCCAGCGTGTGGAGAATAGCAGCTAGTGATGGTCCAGATACCAGCAGCCTTGAAAGCCTAAGCACCTGGGATCCATCCATCCATCACTGCCGCAATGTTTAAACAGTAACACACACAAGGGGGGGGTGGGGTGCCATTATACCCAAATATACAATTCTAGAAATCACACGACTGTATGCAATTCATTTCTACAGTATCCATGCCTTAGGCGTATTGACTGTAAGAAAAGGATTAACTCTGCCTCCGCAAGCAATCTCACAAAATTGCGTCTTTACTGTAAATCGAAAATCCTGAGGACGCAGAGAGACATGGATCAGCCAGCGCGAGTGGATATCAAGCAGCCAGGAGCCACAGAGTGGGAGGGGGGCGGGGGCTCGAGCCAGCAAAGGGACTGCAGCACATTTTGCTTTCCCAAAGTGAAAAAGCGCCCCCTAGCGGCCAAATGAGATGTACGCAGCATCTGAATTACAGAACTGACCGGATGACGGAACACTACTACAAATCAGATCATGCGTGTGGCACTCTAGCCTTCCACTAATGTTCCAAACCACAAGTGCGCATCATAGATATGTATCCTTTCAGAAAAACACCATAGCAATAACAATAATTATAATTATCATCGTGAAAAAAAAAAAACTAAACTGCTGTTATCTAAATATTTACTTATTTGTATAATACTACAATACATTTTCAGTATATTCTATACTCTTATGTACTTTATTAAATTTGTTTGCACTCTGTCTACCGTCTTTGCACTTTTTCTGTTATGTTTAGGCACAGCATTTGCATCAACGTCCAGCTGGCCTTCTAAACAGCAAGCAGCAGGATGAACACGCCGGCCTCACTCCGCTGGATGCAACATCACCGTCACCCCAGGACACCTCGGGACCCGGGGACACTGACCTGCAGGTGTTTGGGCAGCGTGTGCGGTTGTCATGCTCATCGGAGCCGTCACAGCAATCTGCAGCGGCGGAGGAGAGTGTCGCACATGAACACAGCCACATCGCTACACGACAGCTGCAGCAAGAGCAGCAGCAGAAAGAGTAACAGCTGTAGAAGCAGCTACAAAGCGGCTACACAACAGCCTGGCAAAAGGTTAAAATTCAAAAGGTGGCTACTGAGAATGCCCAGAGTGATTCAACTCTGTGGGGCCCTTGAAAGAGTAACAGCTGTCGAAGCAGCTACACAGCGGTATAGGGTACTACAGAGTAAACGCACTCCTCATTTAGGGACCACCTAGTTAGCGACCATTTGCAAATGCACCAGCGATAAATTAATTTACTGACCAATGCCTGAAATACGACAACACATGCCGGGGTGAGGGAGATCTTTAAAGTAAAATGTACAAAACGTTGTTAAAAAAATCCACTTCATGAAAAAAAAAATAAAGACACTGAGTAAGGAAGGTTGAAGTAAGAAGACTTAAGGTGCGCAGTCGCGCCTAGACCACCATGATTTTCACGTTGTGACCATTTCCCTTAACGTTCTAGTTCTTGGAAGGGAATTTGGTCACTAAAAAAGGAGCCCGAGTGGGTGTAGCTCACATGGCATCAACCACCAACATCTGACACCACAACATGCGAGGTCATGTGATCTCCAGGCGGGTACGAGACCACATGGTCATCATGTGATATGAGGCACCAGTGCATGTCTGTAGTGTGACATTCAGGGTAAATGGGCACATCGTGGGCTCCCCCCCCCCCCAGGATGGGGACACAGTACAGTCCTCACCCCCCCCCCTGCTATTCTTAAATAACATGAAGATGTGAGCATGCAAAGAGAGACAATGAGAGACAAAAGAAAACAGACAGAGCAGCAGAGAGAGGGAAAGATGGAGAGGTAAGTGACACCCAGTTGGAGGGAGGGTCATATGATATCCAGCTCAGTCACTGCTGCTTTGCTTGCGTCATTACTGGAGGGGGAGGGACAGTCGGACCTGTGATCGATGTGAGGGCTCCTTCCACACCAGGACACCTTCCTTTGGAATCAGGAGATTCTTTAAAGGGGAAAATGATCTAATTACAGGTTTTAGAGTGGCAGGCCGCTGCGGGCAGGCCGCTGCGGGCGACCTGTCGGGAGAGGAAAACCCCGTCGCAGATGAAGCTCACCTTTTTTTCCGGGCCCACTCCCGCGGAACAATCCAGAGCACACATGAGAAGTTACTTCCCGCCAATCTTTTCAGAAAGTGTCTTCACACACAGAAAGAGAGGGAGTCGTCGTCAGTCCACTCCAGGGACCTCTTGCCGGAGACGCGTCGGCTCCCCGCTCTTCCGCCTAGGAGGACTGTGAGCTCCCAGACACCCTCCTTTCATTTGGAAAATGATGGGTTTTGGTTGAGGCGAGGTCAGAGCTAGCCTGGCGTTCAGTCAGCGGCACCCATGCCGAGTGGCGTTTCTTTCCTCTCATTTAACGATGCAGGGATTCCGCGTGACCATCAGCACGTTTCTTGCGCTCTGTTTTGCAGAGCATCCACAGAACAACATAGTATGCATGGTAGTTCATCCCAATAGTGGATGCAGTTCCTCCTTTGGTTCCTTCAAGATTTCTAATGATACATCCCAGCCATTAAGCACACCCGCTGTTATCCCTCCTCCCCTCCAGAGGGCACTATAGGTCCATCAAGATCAAGACTCAAGAACTGCTTCTTCCCAAGAGCTGTGACAATGCTGAACAAGTTCTGATAAATCTCCAAAGCCATTTACTTAAAGACCTCTGCACCGTGTGATCCTACTCATACACTATGGCACATCATAAGTATACTGTTTGTATTGCAAGTACAGATGCTCCTCGCTTTACGATTTTTCAACTTTATGATGCTGCGATAGCATTGCGCATTCAGTAGCCACCTTTTAAATTTTGACAGGTTAGCGATATACCGCAGAGGCTAGCGATACTTTACTGTGCGACACTTTTTACTGATGCCAGGGGATGGATATTTCCAATCACCGATGTGATCGGGAGAGTTAACATCTCAGGCAGTGTTTAACAATATGCACCATACAGTATTCTAACTGGAATTCAGTTAGTTACAGTAATTATCATATCACATTGACATTTGACTTGTGATATTTTCCACTTACTGTATTGTAAGTCAAGGAGCACTTGCAATGCTGATTCTCCCCGCTATTCAATTATTTGTTATTTGCTGTTTGTTGCTATATATCTATTTATATGTTTAACGATAAATAGCAACAAACAGCAAATAAATAAATAGTCTAACCAGGATGTATGCAAGCCAATATTTTATTTTACTTGCACTCGTACAACTGACAAAGGTTTGAATACTCCCCGAAAGCAGCCCCTTACCGCAAATCCCGTCATTGATACGGGAGGACTGGATGTAGCGTGGCCGGAAGCCCAGGTTGGTGCAGTAGAACCGCCCATTCAAACACGCTGCCGTGCCTGTCGGAATCAGAACGAGGTTGTGTTACTACACCGCGCTAAAGGAGAGGCAGTACCAGAGGTACAGACGAACAGACGAATGAACAAATGAACAAACAAAAGCCAGGCCTGTGGAGCAGGAGGGTTCTGCTGTTCTGCTGCACGGTCACCTGTATTAAAACAGACACACACGGGGGAGCCCTGCTAAAGAACCATCCAGGCACACACAGGGGAGCCCTGCTAAAGAACCATCCAGGCCAAAGCTAACAAATATACATTTAGCAATACACTGACAGCAGACTTTACGAAAAAAAACATGCAACAGAGCCATATGGTCTATGGCAGTAAAATCACAAGGCATGCAGTTTTAATTGTAAACAATAAATAAGTTAAAATATTATCAGCTTAAATAAATATTCTATAAACTATTACATGAGCTGTATGTCTGCCATATAACCCAGGGTGGCAGTGTTACTCTGCAACTAGAACCCATTCATAAAAAATGAGTAATAAAATATTAAGTTATACTGGCTTTTCCCAAATATTAAAAACACACAAGAAAACAGAATGTCATCTGTAATTTTACAATATAACCCAAGATGGCAGACTTAGCCCACAGCCTGAATCCTTTCATGAGGGGTGGGGGGCAGGTAAAATAAATCAAAATAAGACTGTCTCCATAGCAAAAAGTGATAAATACCATGAAGCTCGTTTATAAAAGGTGCATATGCATAAAAAGAGGCCCGAAATGCAAAACCCCCAAAAGAACTTGAGGGGGGGGGGATGTGTATATTTACAGAACTCAAGAGGAGGTGTGAGGGGGGGGATGTGTATATTTACAGAACTCA
>JAABNX020000017.1:10138544-10157607 GCA_015163995.2 Mormyrus lacerda | reverse complement strand
TCAAAATTGCTTAAATCACCTTTCTTTCCCATTCTGACATTCAGTTTGGAGTTCAGGAGATTGTCTTGACCAGGACCGCACCCCTAAATGCATTGAAGCAACTGCCATGTGATTGGTTGATTAGATAATTGCATTAATGAGAAATTGTTCCTAATTATCCTTTAGGTGAGTGTACTTTGACAGAGGTAATACTGTAACACCAAGTACGATGACACCAACATGAAGGTCACTTTATGCCCTTTTTCACTGAACGCCACAAACTGTCTCACAGCACTGAATTTGGACATATTTTTCCTCTGCAACAAGATGGTTCCAGGTTTTCACATGTTCACTATGATGCCACAAGGCTCCCCAAGATGTGCTGCTAATCGCACTGCCGTTCTCACCATCATCCTGCAGCTGTGCGCGGGCCACGTCACGCATCTCATCAAACCTCTCCGGCTGGGTTACGCTGCGGCCTTCACGATGCAGTCCTCCAAATGGGCTTTATCTCTGACTGATGAGTGAGGAATCTGATGGTGGCTTCACACCAAAAGATCTCCAAATGAGCCAGATCTTTAAGGGAGGAGACGGTTCTCTGTCACACTTTATATTCCAAGGCTTTTGCATTAAATTATCTTGGCAAAGTCGGAAATTCGAGGTGCGTGATGTCACATCCAACCAATCTCCCGTTCGAGCTACACATCTCGGAACAAACATGGCTGCCTCCACGAACACACTGTAACAAACACGGCTGCCTCCATGAACACGCTGCTGTTGTGTGTTAATTTCTAATGTTTTAGCAGATTTGGAGCAAGATTCTTTTTTTCCGATAGACAAACAAGAAACACAAACTAGTCAAACCACATTAAAAGCTTTATAATATTTTAGTAGATCCATAGCAATATAGTTTTTTGGGAGGCAAACAAATTACAAACAAACAAAAGACACTAACAAGTTTGGTAAAAATCTGATATTGCATGCTAGGATTCTGTTTACGGTGATGATATAGTATTCTCTAAATCGACCATGTGGAACTAAATGTATTAATAGTTATATAGGTAAATGTAACAAAATAAACATTTAAAAATATTTATAAAGTAGAATTACTGTTGATTGTGTAAGTCTCCATGTTGAAATGAGGACACAGGGGAATCTCGTAAAATAGAATTCTCTCTGGCATCAACATCGGAACAGAGCCGTGTTTCAGACAGGAATTGGTGTTTTTCTCCCGACTTCCGACTCGGAGAGAGATAATCGAATGCAGGACTTGTGTACTGATCTCATCACCATCCACGTAATGCTGGGCCAACCTGCCAATGAGTGTGTGGGACACGAGAACTTCCTGTTCAGATCACAGAGTCCTTAAATGTGCCATCAAGCATGCGGCCAATTGAGTGGGGCAGCACTGCATAGAAACACAAGCAGTCCATCCACCAACAGCAGGCTCAACCTTCTCCCCAGGGCCCCCCCCCCACTCTGTTTGCCTTTACCTACCATTGTGTGCCGTCATTCAGGCATTGGGGGGCTAAGTGAGGGCCCTGATGGATGTGTGTCTGAGAGCGAGACCACCAGAGAAGCTGCGAGCAGCCCGAGAGTCTGTGTGTGTGTGTGTGTGTGTGTGTGTATATGGGTCATGTATATGTTGCATTGTGGGAACCAAATGTCCCAATAATCTGATTTAAAAACCTGCTATTTTTACTTTTTGGGGGCATTTTTGAGGCCCTACAAGGGGAAATCCAATTTTATAAAACTGTGTGACTGCAATCAGAATTCCCATATAGATGCCTCATCTGTGTGTGTAGATTGTATGTGTTGTGTGTGGTCCAGATACACCTAGGTGTGGTGACCAGATCTCCCTGCTACATGATGGAAACCTGTTTTTTTTTTTTAACCTTATGGGGACCAGTTTCCTGGTGCCTGTAAAAGAAAACTCAAATTTTGTAAAAATCCATAACTGCAATCATGTGCAAAACTCATGTATTTAGCAAAAACCCTTGTATTTCATTCAGTTACTTCTGGTTAAGGTTATGGCCATATAAATGAATGGTGAGTCTCCACAGAGATATAGATGCCTAATCTGTGAATGTGTGTGTGTGTGTGTGTACGCACATGTCCCTACTTGTCACCATGCCTGTCACTAGGCACTTAGGTAAGCGAAGCAAAAATGCTGATCTAGCTTTTTTCACACCCAGCACGCGTGACGGGGCCCTGACATCATAACTGGTCACCCGAAGCAAGGTCACTTCCTGCGAGCTCTGAACCCCGGGGCTGATGGACAGGTGAAAGGGCACCAAAGCGAATGGGATGGGATGGACGCCTTATCTCGCTGAGGGAAGCCATGAGGGAAAGGATTCAGCTCAGGCACTCAGCAGCGTCAACACTCTGTATTGGTGGTCATCTACAAAGTCAACAAGACAAGAGGGTCTCCATTGTGTAGCTTCCAGCACTGACGACACTGCGCTTGCCGGGGCGATGGGTAAGAGGCGGATACATGGAGCAGTACTGTCCATTCAGTGCTGAAAGAACAGACACCTCCATTATACACTTCATCTCATCCGTGACCTCAAAAGTTGAAACTTCTGCTAAATAGTATCCCTTTAAATGGCCATTATGTAACGTCAAGCTGCGTTAAACACCATTGACAGCTCAGAGTCTGTGCTTGGAATTTTTAAGCGTTCTGCTTGTCTAAAGAGCACACCATTCTGAGAGATTTGCAGAAGGTTTTCGAGATTAAAAGAAAATCCCGCTTCTGCAACACTTCGCAATACAAATGGCAGCGCTTAAAACATTCTGCAGTCGCGTAATATGTATTTCTGCACATGCATACATCTTCCAATCATAATCCTCCATTAGACAACATACTTTCAAAAGGATTAATTTTCCATATATGATGCCTGTCTGATGTTTTAAATCCCTGCCAAAAGCTCTGTGATAATAGCATATAATTTAAGGAACGAGTTTGAACAAACTGCACCTTTTAAGCACTTATCACGTTCTTGTCATTTTCAAATCAAAATATGTCGGCTATTCACTTTATCAGTTTTGTTTCGACTAACACATTTCTGAAGTCAGATACTGTGAAGAACTGCATAGCAGTGTTTCTCAATCCGATCCTGGGAGTCCCCCATGCCAGTCCATGTTCTTGCTGTCTCCCAAGCTCCTTGCTGGACAGTCCATATTTTTGCTCCCTGGGAGGACACAGAAATGTGGATGGTCTGGGGATCCCTGAGTGAGAAGGGGGCTTCGTGTTAAAAAGGGAAAGGGAGGAAAACAGAAAATAATGGAGAGAAAAGCAGCTGGATGCTTATAGAATAACCGCACTCAGTTAGCAGCGTGAATGTTCATGCTTCAGGTTGCCGGGACGGTGATGGTTATACAGCAGCCTCCCCCAGGGGGCCATGAGGCCGAAGGGGGTGGGGGGCAGGAGGGAAGAGATGAATCTGTAGCCAACCACGCAAACTTCTCCAAGATGTGATGCAACACCTCTTCGGGCCTGCAGAGGGAAAGGCGCTGTGGTTGTTTTGAATATTTAAAACTAATTTCAAATATTTTCTCATTAAATTACATGTTAAGATTTCAGTTGTATTTCTGCTGTACCCGTCCATTTTCCATACCCGCTTGTTTTTTCGGCGACGTGGGGTTCCGGAGTCTATCCTGGAAGCTAAAGATGCAAGGCAGGGTATAACCCAGGATTGTGTCCCCTAGATAGTGCTGCTAGGGGACCAGTGTGTCTGTGTGAGCGGTATAACTTACCTTATGGGGACACAATATCCCCATAATGTGATGAATACCTGTTTTTTACCTTATGTGTTCCCTGGTCCCCATAAGGGAAAATTCAATTTAATAAAAATCTGTGACTGCAGTTAAAAAACTAAAAATGCAAAAACTCCTGCATTTTGTTTGGTTACTTGGTATGGTTATGGTTATGGCTGGGTAGAGGTTAAGGTTGTCATAGTTATCATAGTTAGCGTTAGCATATTTCCCATAGATATAAATGTGAGCATTCCCCATAAAGATATGTTTACCCGACGTGTGTGTGTGTGTGTGGGGGGGGGGGGGGTCACCTATTTAACCCAGGAAGGGTACCATTGCAAAAGGCAACCAAATACTATCCATGAAATCCCTGCATGCATATACCGGTATTAAACAAGCTGATATTAGCCCAGTCCACCACCTCGCTTCCCCCCCAGTCTGCCCGTCCCACCTCCCTGGATGCTAATCTCTGTTATTTTCTTCAGTTAGCCTGGAACAGTATGAAATGTGTCTATAATGCAACAACCATGTACGAGGTACAGTATGGGGGGTGGGGGGGGGTGTTGCTAAGGGCAAAATGAGAGGGAGGGGGAGTAAACCAAATGCTCTATCAGATGTGCTACAATAACAAAGAGTACCATCGGTGTCTAACATCTCCATATCTGCACAGAGGTGTTATGGGAAAAAAAACTCTGCTCTTTCATTTTCAGAGTATAACAGGTTTAACACAGTTAAACACAGGTGTCACAGATAATCGACTGTATCAGCCAAAATCAGACGGTTACAAGACAGATTAGACTGCACACGTTTGCTGAAGTACAACAAAGGTCATTTCTTGGCTTAAGGAGCTTGTTTTTGTGTTAGGCGATCTTTACAGGCGTCGGGCTTATTTAGATGGG
The DNA here is from genome assembly GCA_015163995.2 of Mormyrus lacerda. Taxonomy (NCBI): domain Eukaryota; kingdom Metazoa; phylum Chordata; class Actinopteri; order Osteoglossiformes; family Mormyridae; genus Mormyrus; species Mormyrus lacerda. The sequence goes on along the minus strand of JAABNX020000017.1, from coordinate 10,152,973 downwards.
GTACACCAGACGATCGCAAGCAGCACATTTTTGGGACGTGGCTCTTTTTTGTGATGAACCTACATGGGTTTCACGTCATTCATTGGTTCTGTGAAATCCGGGCATTTTAGGAGGAAGTTACTTGAACTTCTTAAGGCACTCTATGGAAAACACAGAAAAACATGTTCATTTATTTAGAGGATGCTTTTATCCAAAGAATCAGAATCTGGTTTATTCGCCAAGCACAAACATGTACCAGGAATTTTGGTACAAAGGTGCAGGCGTATGGGCGGACAGACATGACCAACTAGATAAAACCACAGTAAATACAATAAACGTGCAGCTAAATAGAAGTTATTCTGTACATGTATTTATTTTGGCCAACAGAATCTAAGCAAATACAGTGCTCACAGATAACCTTGGAATGTTTGCTTAATTTTGTAAAAATGTTGCAAATTTATTGGTTTCATAACAAAAGTCCATTGACAAGCAACATTTCCCGCACATGCATATTCTTTTCAAGGGTTATAACTTTTTTAACTGGTTCGTGGGGTTCTGTTGTGCAATATTGGTAGACAACCTCCCCACAAACACTGAGGCACAATTGCAGGGGCCTCTGGGGGCCACAGACGTGTGGCAGAGGTCTCATCCAGCACCCTGTGACTTGTACGCGACATGAGAAAAAGAAGATGCTGCTCAGATTGTTTCACTGTTAAACCAGTCAGGCTATGAACAACAAAGAAACCATGTCAATGAAAAGCATCCTTTGTAAATCAAGATCTGTCACATTATTTATGCCACTGAGACAACAGCCAAACATTGGGAAACATTTGTGAGTAATAAAAAAAAAACTGAAAATTCTTTACAAATCTGTTACAGTGAACAGAATGGCTTCTTAGAATAGCTGGGAATTATGAAAGATAAGGGCAAGTTTAAGCAGTTCCAACATGATTCAAGATTCAAGAGGTTTTTTCGTCACGTACACAGTTGTACACATACAACAGTTGTAGTGAAATGTAACCCTGGTCACTCCGAGCAGCTGTGCATGATAACAAAATACAGAGAGAAAATAATAATGTAAGATAAAAAAATATATGAAATGTTCAGCTGTACGTAATCTATACATAAGTTATAGGTAAAAGGTATTGTGCTGTGCAATATAAGTGTAATGTGCAAGAGGACTGAGACTGCATCAGTAACTCATGTCATTTAAACCAAATGCTAAATTGTTATTATTTTGTTAACTCAAAATTGCTTATTCCTGTTTTTTTTTTTTTATTTTTAAAAATGCTCATTAATTTACAGTAATTGAAAAAACACTTTTTCCTTCTTATCATAGACCTTTCACCTGAAAATTACTGGGGCAACATCATATCAGGAAATCAAGAGCTGAGTTTCTCACAGAGCATTGCAATGAACTGTGACAAAACTGAAACAGTATGAATAGCAGGAAACAATTATCTCTTTCTTTTCTCCCCGTCATATCAGCCTCTGTCTTCCTTTAAATTTATTTTTCTCACGGGTAACTACGCTCTCAACAAGTATGCGGTTATCCGGAGGTGCCATGAAGTCTGGAAAGTGTTAGTTAAACATAAAATAAGCCATCATATGAGTCATGCTTAACTTGCTGCAATGCAAATATTCATCCAGTGGGTATTCTCTGTGTAGCAAACTGCAACATTCCATGTCTGCAAGTGTTCTCTGCCGAATACATCAAGCAACTGTACCCATTATACCCATCTCTACAAATGTGGACCTATCAAGTAATCATACTAACTATACCAATCTTTGTAACTGTGGATCTATCAAGTAGTTATACACAATATATGAATCTCTGTGAATCTATCGAGTACTCATAAACACAATACCCATCTATACAACTGTGGATCTATCGAGTACTCATAAACACTATGCCCATCAATATAAATGTAGACCTCTCAAATAATCATGCTAATTATACCAATCTCTATACAATATGGGATCTATCAATATTCACTATACCCATCTCCATAACTGTGGGTATATCAAGCAATTCTACTTACTATATTTATCTGTAAAACCATGGACCAAACAAGTAATCATCTCACTATAGCTAAGGAACCCATCCATCCATCCATCCATCTTCTGAAACTACTTGGCCTATTCAGAGTCATGGGGGTCCGGGGCTTATCTCAGAGGTTACTGGTGCAAGGCAGGGAACAACCCAGGACACGGTACTAACCCGTCACAGGGCACACTTACACTTGCACACCTATGTACATTTAGGTAACTCCAATTTACCTCAGCATGTTTTTTGGACTGTGGGGGGGAAATCAATGTACTCAGAAGAACAAGATACATGTAAAAGCCCCAAGATGCATGTAAACTCCACATACATGGAGCCACGGCAAAGACTCAAACCCATATCCCAAAGGTGTGCAGCAATAGTACTAACCACCATGCTGCCCCTAGCCTAGGAACCATAAACTCACTATACGTGTCTTTACAACTGTAGACCTATCAAGTTATTGTTCTCAGTACACACATCTCGACAACCATCGATCAATCAAGTACTTCTACTCACTATACCTGTCTTTACGACTGTAGACCTATCAAGTTATTGTTCTCAGTACACACATCTCGACAACCATCGATCAATCAAGTACTTCTACTCACTATACCTGTCTTTACGACTGTAGACCTATCAAGTTATTGTTCTCAGTACACACATCTCAACAACCATCGATCAATCAAGTAATTCTATTCACTATACCTGTCTTTACAAGTGCAGATAAAACAAGCCATTCTAACTATACCCAAGGATCCATATTCGCTACACCCATCTTATACCCATCTCTAGAGATGTGTACCTATCAAGTAATCATACTCACTGTACTCATTTCTACGACTCTGTTCATCCATCATATAGTTATAATCACTAAACTCTACAACTGTGGACCTAACAAGTAATCATTCTTCTGACGCCTATCAACTGCTGAACCTATCAAGTAGTCATACTCATTTTTTATCTAATATTCATCCATCAGCTGCTTCTACCTAGGTTGCTTTGGGCATGGGGGTGGGGGGTACACCCCGTACTGGCTGACAATCCATTGCACACACACACACACACACACACACACACACACACACACACACACAAGCATGAACTATGGGCTAATTAAACAACCACTTCACCGAAAAATATGTTTTTGGACTGCAGAAGGGAGTCTGACTACCCAGGGAGGGCATGAAAACTGAGACGGGGCGCCCCCCGCTGGTGTGGGATGACAGTACACCACCATGCTTCAGTAGAATGCTGTCTGCGAGAATGCGACAAACTTTCAATGTTAAATATTTAGCTTTTTCATGTTTTCTTAATATCTTCATTTGGTCACAGGGACAGTTGTTTTCCGGAGTTACTGTAATTTTATTCGGTCATCAGCTACTAACACTTTCAGAATAAAACTTAACATCTGAACCATAAAAACGAAAGTCAAAACATATTTTAATGTCCCATTTTAAAAGTACATTCACTGCTTAATTATTTCTTTTCATATTAAAATAATAGGCCCCAGACCCTGTACTAGATAAGTTGGAAGATGGATGAATGAATAGATGGGTAGAAAGACAGGCCAAACAGATGGATGGTTGTTTGAAAATACAGCACCCTCCACAATTATTGGCACCCTTTGTATTGAATGCTTGGGTGGCAATAATCGTGGCACATGTGAATTTGTTGAAGGTATTTATTTCTTGATGACGGATTTCTTTTTCTTGGATTAAATTTATTTAAATGAAAGGTTGAATTTTTCTACATTTTCTTCAGTGCGAGATGAAGCCACTTCACCAATAGGTGCACTTTTTGTAACCCTTTTTAGCATCTTTACAATCGGTGCCAATAATCGTTGAGGGCACTATGGGTTCTGGTGTGAATATGTACAATAAACTGAAAGATTCTGTCACAAATCTCCAATGCAGATTACTGACTGTTCCCTTATGTGTGAAAACTCATGAAAGATATATTCTAAAAGGTTATGACTGTCATCGTGTTTGATGCACTGAAGCACAATGATATTAACTCAGGAGCAAGGCGGCACCTGCTTGGCATTGAAAGGGAGATCAAATCCAGAAGAGCTGAAGAAAGCATGGCCAGTGAAGAACAAGGCGCTGAGGGACGACAACAGCGACAACAAATCTGCGGTCTTTTCAGAAGTACAGACTACAAAATGGTGGTTGCATGGGGATGATTCACTGATAAAGCCGGGAAAAAAATTAAAAGGCGACCACAGGTGTGAAGAAAGGGCTAGAAAAAAGGTGAGGAGGTCTAAATGGAGCTTTGAGGTAAGATTCTCTTTTAAAAAAAGATAAAGTCCCTTTGTCAAGTTTCAGCTTATGTAACTCAAAAACAAAACTTGTTGGTCCATTGGGGAAAAAACAGGCATAGGGGCAGAAAAACACCATAACTAAGCCCTAAAATTATAAAGCAACTTTTCCAGTCCCATTACTTTATTGTGATGGACGGCATCCATGGCAGCCAACGTAAACAGTCTTTTATACACCATGGTGGGCTTGGCTTCGCATGTGTGGTGAATATCAGCAGAACATTCAATTAACATGTGCAGAAATACCAGCTACTTTCCAGATCTTCGTTGTAATAATAATCCACAGGAATCTCTTCATGACAGCGTAGGCCGATACTTACTATATTAGGCAGCTGAGCCGCATATTATTTGTTCAAAGGTCACCTTTTAAGAAGCATATGTCACTGGCTAGAGGTAACCTCCTGGAAATGCTGTCACTACATAGGGCTTTGATTAACAACCAAATTAGATATGGAAAGCATCTGTAGTCAGAAACAACATTAGATAATCTTACTTACACACCATGACTCTACATTGATATTTCATTCAATTGCTCCATTACACAATCCAACCATACATGAATCACACACTACCACAGTGTTTAAGACATAATTACATTAGCCTCATTACGCTACACAGCAGCTATATATTAAACACAGCTAATATTACTTGGAGACCAAAGAATATTTTGCTTTAATGAATCAATTCCTCACAGGGAAAGCCAGGAAACCTGTGACACAAACCATCCATGGAAGATCGAAAAATGATCTAACCCAAGACACCACTAAGACTATCCTGCCAGTTCAAGCAGAAATTCTGCTCCAGACTGTGCGGACTGGAGGCTGAGTCATGTCACTGCAGACGACACATAGTGGTCTGGCACTGGCTGGATTTCCCTGGGGATGCCCCAGCACCTGGTGCACCTGGAGACAGGAAGGAGAACCTCACACACACACCTCAGACTGCGGCACCAGCGCGCCAGTCAGCTCGGGGGACATCATGCAGCATAGCAGCCAGGCAGTTGTTTAGAAGGTTGCTGGTTTCTACATAACTATATTAATACTTCTGTATCTGAAGAATCTTAAAACAATAATATGTTAAATAGAAAAACAAGCAAGCTGGGTCTATTTCTATCACCTCATATGTACTAGTATTCCTGACACTGAGAACCTGCCCTCCATTCACTCATAGCACCTCTGATGTGCTTAAAGTCCAATCAAGAAGTGCATGACCTCTCCTGGTCTGTAACAGCACTGATGTTCTTGTGCAGTGCATGACCTCTCCTGGTCTGTAACAGCACTGATGTTCTTGTGCAGTGCATGACCTCTCCTGGTCTGTAACAGCACTGATGTTCTTGTGCAGTGTATGACCTCTCCTGGTTTGTAACAGCACTGATGATCTTGTGCAGTGCATGACCTCTCCTGGTTTTTACAGGACTGATGTTCTTGTGCAGTGCATGACCTCTTCTGGTTTTTACAGGACTGATGATCTTGTGCAGTGCATGACCTCTCCTGGTTTGTAACAGCACTGATGATCTTGTGCAGTGCATGACCTCTCCTGGTTTTTACAGGACTGATGTTCTTGTGCAGTGCATGACCTCTCCTGGTCTGTATCACCACTGATGCTTGTGCTCCTAATCGGCAGTGCATGACCTCTTCCCTTGTAACACTTCTAATGCTCTTATTTTCCTGAATATGCAATCTCCTTACGTACTCAGATGATCTTATATCCTTACTTTATTTCGAGTTTTGAGTTTGCATAGCCTCTTTGTAACTCATTGTAGTTCAAAATATTTTCATCATCTCATGTCCTAGCTAGGGAGAACTCAGCAGTGAAGGGTCTCTCATACCTCCAGAGCTGCAGGTATGAATGTGACCATCTTCTTCCCCTGTTTCCTCCTGGTTTCTCCCACAATCCAAAATTCAATAATTCCCTAGTGTGTCGCTGTGTGAATGCAAATGCCCTGAAAACTCTGCTGAAAATCAATATTGTACGACAGGCAATCTAGAGTAAATCACAGATGGAATACTTAAAGCAACTTCCTGAATTTTATTTGGGTACCAATCTGGGACAAATAATTCTCCCACTTCGCGAGTCAAACAGAAGTAGGCTGACAGAAAGTCCCAGTTGGGTAGAAGTGTGCCTTCGTCAATCTCAGCCTTGGGGCTGGATTAAGATCAAGATCAGCCTTTTGTGCAACCTCTGTGTTTCCTTGTCAGTTAGGGTGCAAAGGAGGAAGAAACATTCCTGTACAGTAAAATGTGTATCTACCACAATCAAATCTTAACATGTCAGCAAGTTCAACAAATGGCCAAGGCCAACAATGAAAAAGAAAAATGTAACTATTACTATTGAGATGTTCTTAAGATAATACAGTCAAGTGACTTTGGACAAACATGTATGCATTCGTCAACAGTGATACTCTGAAAGCATATTTGGCATATTTGAGCTGTAAGACAATCTTCACGTAGGGCCTGATTAGCTAAAGGCTGAGCTACAGTTCTGCGTATTATCTAGGTCTAAGTAGCCGTGTAGATGCTTATCCTACGCCGTAGTCTGACAACCGCAGTTACAAGTCTGGGGTGGTGTGCATCAGGCTACAGCATAAGGAATGCAGTTACACGGCGTAAATACTACGCAGAACTGTAAATCATCATCACATCTTAAGGCCGAACAAAATAGTGAGTGGAACCCTTTTTTTCCTGCTACAGTACCTTCCGGTGACCCATCTAACGGGGCCATTGAGTTTGGCTTAAAGAAACAGCAACGATTCCACTCCCCAGCTTAATAAGAAGGCGGGGGACTGTGGTGAGAAGGAGAGGTGCTCTCAAGGTTAGCGACAAAGGGCAGATTACGGCCCTTACATGGTCCTTCTCTCTTGTGTTCCTGGGTTTACTTTTAAAGAGGCAGCGGTAGAGCTGAAGGACCTCTCCTCACTTTATTGTGACTGGGCCATTGTAAGCTCTCTTCTTTGACTGCAACCAAGTCTTTCATACACAATTAAGCTCATTAAATAGCTTTTGTACATTTTAATTAATGGGTTTCAGGAAGCTGAAGCGCAGCTTGTTGTTTCATTGATGGTTTCGCACCTGAGTTGATCTGCAACTACAATATTCAGGGGTGTAACTGGAACAAGGCATTTCACTGACCATACTAAAGAAGGTAGGTCGATAACTTACACAGGCAGGACAGAAAGGTGACATATATACATATTGTGCAGATGTATTTTCTTTCCTAAAGTAAAGGAAATATTTGAAGAGCAAATTTCCAAAGCTCGGTCTACTTTTTGCATTTTTTTGAGATGGGACCACCAATCACCTGAAGTCGGGCTTCCTCATGTTATGTTACAAACTGGGGAGCTGAACTCACTCAGTCCTCATTTAATCCAATGATTTAACTTTTGTTAAAATTCACTAAACCCAGCCAGTTTCTCTCAAAAACATATCATCTGCTCTTACATTATCATAAACCTCTGAGCATTTTCTTTGGTCAATACGGTTATGTTTCAGTGAAATTCTTACCTCTAGACATTTACCACATATACTCAATCATTCTGCTAGATATTTAGCTGGGGTCATGTACTACTATACTCTTGATTAAATTCATTCTAGAGATTTTCATGCAAAACCAGTTTGCAGGGAGTTGTGGTCTACCAGCCATCAGCAGATACAACGCAATGGAACCAGCAACATTATATCAGGACTCACGGAGCAGGGCTCAGCTTTGCCGGACCCTAGAGTTCCAGTGCGAGCACATCGTCCTGGGGGCTTACGGTGGGGAAGCAGGGCTCAGCTTTGCCGGACCCTAGAGTTCCAGTGTGAGCACATTGTCCTGGGGGTGGGGAAGGAAAAACATTCCGTGCTTCCTAGAGTCAGAGGGGGGTCCTAACCCGCCAAGAGGGGGGCAGCCCACAGGTTCACCCCTTCACTCAATAAACATCCATTCACCCCCCAGCTGGAAGTAATCATCCTCCAGGAAATGGGATGAAAGTTTGGGCCGAGAAGAAAATGAGTTTTCTCCAGCGTCTGATATCTCCTTTAGAAAACGGACAAAAAAAAAAAAAACACTCCCACAGGAAGATCTGGCGACAACCACAGAGGAGGAAAAGTTTGTATTTGGGATCAAACCGCCTTTTAAGCCTCCCGTCTCCCCCGCTGTCGGATGTAATAGGTGATTACCCACCTGGAAGCTAGGATGGTTACAGTTATTTGTAAGTGTGTGTGTCTGTGGATTTTTTCAATCTACAGTGGGACTGAAAGGGAAACCATTGTTTATTCTGGGATACCTGTAATCTAAAGACACAGGGGGCTCTTTTTTAACAGCTCACAATGCCAATGCAGCCCTCTTCTTAAAAACAGCAAGTATGAATCTGAGAATCCCATACGGAATATTACATTCCTCACTCCTTGTACTTTCTGGGATAATCCCCTGCTTACTGTGACCCTGTACTGGGTAAATGATTATGAAAAATGTAAGGACACAGTATCTCCCAGTTCATATTCACTTTTTCACCCCATTTTTCAGTCAAATGCCCTGCTTGTCTGCTCACCATTACCTTTCACCTTTACATTTTATTTATTTAACAGTTACTTTTAATACAAAGCAACGTATAATTAAAAACAGGTGCGGTTCCGTGATGGTGGAATGAGCTGCAGAACCACATCCGATTATCAGACTCAAGACCCATGAGCTCCATGATATTAGCCTGATGCCTCTTTAGGTTCCATGAATGTTCTTATGCTGCACGTCTGGTTCTTGAATAGTCTAATTGGGTTCTTGCTTTGTTATAAGTTGTTGTGTTGCTCCTGCTCCAGTTTTGCTTACACTAGTACCTGGGCGTTCATTGGAAGCTCAGCCTAGCTGCGCTTGTGCCCAGTTGACTCCTCGACATTCATGTTCTTCATCCGCTGTTTTACTCACTTGTACATCGCTTTGGACAACAGTGTGTGTTAAATATGTAACTTGAGTGAAACCACCCAAGGGACTTGAACTAGCAACCCGGAGGGTTCGCCTGAGCAGACAGGGTCGGGACTGTGCTGGCTCCCACTGCCAGCAGCGATAGGAAGCCTCCCCCTTCAGGCATCCGTCATCCTCACCCCAGGTTCCCTCAGCACCCCATGACGCGGTCACAACAGGGACACGCCACGGTCACAACAGGGGCACGCCACGGTCACAACAGGGACACGCCACGGCCCATTGGTCTTTCTGCACATAGGGAAATGAGGACCCACCATCTACAGCTTATCCGCTAACGATTCAGCCGTTACTTGCGGTTTTGCGGCATCATCATGGCCATCGAAGCCACGCGAGGGTAACCATCTCCCGACTGCTTCAGACATGCGGCCGCAATTCTCGGCACTGGCGCGAAGCAATAGGACAGCCCCTCGCCCTCGGGCACGCCCGAGCACAGTCCCTAAGCACCTTGGCAGCCTTAAGAGGAAACTAGCCTCCACCTGCAGGTGCTTTTCTACAGCTGGCAAATCCTCCAGAGCTCCCTGTCAGCACAAAGAGGCTCGCGGCCCAGGGGACGTACATCGCCTTCGCAGTGGCTAACAGGCAGGCCCACACGGCGCACTGAGTGCCTGCTCGCGGGATCTGAAACACAATCGTGCTCGGAAGCTCGTCCAAATAAGCTGCAGTCATCTGTGACACTTACAGTGTATTAAGCCTCTCAAGCGTTGCGGCGGAACACCAGGCCAGGACATATTTTCATGAGGTTTTTACAGAATTAAAAGGATTTGGTTTCAGGGTGTGCAGCGCAGGCAATACACACAACATGCTGACTCCCGCCACAGAAATCTGTGCAGGACGTGGTGTTGAGGCAACAGTCTGCCGTTCAGCATGTAGAAGCCATCAGGGGCCTTCAGAGCAGGACGAAGAAACAACATTGGGTAATATGCTGCATGTGGAAACACTGAGTGACCTTTGGGGCAAACCGGAGACAGTAACTAAGCACCTTTGTAAATAGCACACAGAGTTTAATCACAGTCATAAATTAATAATTGATTCCCATTTTAAATATATTAAATATAAGGTAATGCTTTGCATTAACGGCACCTTCATAATGCTTTTATATTGCATTCATGAAACGTGCAGTGCACCTCCATAATGTATTCATTAAGTATTCATAAAACATTCATAAACATCATGTATGTACACCTTAACATCCTATTTCCCTTAACAGCTGCAATACACATTAATAACAAACATTATACAATAATAACAACAAACATTATAATTGTATAATCATGTAATGTTTGTTATTAATGTATATTAAATCTGTTAGGACGTTAATGTGCATTCGCATGCTGCTTATGAATGTTCTATGAATGCATAATGAATGCATTATAAAGGTGCACTTAATGTAAAGCGGTACCAAATACAAATATAAAATCTGGTGATGGGGTGGGTCACCATCCTGGGTTATTCCCTGCCTTGTGTACGTTGTTCCTGGGATAGACTTTGAACCCTCACAACCTTGCAGAGGGCAAGCGGGGAGGGAAAATGAATGAATGAATGAAATAAATAAATCCAATTGACTCCAAGTATATATCTACATGTGATAGTGTGTGATAGTGTCACAGCTTCCGTGCATTTTTCTGTTCTCCTCCTAAGAAGCTTCTCCTGTACACAGACAGTCATTGACTGCTAGAGCTGTAAAATGATGGACAGATTCCAGTTTCATTTTGCATAAACAGTCATATAGACTGGCATGAAAGAGACATATAGACTGGCATGAAAGAGACATATAGACTGACATGAAAGAGACATATAGACTGACATGAGAGGACAGGACCCGCGCCGCCTTTTTCAATCGTTAAACAAAACATCACTGAGCTCTGCCACAGTCCACGTTTAGCAAGCCGTTAGAACGTGCAATTCAATGAGCAGGACGTGGTTCTGCTGGGGATAATCCCCGGTCCAGGTGTGAAAGAGAGACCTAAACCTAACCCCTCCCCCTCCAGTGGCCTCAGGGGATTCCCCCCCTGCCCCCCCACTGCCGCAGTTTTCTGGATTACGTTAAATCCTAACCCTTTAAAAAGAGGAGGAAGTTCGCAAACGCTTAGCCAAGAGGTGAAAATTAATTCCTTTAACCCCCAAATTAGTGAGCTTGGGAGGGGGGGAATGGTACATCCCTCGTGCTCATTAAAACCGGCCCGACCCCCACCTTTTGACACTCCCCCTGACCTCCTAACCTCACCTCATTTTAATATAGTATTCAGACAGAATACACACTATATTAAACAGGGGTGATGAGTGGCTTAGTGACTGTTCCTGGGATCAGAAGGTTGCTGGTTCGAACCACGTTTCCTAGTCTGGATGGCCTGGAACCTGACCTAATCAGCACAGGCAGAAAATTGAGATAAACCCTGGAAGGGGTATCTGTGCATCGCAGGGCACATACTCACACAGTCATACCCTATGGTAGATTAAAAATGAGCCTAACTGCACATTTTTGGGCTGCCAGAGGAAGCTGGAAAATCCAAAAGAAACCAACACACATAGGGAGAACCTGCAAAATCCATACATGGGGAGAACCTGCAAAATCCACACATGGGGAGAACCTGCAAAATCCACACATGGAGAGAACCTGCAAAATCCACCTGCGCCAAGAACCTGCAAAATCCACACAGACAGAGCAGATCCAGTACCCAAACCCCAGAGCTGTGAGGCAACAGTGAACTCACTGAGCTACCATGCCCCCCCCCCCATCTGGAGAACCGTAAAGAGTGAACAACACCAATAAGAAATCAGGCAGAAAGCGTAACTTCACTGGCTACAGTCTTCGGCTTCCAGAGAAATCCATATTTTGAATAATCCTTGATCACGGTCAAGTGTCACTGCCTGAGTCACATGGTCTGAAAGTACTGAAGCTTCCAGTTTTACCTTCAGAAGCCCAGTTGATCCTAATCCCCCATGCCCCGCGCAGGTTTCCGCAATATGATACTTCAATGGAAGGGGTATAACCAACAGTAACTGGCTTAGCGTAATGAAGTGTGAAACGTCTCTGTGCTGCTTAAAATATCTCTTTCTGGAATAACTCTGGGCCTCGCCTCACAAATAACAGCTTTTCAAATAGCAATACACGTCCAGAAGATGTCAAGTGGAGGTCACTGGGTGCTGGCTGCATTTAAAAGACGGGAGAACAACTTATCCACGTGATTCGATCCTTTAATGAGAACAAAATGAACATGGATCCAGGGCCCAGATCAGGGGGATGGCTACTGCCCTGTCTTCAACTCAGGCTGCGAGACGTCAAGTTCCCTTTGGTTCGGCTGACTCATAAAACCAGAGAATGAAAACACAACGTTTAAAGTACAATAAAAGTCCTCATGACTGGAATTCAGGTACCGGATACCTCAAGTAACCAGCACAATTATGAAATGTCAGTAAAAAATAGAAAATTTATAACAATAAGTAATAGTTACAATATAACAATACTACTAAAATTTACACTAAAATAACCAAAAATAACAATGACTAAAGAAAAAGCATCGTGCAATATAAATGTCAGTTCCTGCGCATACCTACAGAGCGGAACACGTTAGGACCCTTCTGTTCGTTCCGCCTTTGCTTACCCCGCAATTAATTCTGCTGCATTATAGCTTGTGCTGCAGCATGTTAAAATAACAGTGCAATAATCATTACCGTATTACCGTGCGTTTAAAAAAGGGTTAAAGCAGGTGATAGAAATGTGTTACAGTTCAGCGTTTTTTTTGTGGAATCAACTGAACAGTTCGCCAGTGCCTTGGCCCCCGACGTTGCCGGATACAACAATTTTTACCGTAATTAGTTGAAGAAAAAAATATGGCATGACCTTTGCAGGCTAAATCCACATTTACAATCTAAGGTCCATGGATTTTGCCTGATTACAGGGAGAGAGGGAGGACAGCAGAGGAGGAGGAGAGATCCATCTGGTCATGTTTCTATGACTCGTATCTTGGTGTTAAGCAGGTTTTAACAGGTTGTTGGGGAGGTCATCCTGTAGGAGCGCCCATACTAAATCCTTCCTAATTTCAACCTGACGGATTCTTACATTAACAGATTACTGTTTGTTTAAGGAAAGCTCCCACTAACTGAGTAATCCTCAGTTACTGAAGTTTGGGGGGGGGGGGGGCGTCACCCCCCCCAGCAGTGTGTCTATTACTTCTCCATCCTTTCGTAATCCGATAAGAGAGCATCGAAGTCACTGTTCGCGTTTCTTGAGCAGACGGCAGCGAGAACGGCAGACACCGAGTGGCACGAGAACACAAGGAGCAATCGCTACTCGAAGACACTGTTACACACTGAGAAATGTTACATAATATACCATTCTAATTAAAATAAGGACGGGGCGACCATCTGCGCTGCGGCTCTCCATTTCGGCCTTTTCACTGGTTGGCTGCCTCGAGACGCACACTGGGCCCTTGTCCCGCGCTCTAAAATAGACCTTTCCCACACGGTTAAGTGCCGAAATTGCTCCTCGGAACAAAGAGGGGCTAATTGCTAACTGCCACTTCGCATTATGTCTCGCACATGAAAGTGGCTGCTCCCCCCCCCTGTTGAACACTGGGGCTATTGTGCTGAACCAACCTGGAAACGTGAGAAATAAAAGACCTGATGTTAACGCCAGCCACGTCTCCTCCTCGATTACTGCCCCCCCCCCCACTCCTTCCACTCCCCCCACTCCGGTGTGCACATTGGCAAGGTTACCATGGCGAACGGTGTCAGTCGTGGGCCCCCTCAATGATCCATTTTCTACACGATTGACTCTGAAAACCACGGCTGTAATCCGTCAATGTTTTCCCCGTCCTGGATAAGCTCCGCCTTGCTGCAATAATCTCACGCTGGGAGTCGAGGCCCAGAAAGGCCCCAGATTACATGGGGGCCCAGCGGAAGCTCAGGAGCCCAGTGGGACCCCGTGTGGAGGTGTGGGGGTCATTACAGATATCCACACACGCCATATAACCACACTATTACAGATATACACACACTCCATATAATAACCACAGTATTACAGATATACACACACTCCATATAATAACCACACTATTACAGATATACACACACTCCATATAATAACCACACTATTACAGATATACACACACTCCATATAATAACCACACT
>JAABNX020000017.1:10094005-10108853 GCA_015163995.2 Mormyrus lacerda | reverse complement strand
GTCACTCCAGCTTCACATCACTTGTGGGATTGGAGTGCTGACATTTCAGGGACTCCCCATGCCTGCATTCCCACTTGCCACTCCCTCCTACTTATGCTGTCATAGCGATATCTGCCGGAGCTTGCATACTGCACTCACCTAGTTGTTAATACTGCCTATAGTCTCCCCCACTGTGACTAACTGCATATTTCATTTCCCCTACTCCTCCTGGGGGGTGCTGCCTGGAGACCTCAATCTATTAAGATATCCAGCACACCCTGCTACGTGTTACGTCGCCACTACCAATGATGTCCCGGCATCCAGCTTGCCGTTCTGCCTGTGTCATCTTCCATGTATGACCCGCTGCCTGCCTGCTGGTTGCCTGGCAATCAGAAGGAGCGTCGGCGCCAGCTTGATCATCACTTTCCTGCTCCCCGGTTGTGTCTCAAATCTTATGACTTAGACAGTGTGACTTGGCACTTAGCCATCTCTCCTATTTGACTCTCCCTGCCGGCCCCTGGAGGATGGGCTCCCCCTTTGTGTCTGGTCCCTCCTAAGGTTTCTTCCTTCTAGGGAGTTTTTCCTTGCCACTGTTGCCTATGACTTACTCACTGGGGGCTTTGAGTGGGGATGCTGTAAAGCGCTTTGAGACAATGTAATGTTGCGATAACAAGCTATACAAAAATAAATTTGTTTGTTGTTGAAGTAAACCAATAAGAGGTGTGAGAGAAGGAGACAGACCTTGCTTAATGGGAGTTTTAGACAAAGAGCATTAGACAAAGCCTAGATATAGGTAGAGAGAATCTCAGAAGGACAGGATTGATAAGCAACATCTTGAGAGAGAAGCTAGCAGAGAAGCAGAAAAGGCATGAATGGCAATAGAGTATAGACAAGGATAGGATATGATGGAGAACCGAAAGTGGGATTGAACACAGCTCAAGCAATGACTAATGGGGTAACAGCATGGGCGGACACATACAAACATATATATACACAGGTTATAAATGAGTCCAAATACCAAGTTCGGTCTCAAAACTTTAAGGCATCACTCACATGTGACCACACATCCTGCGTGGTGACTTAGCCACCAATGTCCATTAGCAATGACAGACAAAAGGCTTTGACAGACAAAAATCTTTCTAATATCTCTTGTAAGGCTTAGGAGGATGATTATCTCTGCCCAATTTGGTGAAGACTTGACAAAATTTGTGGCCTGTGGAAAATTCTTACATTTTCAATTAAATCCAATAGGGTGGCTGCATGAATTAGCTCAGCATGAAAATTCCAAAGAAGGAGACTGAGACTGTCCCATGGTGTTTGGCGACATGTGAATTCTTTTTCTGTGTCAAACCTTTCAACAGTTATTAGCCAAAATGCATTTTTGTTTATTGCAGTGCCCCTAGTGGTGGAACGACACCATTTTTGTTTACCTCCCTCTGAATTGGTTTCCATTTCTCATTTATTTTTTTTCATTTATCAAAGCTTTGCTGTGATATGGCCTCACTTCCTGTTTGTCGTCAAAGTCATTGGAAGACAGCAGCCATAGCATTTGACATTACATAATGATAAGAACAAGGTCCCAACCCACCGTAGATGATGGACACCAAAGGGTTGCAAAAATAGGTTTTCAGTTCAATTTTAAATGGTGGATAATCCAATATGGCGGAAATTGACAACAATGGGTGCAACTGAATCGTAACAACCCAATGATTCAGATGAATCAATCAAGATCTGTAGGCCAAACTGTTCAAATGTTGTAAGAAAAGACGTAACTACAGGCATGGGTGAATTGACCCTGAATTTGGTGACTGAATATTGTGTACTGTCCTCTATTAATGTGCTAAATTAGAAAAGTGAAGGCTGGACTAAATTTGTGAAAGTACAATAATAATAAAAATAGCAAAAACTCTAACGATTGCCTCACACCTTTTGTGCTTGGCCCTAAATAATAATAGTGAAAAATTCTAACAATTACAATTGGTGCCTCGCATCATTGGTGCTTAGTCCTTAAATACCGTAATTGCTTGAGATAAAAGACATATCATTAATGATGATCCAATATAAGATCAGTATGTAACTAAGGTTTAGTTTGTCGTCAATTAATACATAAGCAGTAGCATAATGCTACATTATTTGCGGCCCCTCAAAGTGTTACTGGTAAGTGTTATTTGCAAATAAGACACCAAATCCAGATTTTTTACATTCCTTTATTTTTCTGGATTAAATCCATTTCCTGCACATGCTTGTTCTTTTCAGGGTTGCAGGTGGTCCAGAGCCTATGGACGCAAGGCAGAAAACAAACAAGGAGGTGGCGGCAACCCATCACAGGGTGCAAGGCAGAAAACAAATCAGGAGGGGGCGCCAACCCATCACAGGGTGCAAGGCAGAAAACAAATCAGGAGGGGGCGCCAACCCACCGCAGGGCACACACTAGTTTATTATACCAAAAAAGCATGCCTACCATAGAAGACATGTCCAACTCGGGAGTGAGAATGAAAACAGCGAAAGGAGAGATGTTTTTTAACATGTGAGAATGATCGTTACACTGTAAATGTGTATCAGATGTACAACAATACTGTTCTTGTTACACTGAAATTAATTTGTTGCTCAAACTTTTTAAAATGTCTGGGTGTCATTATAAGGCTAAAATATTGTTAGACCACACAGCTCAGATGACACTAGTCTTAGTTGTGTATTAAAAACATGCTTGATGCTGGGGTCAGTACAAATGTAACACAGGGGGAGTGGGGTGTATCTTAAATGTACTTGTCTGTAACAACATATTACATAATAAATGCTGCATTACATAATAACTCAACAAAATCCACCCATCCATCCATTTACTGAAACTCCTTGGGGGTCCGGAACCTACAAGCCGGAAGGCTATGGGTGCGAGGTGTGGAACAACCCAGAAGGGGGCGCCAACCCATCACAGACTCATCAAAATGTAACAAATTTATAGTCTACATTAGAATTTTATATTGCAACACTACCTCATTATCATCATTGGGTCATTCCCTGCCTTGTGCCCATTGCTTCCAGGATAGGCTCTGGACCCCTTGTGACCCTGCATAGGACTATTGAGAAATTAAGATGGATGGACGGATGGATGGATAGATGGATGGATTTGCTAACAGTTGACAGTGCTGTCACTCCAGCTTCACATCGCTTGTGGGATTGGAGTGCTGACATTTCAGGGACTCCCCATACCTGCGTTCCCACCTGCCTCTCCCTCCTACTCATGCTGCCATAGCCATATCTGCCGGAACTTACACACTGCACTTCATATTGCACTCACCTAACTTTTAGCACTGAATATAGTCTCCCCCACTGTGACTAACTGCATATTCCATTTCCCCTACTCCTCCTGGGGGGTGCTGCCTGGAGACCGTGATCTATCAAGATGTCCAGCACACCCTGTCGCCACTACCAATGACGTCCATGCACCCAGCTTGCCGTTCTGCCTGTGTCATCTTCCATGTATGACCAACTGCCTGCCTGCTGGTTGACTGGCAATTGGATGGAGCGTTGGCAACGGCTTGTTATCTCCCGCCTGCTTCCCATCCGTGTGTCAAACTTTATTGTTTGGACAGTATGACATGGCACTTAGCCATCTCTCCAATCTGACTCTCCCTGCCGGCCCCTGGAGGATGGACTCCCCCTTTGAGTCTGGTCCCTCCCAAAGTTTCTTCCTTCTCGGGAGTTTTTCCTTGACACTGTCGCCTATGGCTTTACTCACTGGGGGCTTTTGTAGGCGGGGATTTTCATGGTGACAGGGTTACTAGGAAACACCTGTGAGGCGGAAGTATGGACCCTATGAAATACCGGCGACAGAGTGAGCAGGGAGGCCTCCTTATGCTCGGTGGTGCTTGGAATCCACACTGCAGCTGTCACATGAGAAGGCGTGTATCTCGGGGAGATTACCGCATGGCTGTGATATAACGCAAGTACTGGCGGGGGGTACCGGGTTAGGAAGTTAGCGGCGCAAGTCGGCGTTCGGTGGCAGCAGCGTGGACTCCAGGCGCCACGGGAAACGTTTGTGGTTCCTGTCAGAAGCTGGGTTATTAGTTTATGTAGCGAGTTTTTGTTTGTGCGTTTTCGGGGGATTGTGATGTCTTGTGATGTTCAAAAAATGTTCAAAAAATGTTCAAAAAATACTCACAACACATACTGTGAAATAATCCATTTTTATAAGCAGAAGAAGTAAAACATAATTACATATATTCAGGGGTGTTTCTGGAAACCCTGGGGGCCCCTGGCAAAGTGTCACATTTTGGTGGTGGGGTTGGGGTCCCTTGAGTGAATCTACCAGGGTATCCTTGCCTCTCCGATGAACCTGAACACACCAGTAGTTTGTGCGCTCAGTCTTCATGACTTTATTGAAAAACATGAAAAATGCCGAAAGCCATGGACTTGAATATGAACAAGAAAGCAAAATCTGACATCAGGCATCTGTGCTAACCCTGACCTGCTTGCCCAGATCGGGTGTCTGGGCATTTTGCACATGAGCTCATTTTTACATTCACTGAGTGACATTAGACAAGGCTCCACAAGGATCCCATGGACCCTGCCAGATGAAAGGCAAAAACCTAGAAGCCAGAATATATTTTTACACTGCACGTTCACTGTTGGGGTGGCACAGTGATGAGGTGGTTAGCACTGTTAGATCACACTGGTTCCATGTGTGATAAAGCCCCGTGACCCAGCAAAGGACAACTGGGTATGGATGCATTGAAATTCACTGTTCTGCAGGTGATGGTAAGTCATCTAGGCCACCTTCCACAAAAGGCAGAAAGAATTATTCCAGTGGTCTCAGCAAAAGGACTCTTGAGTCTTGATTTCTTCCAGTTACCTTACAGCTTACAAATTCCCAGCTGAGTAAGCTGACCCTAAAAGTGATACAAGGCTGACACTTGTTACGAGTGGTTCCGACATACCAGTTCACCTAAACACAATACTTTCGGAGAAAACCTTGGGACAGTCTGTGGCTGAACAGGATAAGTCTTTGGCTTGTGCTCAGAAAATCACTGGTTTGAGTCCTGGCTTTTACAGTCACGTTTTCAGAAGGCCCTTAACACCTGTGTAAGTTTCAAAAGAGAACGAGATGGAATGTGCAAAGCAGCATACCACTCTACCATGCCTCTAACTTTGAGGCTAACATAAGGTGCAGATACATACACAGTTGATTACATTGTAATGATTATATTATGATGATTACATTGTAATGATAACATCCTGAGTATTTGGCATGCTTTCTAATAATATCATAATGATATTAGCTGCTAAATAATATTCCGTAGACTCCCGTGGCAGATCTGAACTTTGCACTAACTCTGACAACCACCAGCACTCCGTTACTTTATTGCTATTTGCACCGTTATTGCATTATTGAACTGTTTCCTATATTTATCTTTAATATTTTTATTTACTCTGACATACAACTCTGCTGCTCCATCATTGCCGATTTTAACCATTCAAAACAATATTCAGTGTTTATGTCTACGTGTTCTGTCAATGGTATCAATACAAATTATATTTAAGATTCTAGTTGTCATTCCAAATTA
Source organism: Mormyrus lacerda (assembly GCA_015163995.2). NCBI lineage: Eukaryota > Metazoa > Chordata > Actinopteri > Osteoglossiformes > Mormyridae > Mormyrus > Mormyrus lacerda. The sequence goes on along the minus strand of JAABNX020000017.1, from coordinate 10,103,310 downwards.
GTAATTGGAGCGAAAGGTGAAAAAACGTGACTATATTTCTGGTACTTTAGGAAAACCAAATATAAAATGCATATAGCGTAACTTTCATATATATTAACTGGGCAAATATTTAAAAATGTAATTCGACCCCGAACACATTACTCTGCCACGCTGATTTTAACGTCCCGTAGATGCCTCACTCTAACGAAACCGTAGGCGTGCTGGATTGCATTGCATCTATTGAAACGCAGCCAGTTCTGTTTATCGTCGTAATTACGTGATCTTCAACAGGTACGTGACATTTCCCAGGTACGCCCATGACTTTTCCTGACTATCGCGATGATTCTAAACAGGAAATGGACGGTGCTTTAAGCCAATCCAAATAACGTCTGTTGATCGTGTTACAGAGCAGCGGCAAATCATTTACGTCTAATTTAAATATGGGCGGGAGTTAATAGTTTAACTGATTTCCATTGGGTATCCGGTACAATACCTTTTCAAGCAGGCGACGCCCTTGTCAGCTGTAGTCCTTTTTCAATATGGGGTATGAGGAGGAGAGAAGTGCATCAGTCGCATCATTACCTACACATTCGTACTGGTTTGATCTCTGCCTGTTTATTCTTTTTAATATTGCATTTTTCCTTGCGATCTATTTTTTAGTCCCGTAACACTGAGGGTTAGTAAATATGTTACTCTTTTAGTAATCATGCTTATGCTTGTCGGCAACAGTTTTATACACGTAAAGCTGCCTGCTTACTTAAAATAAAATACTAATGTGTCAGGCACAGGTTTGTGATAGAATGATACAAACACGTTATGACATTCTGTAGCATCTGATCGTTTCTAAAATAAATGTGTCTATATAGCTTAACTTTTCCTACAGGAAGTAGCTAAGAGGCTAATAGCTGGGCAGCTAAAATAAATAGTTGGAAACGTTTACCAGTTTGTCTTATTTTACACACCGTGTCTTTATGTAGATGAGGCCAAACTACGTTACTGGGACCAAAGATGGAGCAGTGGTTACACCTAAACGTTTTCTGGGAGGTATGAAATCGCACGCTGTCATCTAATGTTTCGAGTGCACCGTAATGTAGAGTAAGTTATAGCGAGTATATTTGCATAATCAAAAAAAATAGTATAACAACATTGTTGTGCAGGATACTCCTATAGAAATCGTTTGCCTGATCAGTTTTATCTTGTCTAATTGTAACTTTCCTAATAGGTCAGCCGTATGGAAGCTTAACCACCATGGGATCCTGGCACCAGCAGTTTTTAAAATGCTAATTTATTGTGATTTCCCCCTCCCTAAAATCAAAATGTTTCCATCTTGACATTTTCGCAGTATTTCTGGCTTTTGAGAAGCGTCTACATTTTGTTATATATGGATTCAAAAGCGCTTTAGACCTGACCTGTAGGTCCTGAACTGTAAAAAATACGGAAGCCAAAGCGAACCGGATCGGTTATTTTCTATAAAATCATGACCTGAAACTGATGCATGAATCAGAGTTTGTAAATGATCTCAGGAAAACTCTGTGGAATTGTTCAGGGTATAGTTTCTCCAGCTTGGAAAATGTTAAATGAAGAACCACATTTGTATGGTTAAACAGTTGACATTTATTTACACTTATTTAAATCCATTAAAAATGAAATTTTAACATTACAAAAGAATCTCCAAAAAATTATTGTACAAATTGTGACTTTAGGTTAGTCTTATTTTACATAGAAAACCAAAGGCACTGTGCAAGAAGGTGTGTTGGTAAACTAACATTTTTAATAACTCTTACCAAGCATTTACAACAGACCAGGATAAATAAAACCAGATGGTTTGTCGATACCTTCAAGTTGCCATGCATCTACAGAATGTGAGAATCCTATCTCAGCCTGACACAAGACAGTGTAATTCTGCTTCGTTTCATACCAGCCAAAAAAGAAAAAGCTTTAAACGCAAAAGTATTTTGTTCTGCGCATACAGTTAGAAAGCCGAAATTATGCTAGTAAATCCAAATATGAGTAAAATGTACGGGAATGCTGTCACACACATGAATTTAAAAATGTAAAGCTATTTGTGGTGGTGGGGGAGCGTAGAGATGGGTACTGTCACACACGTCCCTGTACGCTTTTTTTAAAGGGCTTGGCAGTGATAGTTTTGTGACATACAGCATTTTCTTAATGCTGCTTTGAGAAGATAGTTTTCCACTATTACACTAAAATTAGTTTTAATGGGCTGCTGTTTGTTCCTTCTTCCACATATATTGTGATGCAACCCAATAGTTATTATTTAGACTAACCCAACAAAAGTAAATGTATTAATGGTGCTTAGTTCATACTGGATTTGTATCATCTACTTCAGTAGGCAAGAGTTTCCATCTAGCGATGAACAGCATTTTTAGCACTTTTTTAGAACAGTGCTTCCCAACCCGGTCCTCAGAGATCACCAGACAGTCCATGTTTTTCTTCCCAGGAGCTGGAAGGGAGTAAAATAATCTTGGGAAGCACTGCTCTAGAAAACAAAGAATCAGCAAGCTTTGGGCATCAAACTTCAAATGTTCAAAATAACTTCAAATATATGGCAAAATACTGCTTATCTGATCTTCTGTATCCTCTGGGACATAAAACAACATAATCAGAAGAAGCTAAAATTAAAGACTAAGCAAAAAAGGATGTGTTTTGTAAGATGTATTAAATGAGCTGAAGCAATCAGACGGAATTATCGTACTAGAATTAAACAGAGTCTAATGACTAATGCTTTTAGCAGCACAATAACTTGCCAGGCCATCAGATATAAGTTTTACAAAAGTGACAAACCGCCAATTTCACCTAAGCCCGCTGGAAGTTACTGGATTCCACTTAGCAGAAGACCTGCTGGTTGTATAAACTGAACTGCATTAAGGATGAATAAAAATAACCATGTCAGCAGTTGAACTGAAACACTGTCGCCACTATAACCACTGGGAGAGGGAGGGCCATGTTTCTTGATGCTGATTGGATACTGAGGAGTTTGAGTGAAACTCCATGGAAACTGGGTGATTCATATCCTGAAGCTCTCTTTTGCTGGAGCATTTCTGGTGACCCTGCAGTGCCCTCTGGTGGTAGTACTTCTGCCTGTAGCTATCAGTCATGCAGCCATCTACCAAGAAGGAAGTGGTTGGTTGGACCTTGTCAGCTGATCCATCAGGGCCTTTCCTTTCACCTTCTCTGGCCAACAGTTTGCCCCTGTCCACGTTTGAGGGCTCTGATCTGGATCTGATATCTGAAGAAGGTGCTTGTTTCGTGGTATAGTTGGGAGGCAGGCACGGTGTGGGAGCCCGTCCTGGAAACCCCACCCTAGAACTAGGCTGAGTGAGCTCCTGTAGCTGCCGCATTTGGGGGGTGGTCCTGCTCGTGTCTGCAGTCTGAGGAAACGTCTTTGGGGGCAGCGGGGGCAGCAGGTTTTGGTAGATGGGCTGGTGGGATTCCCAGGGGGGTGAGGCAGGGGTGATGTCACCGCTGCTGGACCGGGAGCAGTTGTCCTCGGTCTCTGAGGCGTCCAGCAGATCATCTGAGCTGTTCCACTCGGAGCTGCTCCCCTTGGCCAGACCAGGTGGTGCAGGGTTTCTTCTCTGGTGGCCCCACCCGTTTACATTCGTAACCTTCTCATCTCCATCCATGCCGTCCACACTTCCAGTGCCTCTGAACGCTTTTCTTCTGTGACACGTAGAGCAAAAAGACACAAATCAGTCTCCGAAATTAATCTTTTTACTCTACTTCTTCAATTCGGCTTAGAAAAGATTTTATACCTTTGTAAACCTGAAGGAGATTTGAGGTTATGAAATTCTGGGAGGTTATGAGCTCTGCCAGGATGTTCACCTAGAAAAGGAAACCGCACATTAGACATTTCAGTCTGCACCTCACTGCCGTTAACTAGTACTCTTGTTCTAATATAGCTGAAAGTCATCAATACCGGTCCATGGTGCATATTCCATCAGACCGCAGAATGCTGGGGGGGTTGGGTTTAATTTCTAGTTTTTCTTCAATGTTTTACAACCTCTGATGTTCATACATTATGTTCACACCCGGAAAACCATGAATTCAACCAAACAAATTGCCGATCAATCTGCTGTTATGCCCCCCCTCCTCCCCCAGCTATTATAATGGTCCATGAAATATCTTTATGCCATAAACTGGTCTGCAGTCATCCAAAACTGGGGAGTCCCTAATTTAAAAGGTCATTTTCTCCATGATAATCAATTCCTGTCATTTTGATGGTTTCCGAGACTCGTCATAAAATAACATTCAACGCCCCATGCAACAGAGTATTGTTACACTGTATCAATGTATTGCAAAAATTAGGAACAATGATTTCATTCTCATACATTTCCCAAAAAAAAAAAAAAAAAGATACTTTAACTGAGAGGTGATTCTGCTTTAAAAGTCAGGGGTCAATACTACAATTTTAGTTAAACGTTTAAAACACCGGCACGCTATGCAATACAAAGAGTTAAGAGATAGGTATTTTTTGCATACCTATCTATTGAGTCGTGCAATTCTTAGAAGTGTTTTTGCTTTGAGTTACAAGATCAAGAAGATATTTAAAAAGTAATGTATACATGTTCTATTATGCGTTGTAATAACAATAATATAAAAGTAAAATCTAATTATAATAGCATTTAATTATACACTGCTTGTGAATATCTCTGAACATGATATGCAAACACAATGGCTACAATTGCAATTATTATACTTTAACAATGCAAAGGTTTTTATACGTGAGTTTACAAAAGGTTGCAAAACGTTTTTACTGCAAACAAAATAGTAATTGAAATTTTTTGTTGAGTTATATATTGTGTCGTGTATTGAAAATGTTATCGGATTTTCATGCTTTTCTTGGTATGGAATCAAAGTTTGAAATTCCGGTATTTTTACAACATCAGGAGGGGACAGAACACGTATGAACAGAACATGGCTAACCATAAGCGACTGGATTTCGCTGCTTATAAAGTCAGAGATGCTAAAGTCACATTATTAGTCTCAAACATTTATCGATAGCGGCTTCTGTGAAAACCCCTCCTCCCCTCTAAATGCATATTGATAACGTTGCTGCATGAACGCCAAAGTTAGCCAAAAAGGACACATACGAAGATCAAAACATTCTGAATACAATAAAATAACTTATGGTCATGTTCTCAGTCTAGCTGGTTGGAACACACATCTTCAGTGTAATTAAATCTGGTACACGCTGTTCTCCCTGGCATTCGGCAGGCACTGAGGAAATGATCGCTCCCTTTGTCATAAATGTGCAAAACAGGTTGGACGTGATATGCCACATCAACACCTTCAGGGCTTCGAGAAAATCAATAGACCATGGAGAGATACTGCATGGAGGTCAGTCTACGAGTGGGAAAAGATCCTATGGAATTACCTCCCTAGAAAATCGTCACTATCAAAGCAGCACCGAAAGAAGCAGAACGTATTAGGGCCTTAAAACATCATGGAGGTGGCAAGCAGGTTTTTTTTTTTAAAAAAAAGAAAGAAAATCAACAGAACAAGTAAATTCAAGTTTTTGGGAACTGAGAAGGAAGTGAACGCAGCTAAATACATAGACGGGTCCTTCAGTGGTCTGAAATTTCAAGAAGGTATAATTTGGTCTGCAACTGAACTGAACTGGTTCTTGAAAACGCCCTAAGCGAGAGCAGCCCTGATTTCAGGTTCCTACGTCAATGAAGCCAGATGTGATGCAGAACAGAGGGTCACAGATAAATCTGGTCTGACCAGCAGGGACAACATACTAAACTGCGGCTTCACTCTCACACTGGTGCTAAAAGTGGATGAAACATTGTGCCGTTTGAGTTGACAAACTGGTCCCTAGCAACCGGCTTAACGGCTCCCACATCTGAGCTAAAGCTGCGGCTGCGGCTGCGGCTGCGGCTGCGGCTGATGATTATACCCATTTCCCCCAAAGGGCACGACGAAAACAAACAATGACAAGTCACAGTGCATGAGCAAAGGCATCAAGCTCAACAATGTATCCTTCAGTAATGGCGTCTAACCGGCAAATCGCGCTCTGCCCAGGGAGAAAAAGAAACGGCATTATTTAACCTTCATCAAAGAACTCACTGAAATGCTAAGCAACAAAGACTAGGACAGACTTTTATTTAAACTACTCGTATTTATCCATGCCTGTCTGAGCCATGACTACACAAACTGCCCTTCATTGAAGGTTCCACATGCCATAAATATAATCTCTTACTTAACTGAAAAAGTTTTACACAGAAATCATACATTTTAGAAAAAAAGAAAAATTAGAATGCAAGTTTTCATGCTTCTCTAGCAGTGAAGGGGCCAGACCAGCAGAGGGCAGTAGAGACCAGCTGTCTTTAACAACCACAAGCCTTGATCACTTTTTCAGGAAATAATCAATTTTGTTGTGTCCACTGGGTACATTATGTAATCTCCTAAACTTTCTGATTACATTTAATATACCAACTGCAACTGGCTTCTTTACAAACTGTGTCATGCTTCAATCTCCATGTGTAACACTGTAAATACACGTTTTCAAATTGTGATTTTTAAAATGATTCTTGTGCTTTATCTGCAAAATGACTGAAACAAATAACGGCACACGAGAAAGTTTGATACTGGAAGGGAAGGGGCCGAATTAATTCAAGTTAAATATTCGACCAGTTTCTACACCCCTGTAAATAAACATTCTGAAAACTAATTCCAAACAAGTTCAGTCCAGGCTTGACCACTGTACAAGGTACATCGTACCTCGAGAAAGAAAATGAGACGTAATCCTGTATATTAACACTGTCGTTTAATCCAAAATGCCACATTTAATCCCCAGATACATTAGCACATCATTAAGAAGCCGCCTCCGTAAAGACCAAAATTAACCACCAATCCTCTGGCATTCGAAGCGTCCACAATCGCCGAGTGACAGCCGCGACAGCTTCCCGGCCACCGAGCCGTCTATTTCTGGAGAGGACACGTCGACGCCTCTGGCACGCCGAAAAGGCTGGAAAAGGTGTGACCAATCACAAGGAGATAAAGGGCCAAATACCAGCCACCTGACAACCAAAATACACCGAAAAACAATCAACAACACAATCTGCACTCAGGCAATGAATGACCTCATTCTGCTCCATTCGCACTTTCAGTCAAGTGCGTCTCTTGAGAATTTGGAGCCCATCAGAGTATCATATTGAGCCCCTAACCCAAACTAATCGAATTATGCTAAAAAAGTGTGGGCCCCCTATCATTCAGGGGCCCCTGGAATCATCATAACTCCGCCCCCTTTACAGTGCTCCTGTTTCCAACCAGTCCCTATTCAGGGAAATTTAAAAGCAAACACTCTATACACATGCACATTTAGCTAATTTTTGGGATTGTGTTGGGGAGGGCTTTACCCCTCCAATAAACGAACACTAATTAGTTTATATAGTGTCTTCTAATTTTTTTCATGATTCTCTACTGATGCTCTTCTCTGTATCTAAAGCTATGTCAGCTTATAAGTCTTGGTCTTCACTCACACTGGTACCTGCTGTTCTGCTATAACCCTACAGAGGCCTCACGGGCAGAGGAATGCTTTTGGCCCTGGGTTCGAGCCCCCGGCAGCCAAAACTGGAATTCCATCCAGTTGGAAATCGGGAAGGGCTGCAGCATACCAGTCAGAACGAGAAGCGGAGGAGGACAGAGGCACAGAGAGAAGGGAAATGGTCTCAGAATCAACAACAGTCCTCAAGAATTTAGTTCCTCCCCTCCCCGTAAGGGGCCAGGGAGCCATGAAGACCACTGAAGGTCAGTCTAGTGTGTGAGCGCACAATTTATGGGTCACGGAAGTGGGGGCCCAGATCACAAGAGGCAGCTGTGAAAAGCCTGACCTTTGGAGCAGACGCGTGAATTATAGAGGGCGCCTTGCAGGCCGCCGTTTATGCTCGCTGCGAGTTGGGAGCAGTTCCCGGGAGATACGACTCTCACTCCAAGCCAGAAAAAAAGGTCAAGAGAAGAGAAATAAATCAGATCTCAATCTGGGTGAATCAGACCCCCGTGTCTAATCAGACGCCAAGGCAACCAAAGGCAGCACGTCGGATCCAAACAGCAGGACAAAGGTGAGGCCTTCACTGTTTTTAAATATTGCATCATGCGTGGTGAATTGTCCCTCTTGGGCGGCTCAGGGAGCAATGTCACCCCTTTTCGAATAGCTGGGTGACACACTGTAGTACAAAAACTGAAAGTGACACATTCTCAAGCACACGATGCATGATAATGTATGATAAAAGTATCACACCATTAATTTTCTGCACCAGTGTACAACTGGAACCAATGTCACAAATTAGCCAGCTAGCTCGTCTCCAATAGCGACCAGGGATGACAGTAACTTGCAAACGCTTCCAAATTCAAATTTTTAATGGCATGATGTAGTAATAACCTGTCGTATTGTACTCCGGTAGCTTTTCGGCAGCTTTGGCCAAAACCAAATCTGACCCGTTTCCCAGGGGTTGGTAGCAGGAGGATTCAGAAGCCGGAGGCAAACAAAAAAAATAAAATAATATGTTACAATTGTCAAGCCAGTTTATTAAGGCCTGCCCAGAAGGCCTGTCCAGAAGGCCTGCCCACAAAGCCAACTTCCACAATACACATGTGACTGTGCATTCGTTGCATTGAATGCATCCATGTACTCTTTGTACCCATTGCATGTGCGACACGTAAAATGAAGAACTGCATAGGCACCTGCAGGAAAGGGGCCCTCCTATTCCTGATTGGTTGGGTTCATAGACATGATGTCACAACTTCCTGTCTGGGACCCAAGCTGGCTTTTAAACAGGTCACCCCGGTGGGAGGGGCTCTCCAAGATGGCTGACCATACTGCTGTCAGGCGTGAGCACCATCAGATCCTAATTCTGCATCTTCAGCTGCAGTTTCCAAGCCTTTATCGCATTATACAGCGGCGGCACATTATGACCAAATTAATACTATAACCAAGGAAATCTTAGGACAATTATATTCAGAATAAACAATGGAGAGAACAGGTCACACTTCTAATGCTCTTCATTACACTTGTAAACATTGTACATATTTTCACATAGATTGTTTATCATGGCTTTGAGCAACTCTAAAAGCAAAGGACGCTTAACTTGAATACTGTGTATGTTGTGGGGACTCTGGATGAAATAACCCACTGAATATCACTGAAACGCTCATGAACACCAAAGGACGGACAATATTTACATGAGTTTTGCGTCAAACCAAGTGCGAATAAGCAGAGATCAGGTGAAAGTATGATTACCCCCATAATAAGCTTAGCAGTCACGGGGGGGGGGGGGGGGGGGGTGGTAACTTCAATGGAC
>JAABNX020000017.1:10071567-10093905 GCA_015163995.2 Mormyrus lacerda | reverse complement strand
CCCCCCCCCCCCCCCACGTCAAAGGTCACGTCTTGTCCACGAAACAAAGGTTAGACAAGCTCGCTGCACAATTTCAAATTCAATACTTTTGAGTTTAATAGCATAAAAATAATACCATTTTGTGTGTGTGTGTGTGAGTGTGTGTGTGTGCGAGAGAGAGAGAGAGAGAGAGAGAGAAACATATCAAAAAGATTATTTTGCCAGTGCAAAAAGCGCACAAGGCAACACTACTTTGAAGGAAACATAAGTCCCTCCTTTGCACTGAATTCCTGGCCTCATAATTTCACTAAAAATGCAAATTTCAGGCAAATCAGGGGAGCCGTTCCGGGGTTATGACATTTTAAAGCACAAACTTGGAAAACAAAAGTGGACACGAAGGGAAAGGACTTTTTCTTCCCTCTTGAGGTCAGGATGAAAGGTGTCACTTGGCCCTTTTCACACTTTTTAAGAAGATAAAATTGGGGGGAGCGCAATTTTAATGGCGACCCTGCGGGAAAATCGTGGGGTGTTGAGAGCAATTCCCCACTCCATATGTTTCACCTCAGAAGCTTTTATTTTAGATGAAAATCTATTTTTAAATATTTTATGGATCTGCAGGAACTTTGTTAATACTTCCGGGAGAGCGCAGCATAAAAAGCACAGGCCTGCGTTTAGCCTGGCAGAGCGGCGCTGGGGGGGGTTTACGGGAAACGCTGGGCGAAGCGTCAAGCGGCCACTTACTGTGGGAGGACTGGGCCAGCGGAAGGTCAGGCTTCAGCTCGTCATATCTGCCGGGATGCGGCCGGTCGCTGAAATAAACAAGATTTCAAGTCACTGGGATGCAGACGTGGCTAAATGCCACCACTGGCAAGCAGAGATCTCTCTGGTTCTCTGCTCTTAAGAGATTTATTTAATCCAAAGCCATAACACAGGAGATCGGGGGGACGTGTACAGCCTTTGACATGCAGTATGAACAGCCCACTCCTATCACACGAGGAAAAGGGCACTCTAATGCTCTGTGCTTGCATGGGGGGGTTGGGTCTGGGTGGGGGTTACATATTAAGACACGGACTCCCGACAAACTCACTTGCTTTGCTTTCATACCTCACAGATGTTTTCCAGCAAATGAGGACGAACATTAGAACGATACTCCTCACTACAAACTACAATAACAGCAACTGCTCTGTTTAAGGGACTTAAGGGGACATGCAGGTCAGTGAAATGCATTCTGAGCAGTTTGTGAAGTGGGTTTTTTGTTCGTTTGTAAGGAACAGTGTCATTTTAAGCACTGCATTTACACTCCTCTGCTGTGTTGTCACTGTAATTCACCAGACTATGTCACTGTACAGATACCACACAACTGATAGATATGTGCATCCACCCTCCTTCTCGCTCCACCCCTAAGGGGTGTCCTTTTGCCTGCTATTTTTTACTTCCCGTTGCTGATTTTATCTTCAATATTTTCCCATACTGAACAAGTACAACCTGAAACCAGTAGCCCTACTTTGGCACAGTGAACAATCCAGTGCTCGATACCTCAGAGCGAATGCGCAAGATGCCTTTAATGTTTCACCTATTATTTTTCTTTCCACAATAATCCACTGATCTGTACAAAAAACTGGGTATGCATGCCCCCTTTGCAATGAACCAGCTGTTAAGTCTTCACTGCGGTGGGGGAAGGCAGAACAGAGAATCAGCCAAGCCACGAAATTGAGAATGTTACCAAAATGCCCGTTTGAACATGGCCGTTTATGAGTTTCATTAGTGGGATGAAAGCATTCATAGCCTTTACCAGTGCTGTGAAGGGCGGACCTATGTGTATGTCCTCACAAAACACCACTTTCTATAAGTCTGATTCCCACAAATAGACACCATTCTGACCAATAGCAGCTGGCAAGAGGGAAATTATGCTGCCACACCAGCAAAGACCATTAAATGAAAGCAGCTCTTACCTCATCTCAGGTATCGGCTTCAGCTCCTTGGCAGCAAAGTTCTCCACACCTGGAGAGTCGGGATTGGTGGAGCCGTTGCTGATCCTGTCACTGCTCTCGTATCCGGATTCTGTGCGCTGGATTTTCCAGGTATCGCTCCGAATCGCAAGGCTCAACCCGGCCTTAGTCCTCTCCTTGTCCGTGGTGCCCCGGCCCTCGGACTCCAGCGAGCTGTGGCTGCCCATCTCGTTCTTCTGCTCATCCTCGTAAATTGTCACGAGATTCTTGGATCGGCGGTCTTCTCTAGCCCAGGCGCGCTCCCGGTCATAGGGCGCCCTCTCCTGGCCGGGAGGTCTTCGGCGAGTACCCTGCTGCTGCTGCCGCTGCTGCTGCCGCTGCTGTTCCTGGTCCTGGCTGCTCAGCACGCTGTCCACGTTGAGCGTCTCCCGCATGGGCCTCCATGCCCTGGGTCTGCTGCGGCCGGCTCTATCCCGGGACTCCTGGCTGCTGTCCGTGTCATAGCCGTTGGTGAGTTCGAAGCGCCGACCCCGGACGCTAGGCAGCACCTGCACCCGGGATGGGGAGAGGGCCTCCTGGGCAGCTCTGGGCAGGACCGGGGTCCTCTGGCCCCGTGAGGGCCCCTTCCCCTGGCTGCTGTAGAGCCGCTGCTCCGCGTACTGCTTGAAGCCGCTTTCGGGAGGCGACGCCGAGCGGGAATACATCTTGTCGGGGTTCACGTCTGAAAGGGACAAAGGCAACATCACTCACGACACAGCCCGCTCCCGCGTCCCAGATCCCAGAGGATAACCGAAAGCAAGAACAGTCACGCTAAAATGAAATAGCGTTTATGCGTATCGGGTACCCGGCTGTGCCAGTTCACGGCACAATTATATTCAGAATAAACCGGAGAGAACAGGTGGCTTAGGGGCACGGTGGCGTCACGCCGATGAAGGAAACCTCTGAATGTGTCACTGATACCAAGGCGAATGTCCTTGGCACAAAGCAGAGCCCCTGGGGGTGAACAGGGAAGAAAGCAAAGAATCCTGGCCGCGCCAGAGATTCATGCTCTCTGTTAGCACCAAGGCCGTGGGATCCAGGTCCCTGGCCACGGCGGCACGGGCAGCTTAACGATGGGCTGCATTTCCCAGATCCATGGGGCAGGGCGCTGCAGGGACCCAATCACCGAAACTCCGCCATCACAACAAGCAACGGCGGCGACGGGTGTTACCATGACGACCTACCAGGCTGGCCCGCCGACATTCCACCTTGCCGCCCCTTTCATGAGGAGAGCCCTGCTCTCACATCGTGACCTGCTTTCCTACAATGAAAGTCCACTGTGGTGAGGAGCGTGTAGATGGACACGCCCCCTTCCCAGCATGCTCCACTTTCTGTACAGTCATACAATTGGCCCCATTTCACTAGTCTCTCCTCCCAAGGAACTCTGTGAAACAAAGGCTCTTTTATCCACACTGCCAGCCACCTGCCCGCAAAACTATGCAAACTATTCTACCCATCAGTATCAAAGTAGAACAATCTGGGCCCCCCACCCTCAGTAAGTATGTGCAGGACCAACCTGTCTGTTCCATCACCAATACAATTTAATTAGAAAAAAGTAAATCACTCCTAACCACTGACACTAACCATTAACAAGCACCATACAAAATAAATATTTCCCATGCCACTACTTGCATTCCCTCCCATACAAAACACCCTGATCACATGGCGTATCAGGTGATCTCCACCGGCCAATAGGAGCACAGGCGGTGTATCGCATCACCTCCACATGGCTTCTCAAGGATTAGGAGAATTTCATCAACACGTCCCACCTACATGTCTACTCCCTCCAAAAGCCAGAGCGGCAGATGTTTAGATTCACCCTCCACTATGCGTCCACAACAAGTCACACGGACCTTAGTCATGCTGACGCTGCAGTGTAACCACTTGTTTTTTTCTTTTTTTTTTTTTTTAAATTAACAGATGTTTTCATCTAAAGTGACACATTCTTGAGGGAGCTTCCTGAAGCATCTCGAGGGCCTTGTTCAGAAGCCCAACAGTAAAAACAGTCTGTCAATGCTGGAATTCAAACCATCGACCTTCTGATTACAAGCACAGTGTCGTAAACACGCTAAGAAGTGTGGGCCTGCCGTTTAATAGCCGGGCTTGGCAAGAGCCACGCTGGAGAACCAGGGTGGCGATTCTCATCCTCACCTCTCGAAGTTCTCTCTGCCAGGACCCGGTGCCGCTGGGTCCGCTGGTTCCTCTCCGGATCCCTCCGGACCAGTGTTCCCCGCACTTCTCCAACGCGCTGAGCACACTCCCTGGATAGTTCCTTCAGCTTACTTCTAGGGTCCATGTGAAGGATCCTCACTGCAGAGACACAGCAACCCAGTTCAGCCAGTGGCGTTTAACAGGAACCCAGCCATACCCGACACGCATCCCCATCTCTCTCTCTCTCTCTCTCCATCCTGGACACAAGTGTTAAAATGAGACGTCTGTGCTGAGGAATCATACGTTGCACTGAGTTCCAGCTGGCTGGACTTATGAGAGTGCCAAAGAAAAGTCAGGTTTGGCCATTCAGAAGGGACTCATACTCAATGACCAAGAGGTCTTAGCTTTAGACCTTGTGTGAATATCCGATACACAGATGATACTAGTTTGAGTACACCTGCTTAAGATTCTGCTACGCTTCTAACTGTGTACGTGTCTGATGTCAGGAGTGGATACTTCTGGACTACTGAGGCTAAGACTATTTTAATCAAAGCGCCGTGTATCTGAGAGAGACAGAGAGGATGAGGGCACGAGTTCTATCGGTGTGGCTCCTCAGGTCAGAGGAGGAAGCGGAACTCTCCATGCAAGAAGAAAAGCGAAGGAGCCGTCGAGCTGATGACCGGACCGGTCCGAAGGAGAATAATGACCCAGCCGGTCCGGCCTCCATCTCTCAACCCCATCATAAGGGACAAACTGGACCAAAGGGTCAAAGGCTAGCGACCCATAAGCCCCCGGGAATCGGCAACGACGGGCCGGGAAGACATGGGGGTGATTTCCTGCTGGAACCTGTTAAGCCTCGTGTTTGTGAATCATCCTGAACACTCTTCCTAACTCTCTTTGCAATAATGTGATAAAAGCCTGTTATTTTGGTGCTGTGGGGACTATTTTTGGTCCCCACAAGGAGAAACCCAATTTTATAGAAATTCTGTGACTGCAATCAAAAAACTAAAAATGCCAAAAGTTGTATTTTGTTTGGTTACTTATGAAGGTCAAGGTATGGTGTATGCGTCTGTGTGTGGGGGCTGGCAATAATGACCTAACAGTACAGGCCATAAATTAAAAGGGTATAATAACAAACTCCTTAGTTTTCCTGAATGCCCCCCCCCCCCATACCAGGTCCTCTGCCCCCGCTCATCTGCCCCTGTCTGGAGGGCCCCGGGGTCTGCAGCTTGGCCTCAGGCACTGCGCCATTCTCCGTCCTTCTGGGCACTGGTGCGACCGTCTCGGGCACTGGGTCACACAGCAGGGAGAAAGAGCACTCAGGTGAGAACAGGATGATGCTGGACGCCACGGCTTCCGAGGGCGACCACGCTGCGGTGACAGGGATGGAGGGCAGAGGCAGGGTCCCTTTGAGGACAGCATAATCCCATTAAAAGCAGCATAATCAAAATCATGCCCCAAGACAAATTTTGACTTGGGTTAAAGTGAACAGCCCCCAGAGCTTCCGGAATACCACTGAGAAGGATCAAACAAATGGAAAGCAGCTGCAGATGCTTTATGTGTGGTCATCCTCAACTTCTTTAGGTCACCGTTTCCCAATCCGGCCCTCAGGGACCCACGACCGTCCACATTTTTGCTCCCTCCAGCTCCCTGCCAGACGATCCACGTATTTTGCTGGGAGGGAGCAAAAATGTGGACGATCGTGGGTCTCTGAGGACCGGATTGGGACACTGCTTTAGATAGACTGACAGATTAATACGCAGAGGTGGTGGGACAGGAAGAGCGCAGAGGTGCGGCGGGATCACGGCCGGGGCGGAGGGGTGCCGTGTGGGAGAGCCGAGATCCGCCCACGCACAAGCCCCGTCTCGCAACGAGACAAACATTTGTTTCCTATTTACCGAGCCGTCTGTTTGGAGGAGAAAAGGCACAGGCCGTAAAAGCCAGACCTCACCGCTAACCGCGACTCTCCCCCACAAGATGGCTCTGCTGCAGAGTGCATCTGAGGACAGGCGGCCGGCGGAGCTCGGCCGCTGGCACCAGACACCAGCGCTGCCTTCCAAGGGACCGCGCTCTGCAGGAGCGGTTCTGGCAGGGCGCTCTCGGGCCGGCTAAGCGGGCAGAACACGCCCGGAGGAAAAGGAATCTCCCACATTGGGAGGAGGAAAAAAAAAAAGCGAGCGATACACGGCTTGGGAAATCGAGCGAATAAAGCAGCTACTGAGAAGTAAGGCGGCAGAAATAAAAAAATAAATAAATAAAACCACTCGTGCAACAAAACAGCAAAAACAAACACTTATTGGAATATACAGGGAGTCTCAAAGATATTTACTGGAAATATATGAGAATTTCCAGCTTATCAGCAATAGCGACCTGGAGAAGGGGAAGGTATTTAACTGGAAGGTATTTAACAGTTAAACACGGCTGCATTCTGGGGCTGTTAGGTTCGGATTTGGCACCAGAAAGTGGAGAATACCTACACAGGATGAATAATACTAATGATCTCAGCATAGCCCTCAATTACAGGTCACACTTACCGTTTCCTGAAGGAAGAACATTTAAAAATCACTGTAAATAACACTAGTAGGAGGACCTGAAATCGAGAGTCCTGGGTAAAATCAATCAAACATTTTTTGGCTCCAGACAAAGCTTTACTTGTGCGCCCCCCCCCCAAGAAAACTGGTGATCGTTTCATTTGGGGGCCCAAAAAATAAGTACATCAGCCCTGGTGTCACGTGCCCCGCATGGCTCACCTGTGGCCTCTCCATTGACGGCGGGCTTGTAGTGCGAGCCCATGTTGGTCTGCCTGGGGCCGTCGTCAGGGGAGACCGCACTGCCGTCGGGGTTGGAGTAGAACAGCAGGAGGGGCTGAAAATGGCCTCGTATGCATTTCAAGACAACGTCTTTCCATTTAGAGCCAACCTACAGCACAGGGGAAGGAGCAGGCATGATCCTTGGGGGTTAAAGAGAAGAAGCCCCCCCCCCTCCCCACAGCCGACACTGAAGAGGTATTTAGTACTTTTTACGGTGGGCTCTTTAAAAAGGCAGGTGGTTCTGAACACCATGCTGGCTTTGGTCTAAACCCGGAATATCTAGGAGCTGCAAGCCGTGAGACGCAAGGTTGACAAGCTAACAGATGTTGATGTTGTGCTTCTCCCTTAAAAAAGGCTACAAAAAAAGCAGGATGCGTCTCCACTTCTAGGCAAAGAAACTGCAGCGTCAAGTGAGAAGCTTTGCCCAGCCGCGGGGCATCAAACATTTCTGTGCTGGATGGGGACCCAGTATGGCCAGAGAGGGAGGGAAAGGGCAGTGGGGGCCAGGGGAGCGATAGGAACTCTCAGTGAGAAGACGCCGTCCCTGTTCCATTAAGGACACACAGACTCCATTAAGCAGCACCCAGGGACGTCTAGGCCTGCCTCGCCGGCATCGCGCTCCGTGGTGTACTAAATACTTCTGAGAAAACACTGAAACAGGACTCCGATAAACACTGCCAGAACCGGCACGCCACAGTAAGCCGGAATGCCAGTTCACACAGAGCACTTATTCGCCACGATTCCAGGTCATTTCTCTCGGACAAAGACTCCCCAAAACCCAGCCGCTCTACTACCTGTGGAGGTTGGAAAATACCAGATCCACTGGTGCCTGGAGTAGAAGGAACTAGAAGAAAAGTTGAAGATTAAGCTAAGACTTACTCACCTCCTTCACGGTGGCGTCGTCGAAGAAGACCCATTTGGAGGTTTTCGTGTGGTAGGCGAAGGCGCAGTAGTGACGACTGGTGTAGCAGATCATGCCCACCAATCGCAGCTCGCTCTTCTTCGCCTGCTCATCCGTGACGTTGTAGAAGAGCTGCAAGACACACGGTTCTCGGGTCAAGGCCGGCACCCCCTCTGCTCTCATGGCCGCAGGACACCTTTCCCAAGACCAACCCCCTCTGCCAGATCAGCTCGGCTAGACATCAAATAGGCCACTCGCAGACCTGTAGATCATTATAAGAAACATCTTTGGAAATTAAATGCAACAGAGATGGTCGGCACATGCAAAAGATGCACGTTCAACACACAACGGAAACACGCTTAGGTGCTCCACACCACAGCGGCATTTCAGCCACCTTTGTGTTTCTGCCACGTCCTGCCTGAGGGTCCATTCTCCTTTCCCATGTTCCTGCACCGAATAGCTGGTTTATTTGATGACCTCAGAAACGGTTCACCAGGCCTTTTAAAACACCAGTTAAATCGAGGGTCCTGCCAGGACAATGAATCAGTTCCTTTGTGAAACTCAGCAGAGTTCCGCTGAACTAATCCTTGACTGGAATGTATGCAAATCCGGGAGAGCAGAAATCGGTCCAGAACGCCTTGAAATAAACACTCCCAGTCTCCTTCCTGCAGCGCGGACCAAACACGGCTCTGATCGGCGGCGCCGAACCGGCAGGGTCTTCTGGGACGAGACTGACGTCAGAGGGAAAGACGAGAAGCAGGAAAAGAGAGACGCACTGCAGGAATAAACTCAGAGAACGAGAAATAGCGGAAGACAGGAAATAACGCACGGCCCTCAAAGGAGAGTCCCCTCTGGGGTGGCTTTCACCCCCCCCCCCAAGGACAGGGGAGAAAAGAACCTTTCCAGACCAGGGCTGAAGCCACTTTGCATAACCATACTAATATGCAAGGCTGCACACACACAGCAGAAAGAACAAATAATAATAATCAGGGCTCACATATGGTCACCAAAAGCAAAATGCGAGCAGAGGCAGCGGTGGACGGTCGCAAATTAAGAAGAAAGCGAAAACTACAAAGACATCCGCTGCAAACTGCTGACGAACACTCCAGAGAAGTATGTCTATTGTTTGCAAATCCAAAGCAGGTTGTAGAAAGAGGTGGGAAAAAAAAAAACTTCAGTGACGTCAAAAGTAACCACAGGAGATTGTGCTGCCAAGCATCCTACGTTACCATGGTTTCTGTTCCTCAACATTAGCATCTACCACATTAACAGGACAAGCATATCACCCTACCAGGAAAACCTTGCTGAAATACTTATTTTAGGACCGGTGAAAAGGCTTAAACTAAAATCTTGCTTAAATCTAAATGTAAAAGTGGGGCCTATTTTTAATCCCACGTCTCAATAAAATATCCAAAGCTCTGTTGCAAGATGCTTTTGCTGCAAACACACCGTGCTCTCCAATAGAGTGATAAGCAGTGATTAGAACGTAAGCGGCCAGTTCATTTGTCCCTGTGAGGGCGGCACTTAATGTGAGCCGTACTGGGAAAAACAGTGCGACTCGTCTCTCCTGCGAGATGCATGATTAATTGATTCTTGACTCTTTATAGTTGACAAAACTCCATCCATCCATCCATCCATCCATCCTCTAACTGGTTTTCCTTGTTAGGGTCATGGGGGGGCACAAGGCTGGGGTCCATCCTCAAGGGGATGTCAGCTCATCTCAGGGCATATGCAAGTATAGAAAACATCAGACTGGGCAATTGGCATAAGTGCATTCTGTGTATTAGGAAACTGGGTCACCTGGAAGAAACCCAGGTGACATGGTGAGAACATGCTAACTACACACATGGAACACGGATGGATACCAAACATCTAACTGTCAGTGCAGAGTGTACGGCAAATGATGCACTAAGTTTCTACAAGTTAACACACAAACTTAGGTAGTTATTAAAAATGCTACTTTTCTTTAGTGAATAATCACTAATTACAATAGAACATACAACTGCAGAAGCCCAGTCAAAGGCCAGTAATACACTCAAGCCACGTTCCTAGTCAGGCCGAATCCCTTCGTCAAGCCCCGCCCCTTCAGACCCTGCCATCAACCAAGTCCCACCCCCTGTCAGACTCTTTTCATACCCAAGACCCGCCCCTTCAGACCCTGCCATCAACCAAACCCCACCCCCATCAGACTCTTCATACCCAAGCCCTGCCCCTTCAGACCCTGCCATCAACCAAGCCCCACCCCCTGTTAGATTCTTTTCATACCCAAGCCCCGCCCCTGCGCAGACACGTCCCTTAGCCAAGCCCCGCCCCATTACCTCAGAGAGGCTGATAAAGGGCCCCAGTGATCGGATGACGTCCTCAGTCTGGTTGGACTGCTCTGTGTCCCAAACGAAGCCGATGGTGACGATGTCTGGCGAGTTCATCAGCACCCGGCGTGTGCGGATCCTCTGGCCACATTCACTCTGCGTGGAGGGGGGGGGCAGAGTCAGCACATCATCAGACGGGGGGGCTGCGAGACAAGTGAAACTGAAGCGACACGTCATGCAATTAAACACACAGGCACATAAAAGGGACACCACTGTTACTCCGCTGAGGTCACATGAGCATTTTGGTTTTGGCGTCATGTCGTTTTACCGACACTGAATCCACAAGCTCCTCTCAGTGTCACTCTTAACCCAGTAACTGATGAGAGCCGTGTCCCAGTGTAGTGTCCCGCATGCGGGGAATCCCAGTAATTGGGACAAATAGCTGCAGAATTTGTCACTTCATATACAGAAGTTTTTGCAAGGCCGCTGTGTACAGCAGACCAGGTAATGGGCACATCTGCATTCTGTCAAAGTATTTTAATGCGTTACTCGCACAGGAAAGAGCCACGATGATGGCGACGATGACAAGCTTGCATCGAGGTCTCTTGTTCTGGACATCTACCTACCGGGCAGTTCCTCAGGTCCCCGACAGCGCACACTGCATAGAGCAGCTCGCCAAACCGGTCTGATCTGGGCCTGTCACTCCTGTCGTTCCTATCAACTCCATGATCCAACTGCTGGCTGTGAGCAAGACGATCAGGAGGAAATTAAAGAAGAGAGGAGACTGGAGAAAAAACATGGACTTTCTGGGGATTTGAGAAACACTGCACTAAATAAATGTATATATTTGTAAGATGGAATGTTTGACGTGGTGGGCGGAGCTTACCAAAGACTTGTGGTGGACACATAGTGCACCAGCTCGGTGAAAGGATGGGGGTCAGAGGATGCCCCACAGCTACAACACACCGCCTATGAGGGGGGGGACATTAACCAGCAGTTTGTTACCCAGCATGCAACACTCATCGTCCAACATGGTGCTTTAATAGGATTGCCACAAAATGGTGCGGTGGGTAGTGCCATGTCGTCGTTCAGAGAGATGGGGCACAAAAAAAAAATTCTTTGCAAAGATATTTCAGACAATTGACAACGTTATTATTGTTGTTTTGTAGCTGAAATAGGGGCCGCTAGCTGTTAGTTACCTATTAAATCAGCACATCACACAAGTCATCATCCCAGCTTCCCCATACCTGCTCATACAGCGTCATGGCAAACTTCTGATGCGTGATGCAGGACTTGGATGTGCAGGCGTCAGGGTCAAAGTCTGGCGCGATGTGCATGTGGATTCTCTCCAGAATGTTCTCCTGTTTCGGACAGGATTGGTGGAAGACACTCAGGAAGTGGTGAGACACTCAAACTACCTTTTGCAAGGCTCTTCTTTTGCATATCTGCAGTGCTCAGATGCCACACAGTGGTTATGGACATCTAGAAAGGTCAGCAGGTGGGCAGACTGACCAAACACCTGCATATTTGATCACAATCATCTCATAAGTCTGGGAATTATGGGTATTTTACGTTTCTGACCCACCTGCACTGACATTTCTTTTAGCTTTATGCTTATCAAAAATACATCATCTGAGTTTCAGTGTTTACTTATCTCTCCTAGCCCAGTTCTCCTCATCACATAACACAGAGACCATATTAGATAATCACAAGTACCAGCATCATTATAGAGGATTGATCAGAGAGAACACAACGTGATATTTTAGATAAACAGAAGAAATCGTCCTGTGAGCCGGGCAGCTGGGAAATACAGATGTTTTGTACATGTCTTAAGACCATAAATTATGCAAGTTTGCCACAAGCGTGAAATTTCTTTGAATCTTCCAGGGAGAAACTCTCAGGTTAGGCTGGATGCAGAGGCAGGGGAAGCTGAAGTTGAAGCCAGCATAAGATAACCTTAGGCACAACATATCTGAAGAAAAATGTCCTTTGATGTCCCAGTCTCTCCGATACACAAGGAGATGTATTCTTCTTTACTTCCCCCACATTATCTGCCCCGCAGGTCACAGGGCATCTGTTCCTGCTCTAAGGCACGCAACACTCCTCCACGGATGGAGAGGCAGGGAAGCAAAAGTACCATAATACTAGAACATGGAAACTTTTATCATTTGTCTATGGAACCAAAGTAAGTTTAGAAAACATTCACAGAACTCCCAGAACTACTGATTTTTACTACAGAAATATAGCCATTTTTACACTATCCCAGCGGACATTGGTCCGCTATTCCTTCAGCAATCAATGGCAGACCGATAAGGCTGTAAAGCGTACAGTATTGGATAACGTTCCTATCTTTACTGTACATACAGCAGGCTAAACACATAGACAGCAATTTAACATGCTATGTTTATATCGATGAGAGGGGAAAAACATTTGCATCCCAGTGATTTCCTTTTACTGATATTCTCTCTCTTTGCCAGTTTAGTTTCACTGGTCATTGATTACTGGTTAATTTCCCACCATTTACTGAAATGGAAGCTTGTGAGAATTTTACTTACACAAAAATGTTCTGATGTGCAAAACAAAAAATGATTGGTTCAGAGAGATAACCAATTAGATACCGAATACAAAGAACTAGAGTCGGCGGGACCAGGACATTTGATTGGGTGGCTTCGCCTCCTCTAGTTGCTTGGATCCACTTCCTCTAAAACCTGATTGGTTTTCTCTGTGAATTTCTCATCTTTTTTCTTCTGCCCTCAGAACATTTTTATGGAAGAAAAAATCCCATGAGCAAAACAGAAGCCTTTGCAATGATACCATGGATGTGGATAAAACCTTTATCTGTTAATTTAACAGCTACCCCCTTTGTTAAGACGACCATTAATCCACACAGATACAAAGACCTCAGTCACAGCATCAAAGCTCCAGCCCTCCCCCTGACTTCATCAGGGAGATTTCATGTCTGAAAATTCACCATTTTTTTAAAAAAAGATAATTATATGTTGACAGAGTTTAATTACTCGGTAAGCAGCACATACCTACAAATCTCAAGAAGAATTTGCCCTGTGGGCGTTTTACAATAGTATAGAAAGGTGTAATTGGGGACACATGGTGCTTGAAGGGAAACACTGCGGAGACGCCGCCTCTTTCCCTGCGCTGTACCTCAGCCGTCAGCTAAACCCGCCACAACAAATGCGAAACGGCAAGAGCTGCTTTTCTTTGGTCGACACCTTCCTTCTTACTTTTTGACAAATTGTAATACTGGTAACCTGTGCCATTTATATACAGGTGCGCAGCTAGAAATTTTGGGCATGTCACCCAAAATAGCATGTCACCTTGCCCTTGTGGGGGGGGGGGGGAGATAGGGGGGGTATCCATGCCCCTACTGTGGCCCCTGTAAAGTGTTGGGGCCCCTGAATCTGCCAGGGTATCCATGCCCCTACTGTGGCCCCTGTAAAGTGTTGGGGTCCCTGAATCTGCCAGGGTATCCATGCCCCTACTGCTCCCCATTTCTGCAAGTATTAAGGAAACAATCATACCTCAAGGATACTCAAAAGTACTCAGGATACTTTGAATTGACATCAACAAAAATGGACAGTTTCGATTTTAATAATATATTCAAACGTATTAAATAACATATTGGAAGCTGAGGCTACCACAGTCGCGTTAGAGAGATCGCGCTTGCAGTCATTTTGTAAAAAAGAGACCGATCCTTCACTCCAACTGTACCGAGGCTTTTATTTGGCCAACCCCTCCCTACTCTTAGGTCACGGCAGGGTCACAGCCCCCCCCGGAAGGCTCACTCACAAAGCACTCGGCCGCGTCATCCATCAATCCCAGCTGGAAGCGTTGCTCGTCCTTAAAGGTCTCAGCCAGGGCGAGCCGCAAGTTGTCTGAGGGCAGCGCGCGATCCCGGCTGTTTTGGAACTGCGTGAAGATGCTCTAGGGGTGGGGATGGGGGTTGGAATAATGCACAGGGAATAAGTAGGGGGTGGGAAAAACACAAAATAAGGCACCATGATAAAATTCACCAGCCCATGACATGATGTTCCCACACACCCTTGCCAGTCCGAAGCTGCTGAGGGGGTCGTACCTTTAGAGAACAGAAAATGCAGGTTCCCCCCTCGCAGAAGTGCTCAGAGAGATGCCTCAGGCTGCGTCTGAAGATGTCCAGCTGCCACAGCACCTGCAAAGGAACAGGACAGACGCTGCGGTCACCAAATGCAGGTCCAGACCCAACCTGGCTGCCGGTTAAAGCCTGGTGACATCAGAGGCCCCCAGGGCGGAGTCAGCTCCGGATGACGCCACCTCATAGCTCCCTGACAGGTGTCAACAGAGACAGAAGCACAAAGCATTCCATCCCTGCAATGCACCCAAGGGGGGAGAGCGCTGGAAAGGCTGTTAGTGCGCCCCCTATTGGAGATAAACTTAAAATATGAATGCCCAGGCTCCATAGCCTTGATCTCAGAGAACACACTGTTCAGTCACATGACCAAGCCCAGAGAGACAAATACTGTTGATTTCATCTTTACACAATTCTCTCATCACTAGCAGACCTCAGGCAAAGGCCAGAACCAACATACAAACATTACTTCAGTACTTCTAGAACGTACCATAGTAAAATCATCTTGAAACAAATATACAGCACACTGAATTAATATTATATGGGCAGTTTTATGCCAGCTAATCTAGCATAGCATTGTTGATGCAAACATGGTTAACTGTTACATAGCTAATAATCTGAAGATCATAGATAAGACTGGTAGAAAACGTCACAATTACATTTTTACGACTTCTATGTCATCATGACAAAAAACAGTGAATTAAAAACAAAAATATACACTTCAAGCACATCCCTAAAACCACCTTAACATTTCTGTGCCAAAAACCCCAGAAGTCACATTACATTTGCTAGTTTATTTCCGTCATGCCAAGCGACTAAGACAATATTCATGGCATCGCTTAGGTCATATAACCAAGATCATAATTATTTCAAAATAAAGAACGAATGAAAAAAGGTAAACACTTAAAAACACAGACAGAAATAATCTTCCTAAAAGTCAAGTGCTATACATAGGCTTTCGTTAAAAATAATAAAAAAATAATCTAGAAATGTTTCTGGTTTAAGCTTGGTAAAATCATCTGGAAAAATATTGAATCTACGTCAGGGGTCACCAATATGGTGCCCGTGGGCACCAGGATGCCCCCAAGGACCACATGAGTCGCCCGCGGACCTGTTCTAAAAATAGCACAACTCACCAGTGTGCAGCTAATTTTTTTTTTTTAATCCTGTTGCTATTCTTCTTTAATCACATTTGCATTTATATAGTATCTTTAATCATTAATAATAATATATAACTAAAGGTAAACTTAGCAAATCTGTTATTTAAGTAGAGTGTTTCAAACTGGTAGCCCTTCGTATGGCTCAGTACCCGTGAAGTAGCTCTCAGTTTCAAAAAGGTTGGTGACCCCTGATCTACTTAATAGATTAAGAAGAGTAACAATGTATAACATGTGCTTAATTGCAAAGGTCACATGACTCGAGGTCCGCGGCTCACCTGCACGGCGCTGTTGAGGAAGCAGCTGTTCTGCCCTGGTTCATTCAGCAAGCCCTTGGTCGGGGCCAGGGACAGCATGCTGCCGGGCTGGTACGACTTCCCCAAGTTCCCTGCCGGCTTTCTGAAGAACTTGACCCATGCCATTGGACCAGAGTTCTGCCGCGGTGCGCGTGCAACTCCAAGGGGTGCTGGAAGCCAGCGGGGCTGCAAAACAGGAGCAGCAAGATGCCAGGGACCGGAGGGGCCCCGTCCGGAAAGGAGACGCTCTCGACCCGCCGCCGGTCGTCTGGCTGCACATCCGCTTCTAGGGCACTAGTCCCAGTTTAAGAGGGACAGGATTCCGACATTCCCCTTTGAAAATGGCTAAGGGCGCAGCTCAAATTAAATTCCACAAAATGCAAAGTGGGGGGGAGAGAGAGAGAAAAAAAAAACAGTCGGTAGCAGGGATGCGTTTTGTAACCGGAAAAGAACTTTGGCAAGTGATGACGTAATTCAAGGACTTCAAGAGGCTGCACTGGCCCTAGAGGTGACCACCCCTCTGGGGCAGGAGTGAGTGAGGCAAAGGCTTGTGCTCATCCATAGGGCAGGTCTGAAGCAGATGTTCTGAGCATTGGGCCTCAAAAGACTTGGTCAATCTATGGGAGAGAGAAAGTGAGAACAAATCAATGCATATTCCACCCACACATTTAAATAAAAAAGGCAGTAGCCAACTGGCACATGGATACACACAGTCATTCAAAAAATATTTCCATAAACATGTTACAGCAAATCTCAGATTCTAATTCAATCAAAAAGTAGAAATCTTCAGCCAATTTACAACCATATCTATACGTGATGAGCAAGACTAACACATAGAAAGTTGTTTTCCATCTACACAACTTATTCATCAACTGACTAGACAAGTCTATACTTAGCAGCAAATCTTCGTAATCTAAGTTCACGCTGTAACATGCATTGGCCTTAATCCCATTTCATCACAGAACATCCACAGCATGCTCAATTATTATTATTTTTTAAAAGCCCTTCCCAGCATAGATGTCCCAGAGCACTTCACATATGAATACACAGAAACGTAGCATGCAGCTCAGGCAGATCTAGCCGGAAGATGACGGAGAAGAGGAACAAAGACTAGCTGGGAGAAAACCTCTGGAGGCCAAAACAAACGGCTGCTCAGCTCTCTGGCATAGAGAGGCAGCAGGTAAGGGGCTCGCAGAGCTCACCCGAAGGTCCCACGAACGTATCGCAGAAAATCGACTGATTAGGCACCAATCGAGTCCGTTCAAATATTTATGACAAGACAAGGAGCTTCTCATTGTGTAAATAATGCTGGAAATATATGCTTCCTGTGCAATAAACTCACAATATACTCTTGGGATTATTAGAAATGTTACAGTTCAGTCTAGGGTTGATTAGCGACAGGACTGTAGCTATATATGGTAAAGAATAAGGCCATTTTGTTGAAAGTTTTACTTGTAGACTTGACAAGTGCAACGTGACAGACGGACAACCAACTCCGACATGGCTTCCGCCAAAACAAATAAAAACTTGCATCATATTAAACGTCCAAACACCACCTTTCCTACACCAAATACAGAAGGTATGCTCTGTGAAGCCTAATCCCGCCACTTTTTGACCCAAAAACAGGCAGCAAAAAAGGTGAAAAACAAGAGACTCACATGTACTCCCATATCAGGGGGCAGTGGGAGGATTTAACACATCAACAGGTCGTAATACCATACCCAAGAAACGGCGCACTGAAGACAAGCTTATCTGCAGCCATCAACGTGTCAAAATCGATAGCTTTCTACAGCACCAACATTATTTCGGTCCAGGGTAGTTTTTACTGCCATGCTAATAGGACAGTACAGAACACACTGTCATTCCCCCCACAATGGACCAGTTTGACCCAACCTGACCCCATACTTTTGGCATCAATGAGCATCACAAAGAATATATGTAACGATTCAGCCCAAATCAGACTACAGGCAAATTACAGCTGAGCAAAGCTGACACCAATAGCCACAGGCAAGAACTAGAAGATAAAAAAATTATCTAGAGTGAATACAGCAGGTGTCATCTGGAATATGTCAGAGGGCCCTTAGGCTTGAATTACCTTATTCTAGACAAGTGCCCATTCCCACTTTTCACTGATGCTCTGAGGACGGTGCTTTAGGCATTTGAACGTGTACTAATTGACATTTAATATGAGAAATTCAAGTTTTAAAAGTTCGACACCTCACTTAATATAATGATTTTGAATATGAACCCCCTTCCCTGCTTACTTGCAAACGCTGAACGAAAATCAGGATTACAAGCATAAGCTTGAGGACATATGACATGCAGAAGCCCTCTGAGCCTGCTTTGCTTTCCCCCGAACTGCAGATGAGGAGCAGAGTTCAATTGACACGATTATCATCGTTTTTAGCAATATTCGGTTTTTTTTTGTTACCGTCGCTCACAAGCTTCTATTCCTCTGGTTCCTTTCAGACAAAATTTCTGCTAATTTTATGCTAATTTGAGGGGTCTATCCAATGCCTTCGGTCTGCACTGAAATAGACTTAACAGCACGACACTATCAGTGATGATGACCCCACTGTCACGCTGTAAACCAAACGGACAGGATCTGGAGTAAAAAGATCCTTAATCAAAGCAGCCAAGACGAGACAATACACCATGTTGGTAGAGCACCTACAGCAGTGTGATTAAAGGTAGACATGTTAAGTAGGAACCTGCAAGACTGATTGGCTATATCGCTTAATATTGCATTCATAAACAGTATTTTTTCCAAACAACGATCTGGAAGTTTCACAGAAAACTATCACGAAACATTTGAATAAAAAAAAAAATCGATCCAATTTTCTGCAAGCCATTTTATTTAAATCTGTTGCACATTCCTTCCTTTCCTTAACTTCACGGTAATTTATTCCATTTGGTTTCGCCACGATGACTTTATCAAAGCTCTGTCTCGCATCCTCTCTCAACTCTGCATGCAGCAGAACTCGCCTGCAGAACCACACAAGTAAAACCCAAGTCCAGGGAATGAGTTCACAGAATGGATGCCTAATATCCCCGATCCAATAGCGTAACTTCATCCTTAACCCATAACTTAATCATGACGAGACAATAATGAGGTAACAATAACAAGTCTAACAGCATGTCTCCCCTGGTATTCGAAGAATCCATAGCCGCCACTGAACCGAGAGCACAGACAGGCGGGCTTGAACGCGACACAGGAATGGGAAAACCGGCTCCCATCCGCAACCACACCACATAGTTCAAACAAAATGTTTCCACTCTAGTTCTGAAAAACACTTTCAGAAGGTCCCAGCATGCTTCAATCCTCACGGTGACCCTCCATGGCAACAGAATTCCAAAGCCAACACCCCCAAGCCGTGTGTCAAGTTAGGATTGGCCGAAAGGTGCGCCATGGTGGACATTAGTCACCCTATCACCTTGCACACGAGATTCTCCTGCCCAGTCACCCTTTGCCTGCTTAACACCCAAGTCCATTAATTGTTCATGCGACACAAAGACCCATTACCCACATGAGAATAGGTCACCATCGGCACCGTATCAAGAGCAGATGCATGGCTCCAAGCTTAATTAGTGACACAGGAGACTAGAAGAGCAGCTCTATTCTCATCTAGCGACATCCAAGAGGTTATGGTGACACTAGGCAACAAATTCACGCCATCTAACCATCCCCAAGACGGCACCATTCAGTAAAGATATTAAAAATAAGATGGCATGTTTGGCGACCGCTGACATGCTGCAGCACATACACTAACCATACGTCAGGCTTTGCTTGAGGTGCTTCTTAAGGAGCCACTTTCAAACTTGCACTAGAGCAGCACTGCGTACGTTGGACATCATTTATTTCCACTGGTTCAAAATTACAGAATAGAAGTAATTCCAAGGGACAGAAAAAAAAAATCTGGACACGCCTGATCACCACCACATCTGTCCGTTTGTTCCATCTAAGCAGTACCGCACACGCGTTATCTGGGCCAAACCCGCGGCTGTTCCACGGCAGCCAGAACTTATTATGTCACAGAGGCCCGGAGTGACCCGGAGAGCGCCTGCCTCACCCTGCCTTGGCATGACGGGGGATTTATTCTGACCATTCATCTCATGCTCTTGTCGGTCTAAGGACATTCAGCTGATTAGAGAGGAAGTGAAGAAATCAGACAGGCCATGACAGGCAAATGGACAACTATGTAAACGGGAAACAAATTGTTTCCCTGACATCATCGGTCCTTGTATTGCATGCTTGAAGCAATGCAGAACTCTTACTCATCAGTGAGTAACAACTCAGAAGCCCATCATGTGAAATTCTGACTTCCTTTAAAGGGAGGGGAGGACACAGGAAGGGACACGGCGGGTGTTTATACAAGGCTAAGCGATGAAACCATGCTTCACTGCGTGGCTGCAGGGCTGAATGTCAATCCAACGCTCTGCACTCCAATGGGAGGTATCCGCTCCGAGGTCTGACCTGACCCCACCCCCCTCTCCACGATTCAACAGATTATTGATGAAAACTTCAAGACACAACAAGTTCTTTAGGTGCGTTAAAAGTCGGCCAAGAACAGCAATGAGGTGGGAGCGTGCAGGAGGGCGGGTTAAGCCAACCCATGGATTAGTCTGCAGTTTTAATCGACATAGGACAGGGAGCTGGGAGAGTGGCCGTCCTCTTCCAAGCGCGTTTTAATAGGCAGTGGTGACACATGCACAGCCTGGGGACTTTGAAGCCATTTGTAACTGCAAGTCACTGCGATGCTGGCTGGAGCCCGGGCCTGGAGCTCTTTAGCCGATCAAAGAAAAAAAAATCAGGTCACACTGTGCCACATCACACTATGTTCCTCCCTCAGAGTCCAGGCTAAATGCTCATCCTTTCCCACACTTGGTGTCGGGGTCAAATTCACATCCGACGGCTTCAATGAAGAGTTAAACTGCGAGGAGATGCGAGTTCACTCAAAGCACACAGTGCGGTCCCACCTACTTAAGGCCCTTCCTCTCTCAGGTGAGTGACATGGCAGCAACCCTGACTGACCCAGGCCCTATGGAGAAGACCAAACCACCTCAGGGGAGAAGGGGGGGGGGGGGGGGTGGAGAGAGAGAGAGAGAGAGAGTGAGAGGGAGAGAGAGAGAGAGAGAGAGAGAGAGAGAGAGAGAGAGAGAGAGAGAGAGAGATCGACAGCTAATAAGTTACTACACAGTGCTCTGGGGAAAGAGAGAAGGGTTTAGTGCTTTGGTTTTTAGAAAATATCTCCAGTCATACACCAACAAATTTTATTTAAGGACTTAAAAATGCTAATTTTGACACATTTAACAGTATATCTAAAATGAACAAAAATAAGTCAGGGTGCATCTTGTTCAGAGGCCAAAAAAGAAGATATTTAGACCAACCTGTCAGCAAAAATATCTTTTCAAATAGGTCTTTGATGCTTGGAAATATTTATTATCTTTTATCTGTTCACAATATTTTCAGAAATGTCTGTCTTGCTCGGTGAAAGGAAATAACTCCATTATTTCGATTAACTAATGTTTTCTCTGCCCTTTGTAGGCTAATAAACATTTCCTGCTGGCGATGATAAGGAGGTGCACGTTCAAACCTCAGCTCCTCCCCACCTTCTGAAAACAAGATCAGAGCCAAGGCATCGAGCTGGAATTCCACAGGTTTGGCAGCTTTTCTGAGAAATAACCGAATCAGATCAGGGTGAAGCCGCAGCTCTCGTTCCGGTACAGGAGTCCGAGCATGCCGATTCGAAGGACACGGCCAGGGAGGGGGGAAGCTTTTCATAAACAACCACATACTATCCATCCACCCATCTTCTGTAACCGCTCATCCGGGACGGGGCTACAGGAAGCTTGTTATCCCAGAAAAGAGGACACGAGAGGGGGGACACCCGGCAGGAAAATGCCAGATAACCACAAATTAATGCTTTTTAAAACTACTTTACAGATGAGCAGCCTTCTGAGTGCCTGTAAGCGGCTTTTGCGTTCATCCTTCCTGCCGGTGTAGCAGCCCATCGAGTCTCCAGTGTCAGTTTGCACCCATATTGATGACTGTTGTGACACCCAGTAACACAGATAGGCGGCATCTGCAGCAGAGAAAGCACGGATGCCGGAATAACGTGACAGAGGTGCGTGCGTTCCGGAACATAACACCGGCCTTCCCCGGGACGCGGTAGGAAGGCACTGTCCTGGTTGGGTTTCCAGTTTCACACTGGTCAAGGACCCTGCACCAGTTTCATTAGCAGCCCAGCTTCCGAAATAGTTTGGCGACACGAGATAAGCACAGATGTTTAAGCCTATAAATATAATTTCTAACTTTGTCGAAATACGTAATATTTCCAAGACTGTTTCCAAGCTTTACCGAAAGCGAACTGTTTAACTAGAATCTACCCACTGAGAAGATGGGGGGGAGGGGAAGGGCTCACATTAACCATCAGTGCAAAGGAAAAGAGGAAACAGCCCAGAAACACATGAAATCAGCAGTGTGGCGTGTGCAGGCCAGACGGGCAGGGAGTACAGCGTACAGCTACCTTCATTCAGAGGGCGGCATGTCCCGCGCTGCATTTCAGTACCTGCCATTAGGTCAATGGAGGAGGAAAGTCACTACAGAAGTACAGCATCAGATACTGG
>JAABNX020000017.1:10039737-10050121 GCA_015163995.2 Mormyrus lacerda | reverse complement strand
ATCAAATAGTAAACTTCCATATATCAGTGATTAGCAAGCTCTTTTAATTTGTGTATTGACTTTTTAATTCTTTTCATAAGTCACCATGCTAGAAAGTTAAACGCAGATCTGTCAAATTAAGTTTACAGAACACAGAGATGCTTGTTTATTAGTTAATAAATAAAAATAATATAGTACGCAAATCACAGGGTTAACACTTGTCAGCAATAATGTAGTTGTATTTACAAGCCTTCTTAAGTTTATACACAAAATCCTTAGGTCTTATCAAATTAATTCGCCCTGTTCTTTTGACCTAGAAGTATTCAGGGTACCTTCGCTCCACTGAGATGGCCAGTCATCTCAGCTTATCAGTGATCACGTCTTGTAGCTAAGTTAGAGGTGCACCTCTACAGACCCGTGGTGACGGCTTTCAGGTATCAGGCATTGTCACATCATCACGTCAGAGGTCATCCGACTCTGGGATCGTCATGGGCTGCAGGATCACGGTGGGGGGGGCCGTGTTAGTTACCCAGCCCAGGGCCGTCCTGTTGAACGTAGGTCTCTTTGCCGCCGTGTTCAGAAGCTCTGGGCACGGGTGGGGGGAATTTTCTAGAAGGTCCAGCTCTGGAGCTTTGAAAGCTGGCACTGTGGGGGCCTGGTCAAATCCGCCAAACGGCGTAGCAACCCTGAAATTTAAGGAGACAGAGTTTCCCAGTCCAGTCCTCGTGGACCCACAGACAGTCCACATTTTTGCACTTGGACTTGGAGCTGGTGGGGAGCAAGAATGTGGACTGTCTGGCAAGGAGATCGGGGGGAGCAAAAACATGGACTGACAACGGGGCCCTTGAAGACCAGATTGGGAAATACTGGTTTAGCTGTTAAACAGGATGTAAAACATTATACAGACTCAGAGGGGTCATAAAGGGGAGGATGGGAGTTAAGATAATTCCAAGTGGTCCTGAGTGGCAGGGGCTTTAAAAAACATAATTGGATTGGTCTGGGTTGGGGGGTCCAATATGATATACTTTCATGGGGCCCGAAATCTCTAGCAGTGCCCTGGACAGACTCAAGGACAGACTTATGCATGGGCTAAGTTGGGTTGAGTTGTAAGGGGCCCTACATTTTTTCCTGGTTGTTATGACAGCACTTTATGCTATAAGAAGGCCCCCAACAATGATTGTAGGCCAGGGGCCCTCACCCACCAACATTTAGCCATTTTCTTTACAGTAAGGTGGACACTGATGTCATATCGAATAACTGTACAGTTCGATTTTCAGGTTAACTTAATGTAGTGTGCATTATTAATGGCCCATCACATTTCCCAGTGAGCAACAGTAAAACACAAATCTGGATGGCTCACTTCCGACTTAAGAAAAGCTAAAACATCTCACTGCGCCCAGTCCTGACATGTGCCTGGAACGTGACTGTCATGCCACACCCCCTCTACCGCCAGGTTCAGAACATTCTACACTCTAAACCAACAGTCGGCTTCACCGTTCCTCCACAGAGGTGCTGGGTGTGTTTTGTTTCAGCCTGTGTTTGTTCTCATGAGCTAATGAGAAATTCATCTCTTCATCATTATGTTTCATGTGCAAGTCACATGACATTCGAATGCCTTGCCTGAAACCTGTATGACTGCTTGCGATTCCTGGAATCCCTGATTCTGTCCGAAGCGGGCACGTCCTCTACAGTCTGCAAAGCCTTTGTGGGCCATTATGGGCATAACACCATTACCTGTTAAAGCTCTTGTACATTGGAGTCTCCGTCTGGAGTTCGGGGGCGAGATAACTGGAGCTCAAAGTGTCAGCCAGGGTGGGGTCATTGAGCACAGCCTGATCCCAGGGGGACTGATAGGACTTTGGGACGGCTGTGCTGTTGAATCTCTCTGGTGGAACATCCTTCAGGGGTGCTCCGTAACCTAGGTGACAAGCCACCTATTCATGTTGCTGTGACTTATCGGAATCAGAAACAAAATCATGTGTATATCACCAAGAACTTTTATATACAAGGAATTTACTTTGGGATGTCAAGAAAAACAATCAAGACTATCAATATCATAAAAGTATGTACAAAAATAAAATAAAGTAATTGCCTAGTGCAGTGTTTCATAGCCCAGTCCTCTGGGAATCCCAGAGAGTCCACGTTTTTGCTTCCTCTCTGCCACCAGTGCACCTGTACCAGGTATTCAGTGTTCCTGATTGGCTGGGACTGGACTGTACGAGGTTCTCCAAGGACTGGGTTGAGAAACACTGGCCTAGTGCAGATAATGAGCAAAGCGTGATGTGGAAGCGAGGAGGTTAGATGGTCCAGGAAGCGAGGAGGTTAGAAGGTCCAGGAAGCGAGGAGGTTAGATGGTCCAGGGCAATTAGACACGTAGTGTAATGATAATGCAATAATCTCCAGACTATAATGAAATCAATTTTTTAAAATGCACATACTGTATAACAGCTTGCACTGTGAGTGAGTTTTCTGTAAAAGCTACAGTCCCTTACTGAAGTCACGGCATGTAAAGAAGGCTCCAGACCTACAAAAAGCAGTTTACTGATTATTCAAACAAGAGAGTTTTGTACACAGGTAAAAAAAGCAGAGTGACTTCCTCCTGTTATACTGCTATGTATGGGACATGTGAAGGGAGGTAGCTTGGTAGAAAATCAAAGATAGAAAATATATGAATATATGTTGAATTGTCCCTGAAAATGACATGAGCTACTTAGAAATTTCCCAGGACATAATTTCCTCCTCGGATCTTCATGTCCACCGATCTGTTCTTCAGTCACTATGCCCCTTCATGATCCTGCCTAATGAACTTTGACCACCCAAGTTGCCCAATTCAGTCAAACAGGGTAAAATAAGTGTGTGTGGGGGGGTGTTCACTAACAGCTTTTTTGCCTCGATGCTCTTTTCTGCCAGAAATTTTACCAACGACTTGGGACAGCACACCCCAAGAGTACACATTGGATAACAGTACGCTACGAGGTCATTGGCAGAAGGGATTCCACTGTGTCGCGCTTTCTTTCCGGGCTTCTCCTGCCCCGGGAGAGAACACAGTGCCATGTGATATGCGTACCCTTCCCAAAGGCGAGACGGCATTCTGCTGACCCAAGTTTATATCTGTCTCTGCATTCTTTTCTGCTTTCCTCTTCCTGTGCTTTGCGAGCGCTTCGTGTCAGGAAATGCCAGGTGCCCAGGGGACACGCTTCAGGTGGTAGTCGCGCTTTGTCAACCTTTCTGGGGTCTTCCCTTCATAAACCAATTGCACTGACGCCAACTGGCACAGATTCATATATTTTACATTTTTAAATGTATTATTTTAAACCTTGAACAGCACAGCAAGTTTCCATGAAGTTGTTATAATGAGTCTAGACCAAAAAACTTAGTGAGCTGTTTCCCTTTTGATGGCAGCCTCCCCTCTGACCTGCAACTTGGACAAATTTTGGTTTGCCAAGGGGGATCCCCCTGGTCAGCAAATTTTATCCAAGATGCCCTCCCCCCACCTAAGTCAAGCACCCACCCCTGAAAAAGGCTCTGCACATCCCAGGTGGACATCATGGAAATGATATCTGACTACGATGTTAATACTCCTGCAAACTGCAGTTGTTGACGGCGCGGCAAGAACACCGGGGTCTCCGGGCTGCGCATGAGTCAGAGCAGCCGAGCCGCCCATCCAGTGAGTCACTTTGACCCGGCAGAATGTCTTCTAATTACTGTGAGCATGGGGTCCAACCGGGGCGCACGCAGCTCGGTACCTGGGGCGAGGTTCACTGACTGGGCTGCCGAAGTCTCCGCATCTGGAGCAGCGAGTGCCGCTTCAGTGGTTTCTCCGCTGTTACTTATCATCACTACTCCGGCCTTTGAGGAAAACAAGAAAACGAGATAAGAGCATATTCCATGTCAATATATATATATATATATATATATATATATCATCATCATCCCAAATAGGTTTTAGAGATATCCTGTAATTCACAAGAGACGGCAGAACGCTTCTGAGCACCTTCGGGAAATAATTTAGTTTCATTAAAACACGACAGGCAAGGAGACCCAGCGAAAGCGTTTTGAGGTGAACTGGCCAGAGCACGTACAGTCCGGCCAGCGGGATTGCTAAAACTGATCGATTTGCTGGTGGCCGCGTGGGTGCTGACTGCAGGAGGACGGCGGAAGGACGCCAGGTGCATTAATCCTGCGACCGTCCGCCGGGCTCGCCAGGGGTCACCGAAGATAGCAGGAGATGGCCATGGCGGGGGTGGGGTTGGGGGGGAGGGGGCGGTTGCGGGGTTGCTCACCTGCGTCACAGAGGCGGCCTCATTCTGGACACTCTCGAAGGTGTACTTATCTGAGCGCCGCTGACGCATCTTGAACAGACGTGAGCCCCTGTTGGACGACAGAGACAGCTCCTCCAGCATTATCTCCTTAGGGGCACTGACCTTTCTCCCCAGGTCCATCGCATCCTCTGCAGGGACAAAGACAGTCGTAAAAAAATTGCTACCGTTAGCATTCCGTTATTAGCCAGCCAGACGCTGCTCATCACCTTCCCTTTCTTAACGCGTCGTTCTCGTCGCGTAATTTCCCCCACGCTGCTGCTGCTTTATGACCGGCCTTTGTGATGCTGAAGGCAAAAGCTGAAACGCTACCCTTCAGAATGCCCCACAGCTGTTATGGGTCTTCAGGACACTCCCAATGTCCATACATAGATGACCTCCCACAGAAATAGATGTTCAGAAGGACAACTACAAAAAGGCAGCTCACTATAGGTAGCGCAGTAGATCGTGGGGGTGACATTTAAATGGTAAATGTTAATAAATTAAGATTCATAGTAATTTAAGCTTATTTAAGTTTATTAGAGATACAAAACATAGCACCAAAAAAAACTACAGCAAATGCCAAGTTCACTTCAAAAAGCATTGGCAAGCACAACTTAAAAAAAAAATAAATATGCCCAAAAAGGTGCCCAGCTGGCCTTAATTAACAGTGCAATCAATATCAAAAGAGCCAGCTGGTTCCCTGGAGGCTTCAGGCACCGGCCTGCTGATCAATCGGGTAGCAGCAGAACGACCAAAACACTTAAATCTACTCTAGTGCTGTTTCTCCCACTGACTTATAGTAATAAGATATTTGATTAATATTAAATTCTGTAGAGAGATTAGCAACAAGGGGCTTAAACATGGGCTCATGACAAAACGCGTGTGAGAGTGTGCAAGGGATCGCGCGCTGGTGCGTGCACACTTGTTTGTCATCCCTGTGCATGTCAGCGCAGGAAGCGTGCAGCCACATTGTACCGCAAGGGCCCCGGACTTCTCGACAGATCGCAGCGGCCTGGGCCTTCCTCTGCTGCGCTGACATCATGGTGTACTGCGACATGACACCCCCCGAGGGGAACCTGGAATAAAAAAAGGCAAGGGCACAGGATGCGTGCGGCACGAATTCAGGGACCAGCCCATTGAAGCAGAAATGAAGCTCATCCCCCGTGCAGGGCACCGTCAAGCGGACATGTCCACGCTGAGTCGTCCGAGATCAGCTGGGAGATTTATTGAGTTGGCATTTCCCTTTAAATAACCTTGGAGTCCACCTGCGTCCTGGCACTGGGGTTGATTATCAATGGTTTGGTGTAACGCCTCTGTTCCTCTCCATTGTTCTGCATGACCCTTCATGTTGATTCTTAGAACGAGACTCCCACTAATATAAAGCGATCCAATGTGAAAACTTCCCTTCAATATGTGTCAACACAAGTGAGGAGCTCATCCCTGGGGTCTTGCGGAGCAAGCCCCGGATGGGGTCCGTAGTCCCTGCCCTGACGACGTGCTAGCTTACGGTCCTTGGTTTGGGAACTTCCCATGAGAGGACAGCTCCCCTGAGGCTTGGTAAGGTGTGCAAGACTAGAGGAACCACAGCTAGAGAATTAAAAGCTGGGCAGGAAGAGAACAACGGAATAATATGACACTGCTAGGGCTGCAGGAGAGCCAGGAAGCACCGGAAGGCACATTGGAATTAGAACTAGAAAAATGGGAATTATATCCATTAAGGGTTAATCGCACAGAATAGAATGGAACTATTGCACTTCCATAAAGCTTAATTGTCCACAGTATAGGTTCTCTTCCTTAAATTGTGTGAATGTTTGAATCATCCAGGTTTATATGGACCATGTTTCATAAATATTCAGTGCTTTCAAAACATGCAGACAAAAAATCATTTATCAGTAGGATGAACTTATTAGAAATGTTACGGCACAACAGACAAACTGACTGTTAATCAGAGCTGTACATTCTGAAGATATACCTTTGCACAGAAGATAAACATTTCCCTGAAAAGAGCCTCTTTTTGTAATCTTTTTCAAACTCTTTTTTTCACAGTATAAACTTACAAAAATATGTCACCTGTTAAGATGGGAAAAAGGATGCAATAATATTTAATAACGTAACTCTTTTTTAAAAAATTAATCTTTGCAGCCGCTTCATTGTTCGTTGCATAGTGCTGATTACAAAGTTTATACATAGTGCTGATTACAAAGTTTATACAAATGTATAACTGAACCAAAAAAGGTCGTACCTCAGAAACACACCAACGGGCACCTGGATGGGATTGCTTGCAACCAGCAGACACCTCCTGTCCTCCTCAGATGCCTCCTGTGTCCTCCAGAGAAGCTAGGTGGGTGTGTAGGAGTGGGGGTCTGATCTCATGGGGTCCACACAGTCCCCAGTGTCATGGCAGACGAGGGGGTGGGCACTGGTACGTATCTCACATCGACCGACTAAATATAGACTTCTAACCAGCTGTCCCACGCGGTAGCGAACTTGAGAGAGAGGTGAAATGCAGCCCCTGAACGCTCCTCATTATGACATTATGACAGAGAGATGTTCACCCATTGTGTTGTGGAAGCCTTCTCGACTGAACAAAGTAGACATTAGATGTTAAGAATATTACGCCTGGATTAACAGATAACATTG
Organism: Mormyrus lacerda; assembly: GCA_015163995.2. Taxonomy (NCBI): domain Eukaryota; kingdom Metazoa; phylum Chordata; class Actinopteri; order Osteoglossiformes; family Mormyridae; genus Mormyrus; species Mormyrus lacerda. The sequence continues at coordinate 10,043,201 of JAABNX020000017.1, read as the reverse complement.
AGCAGAAGCCTTCAAAGAACTCTGATATGGATTCCTTATCTCCATCATATCAGTCACCTTTAAAAGCACCTTATAGTTTAACTTCCAGAGCTGCATATTTCTTGAAGCAAATGCAGTGTCAGACTAGAGCATCCAGTGGAGTTGCAGTGTCACAAGTCCTGGTGGCATCGGAAACATCACTCTGATTGTGCAACATCGGTAGTATTTCTAGTTCAAGCCAAGGCACTGATTGTGAGACATCGGTATCTACTATTTGTATAGAATTAGAATTTCCCTCCACAGGATGGGATAAGGGCACAACCGTTAATTAAATTTCAGTTTATAAAGGTTTATAAAGCCAATCAATATGCGCGTTTTTACGTGAAACAATAAGCACGTTGGCAGTTCTGGCCCTTCTCAACTGGGGGGCGGCAGACTGAGGCTAGTTGTTCTGTTAGATGCATTTCACCTTAATGTCCTCCAAGTATTACTAACACCAGATTGCCAGCATTAAAAGCAAAAGACACTTTTGAAAACTGATCATTTTTTATGCAACGCTTCACAGTCACATATGTATCTGTGCATATGTATCTCATCTGACTTCTTGTTTATATTATTTTGCTTGCTGTTAAGTTCACTCTTCACCAGCTGAAGCGACTCGGCCACCAGATGCAGCCACATTGAGTCCGTCAAGAAAATGTTTTTATGTCTGTGTTTTGCTTGTTCCCAGCGCACAAAATTTTAGCCCACATATATAAATGTGAATAATAGTAATAATAATCATATTACATAATTGCATACCTATTTTCGGGGGCCACTGGGGGGCCATACATGACCCCCCCCCCCACTACAAACGCCCCTGTTTCTCATTGGACCATTAGTCCTCACAAGACTTATAGCCCTTGTCAGCTATATATATATATATATGTATGTGTAGATGTCCGCTCTGTATGTAGTTGTGTTTTGGAAAAGGTGTTTAACAACCACCTGCAGTCACTTTTTATTGTTTCATAAAAGATCATTATTAGTATCTGCGCAATGGTAAGTCTGGTAACTCAATGGAGCTAGAGTGTGACAAGTATATTTGAGAGGTTAAAACCTCTCATTGCAGCATGTGGAGACAGACCTATAGCTTGTGATTAAGGGGCAGTAAGAAATTTTTGGTAGTAGATAGTACAAGGTGTAATTCATGTTGTCACCACCAGAAGAGGATACCTATGCCCTTTAAGTATTTAACATAATTATTAAGCCTGCATCCTTTGGTAGAAGTGGAGGCGGAAAGTTAAGATTTCCTATTTGCTCAATACTTAATCTATGATGACGATGATTATGGAGAGTCTATTTCCGCAACACTGTCAGACCTGGAGCGGGTGCAGGAATACCACTGTCTGCAACATAAGACCATTTTCTGGGGCTTGACATCCAGGTGTTGGCTTCCCCATTTGGGTGTTTTGGAGGTTAAAGATTCTTCTGATATATGCATCAATAGTAGGAAGTCAGGGGTTTCCTGCCCTCCTTGAGATGAATGTGTTTCAGAGTTAGGAGGAAACGTATAATCGGCATAGTTTCACACAGTTTCACGAGGCCCATCTTCAAACTGTATGCGTAGCTTGGACAGAAGCCCTGACTGTTACAAGCCTGAGATGCCTGACATGAGATTCCTTAGATGAGATTCCTGATCACTAATATTATCAATTTCCATCCTTCTCAATATTAGTTACTGATTGCCCTTCTTGAAGAGTTCTTAGAGTTGAGTTCTTAGAGTAAAGCTATTACTCCTCTCCTATTTTGAAGGTCCAAAAAGATAGCGTTATATGTAATTAAGCACCAAAGACGCATTCCTTCTTTCACAAACAAATTGAAACAATAGTCTCTTATTCCCCTTTCTGGAATCACATTGTTTTCCATACTTCATTTAGCCAGTGCAGGTTATAAGTAGCTTCTGGGACTCTGAAGAAATCTGCACTCAAACTCCATTTGAGTTTCATAAGATGCCTTTTGGACTATGTAATGCCCCTAGCACTTATTACATTTTTGGATACGAGCATTTCTGCACTTTGTGGCCTTACATCAACAACACTTGGATATTTAATAATCACACAATAAAATATAATGTGAGCAGAGAGTTTTTAATGTGTTGTGAGACAGCACCTTTACCATCTGTGGGCTGCCGGCAGATTTATATTTTAAAGGGAGAGTGACTGTAACCAGTGTATTTTAGAAGCTGAAGCCTCCTGTGCAGAGACAGGTGTGTAGTGTGAGACTGAGGAGTGGCATGTTAGGGCAGCGAAGAGGTCAGTGTTTTTCTTGCATTCTAGTGTGTGTATTTGGGGTGTTTGACTATTGCTGGCCTATTGTTGACTTATGTATGCTGTGTTATGGCCTAAAGTTAATTAATGTGTATTAACAGTAACAGTGTACCCAAGGTTGCAGTGGCTAGAGGGTGTAATCACTGTTTTCTTCCCTGTTTTTAAAAGTGTAATTATAATAATGCGTTATTGTGATATCTCAGAGGTAGTTGCTGATGTAATGAAAGATACTGGGTTTTGGTGCAATGTTACTTTATTGATTTATAAGTCTATTTTGAATATAATATCGGGGTGTTTGTCACATTTGAACCTGCTGAGCTGCTTTGTGGTGTTTTAAGAGTATTACATATGTTAGGCAGCTTAGCTAACAAGAGTATAGTGTGGCGTCAAGCCCTGTTTTGCTTATTGCCGTGTAGAAAAAATGTGAGTGTGCTGTGCACTTAAATATTTGCTTTTTCTTTTTTTGTATTTTTGCAAATAATACAAAACTGTCGTTATTTGAGAGGTTCAAGTTATATAGAGATATAGAGTTGTTTATTTGCTTTTTTTTCCTTTCAAGCAGTTTAATAGTATAGACTCTCATCAGGAAGAGTAAACATGACTCCTTGTAAAGATTTGTAATATTTATACTGTAGGATTTCAATTTACTGAATATGCACATTGGCACAAAACTGACTCATCAGTCTTGTCAGGACTTTAAATCACATGAGAAATAAAGAGTTCTTTGTAAATCAGTGGTGCATCCTCAGCTTTGCTCGTATTATTCTTAGCAGCAGCTGTTGTGCACCGCAGTAGACATATTCCCAAGGATCTCCCAGTCCGATACTGGGAGTGACATAGTCACATTAGTCAGTTTAATGTAGTGCAGGTCACATAAGATTTTAAAAAATATAAAATCCCACAAAAAACGTGTCAACCACCTGATGCTCAGCATGCATAAGCTCAAAATGCTTTAAAACTTTAAAACACGTACAACTTTGCTAACATGATGGTTATCCCTTAAAACTGCCCGATCTCATTGGGGATCTGGCTACACGTTCTCGCCCATACTGGGACTGTCAGGGTCAGCCCCTGGGTCTCACTGTGTCCCTTCCCCGTGTGGCCAGCAGGTGTTGCTGGTCATCCCGTTCTTTGTGTTCTGTCTTTGTTCCCTGTTGTTACCTGTCTGGCCATGTG
>JAABNX020000017.1:9992171-10027951 GCA_015163995.2 Mormyrus lacerda | reverse complement strand
TTCACCTGGCTTCCAGCTGCATTAGTGCATGCAGGGTAGCAGGTCCCCAGAACACGTCATCCACAATAGCATGCATTCACCTGGCTTCCAGCTGCATTAGTGCATGCAGGGTAGCAGGTCCCCAGAACACGTCATCCACAATAGCATGCATTTTAAATCTCTAATAACTATAAGTGGTTCTAGACCCATCTTTTTCTCTCAGCCCCACTGAAAATAATTTTGTGATATGTTCACCCCCCACTCGCCCCCATCTCTTGGGGATGGTGCCCCAGGGTTCTTCAGGGAGGCCCCTATAGGTCAAATCATAGCGTCACTCTGGCTAATAACTAATTATACACTGAGTATCGGAGCATCTCTATCTTGTGGTGGAGGACAGAAGCACAGCAGCATTTTTTTGTTTTTTGATTAAGACAAAGACGAGTTGGACTGTGTTCAACCCATCAGAAATATAAATTTAACACAAAGTATTTGCTCCTAGACAGAAAAGAAAAACACGCTGGACCAAATATCACAGCAGATGAGAGAATCAATGATGCAGGAGGACAGAGGCTAGGAACAGCACCAGTATCAGCACTCTGCCAAACACTCAATACCTTTCTGACATGTCCGTGAGGTGAAGCAATGCATTCTGGGATTGAGACTACTTTTTGAATCCTATTGCAGGGATTATGCAGCTGGGTGGGAAGTTTGCCTTCTTGAGTTTACCAAGCCAAAAAAAAAGCTGTGAAACAGTCAGCCAATGAACAGGGGGAATGGAAATGCAGAGTGATGTGTAAAACCAATAGGCAACCAAGGCGCTGTCTGCATCTGCATGCTGATGGGTAATGTGTACACATTGCCAAGCGTGGAACACAGGGTGGGTGGGTGTGTCCAGACCGCATGCAGAAACAAACAAGCAATGAAAACCAAACAAAAACAGATAAAAGTGAATTTTTAATGTGGTACAAGCTTACAAGTGCACAATGTAAAGAAACATAAGAAGAGAAAAAAAACACAAGACGATGACAGATTTCACCAAATTTTGCAAACATGAGCTTTTTTGTGCATTTACATTTTTGGAAACTTTGCTTTCGGTTTTATTCTGGCATTTTGAAGTTTGCCAAGGACTTGTAGGTGCAAACAACACCAGCTGAATTATTAACAAATAGACCTGAGGTGATTCAGGTGGAAGACGTGACTGCAGGATAAATACACAGCTCCCTTATAACCGACCCCCCACCCCCAACCCCCTTACAGACACAAGCACAAGCGCTAAATGAGTGACGTGTCGCAGTTTAAATTTAGAGGGTCTCGCATGACACCACAGGTGGAAAAAAGTCTGAATAACACCACGGAACTCAAGCGGGATCTATGAAGAGCTGGAACGAGACTGTACATGTACACATCTCACAGCCAGACGGAGAGCTACAGTAAAACACTTTGTATTTCCACAGCTTTATGCACACTGACAATTTCAGCAACATGAAACGGCTAATCACCTTCCGTCATCCAAAATTATCAATGCTAGTTTACTGTGCTTAGAAAAACAAAAACTTAAATTGAAGTTTTACCACAGTGTGGTGTTTGAGTTTCTTTCTTACATTTTGAAACTTTACATATCTGATACTCACCATTAAAACTGCACATAATATCTTTGCACAACACTGTCTCTTAAATACCCAGTAAACCTCTTCGATACATTATTTCCTTAATTCTAAAATGGTTTACTTTTTCCACCTTCTCAAAACAACTTCCATTTTTTCCTCAAACTATTAGCAGTTTCTCTGGAACTCTGCTATTCTTTCCACTTAACTTGCTTTCTCATAAACGGTAACAACACTTATAAATCAACACCGAGTCACACAATTCACTCTCACAATACAAGGTTGGCCAACATATTACAGCCTTCGGAAATCCATTTGCAGGAATTCCTCTGTCATGCTGCCATTTCCTGCTGCTGGCATTTTAAATGAGACTTTTAAAACATTTCAGTCCCTAAAACCACTCCAGCATATACTGTACTAATGAAATCTTTCAACTTTTTGATTCAACATGTTCCATTGAGCTTCAATGTGGCAATGCTCTGTGCCAAATGAAAATTAGAAAACCCAAAACAAAAGAAAATAATTTTAAAAATAAAAACATCATTGTAAAGTTAAAATTACCACTTACCATTCACCCTTGAATGATACAAACACCGATCTGCTGAACGCTAAAAAATATTAAAGCAGGCATCTAGCAAAGCATAAATAAACAGGTATCTTTCTCACCCCTAGATCTGTTAAACGTGAAGTTCTCAAAACATTCACTCTTGGTTATGAATACTCTGCGCTTGTTGTTTCACTACTGGGTCTAAATCATTCCTGCCCTGCAGTGGTTGGCTTCCACACCTGTGCTGCAGATTTTTTGGCTGAGAATTTAGGCCGTGGCGCTGCTGTAGGACCTCCAGTGACAGATGCGGGCTTTGGGGGCACCTGGTAGCTGGGAGCCACGTAGGCACTGGGGGAGGGCCCTTGGTAGAGAGGGCTTGGGCCTAGTTGGTAGGATTGAGTAGGAGCTGGTGGATAAGGTGGGTTCTGGGATTGCTGATACACAGGGATTTGATCAGGTTGGTATGGAGGGGATGGGGTTGGTTGATAATAAGGGTTTGGAGGTTGCTGGTAGGTGTTGGAAGGACCTTGGTTAAAGTGGGAGTTAGGGGCTGGTTGATAGGGAGGGGCAGAGCCTTGCTGATATGGACCCTCTAGCAGAGAAGATGATGGACTGGGGAACCCGTAAGAGGGTTGCTGGGGTTGGTGGGTATATGGGGCATTCATGGGACCAGAAGGCTGGGTGGGAGGGAACTGCTCATATCTGACTGGTTGGTTGTTGTTGGCAGGGGCAGGACCCACTTTTGACGGAGGACCCTTTGACTCCGCAGCTGCTCCATATGTGAAGAGAGAGGAGTTCAGCTGATAAGGCTGGTGCTTCATGACATCCAGAACATGCAGAGGCTTGGCGGCCGCTTTATCTTTGCCTTTACCTTTAACATTAACAGATGGGCTAGAGGCAGGCGACTGCTTAATCGCTCCGGGGGGGTAGGATGGGGAATGAATTGGATTGTATGCCAAGGGAGGAGGGGCCCGCACATTGGATGTGTATTTCCAAGAACTAGGCAATGAAGGGGTGGGTGATACGGATCTAACCTTGTTTGTCTGCACAGTAGAAGAATCCACGACAAACTTCTCCATCCGTGACTGCCTCTTTGCGAAGAGCTCTGCTCCTTTTCCCCGCAGAGCTGGCATTTCGAAAGCTGAGCCAATCCCGGGAGGGGTGGAGGACGTGCAGGAATTCGTTCTCCGTGGAGGAGGATGACCCAATGAACTGGTTCTGTTCTGAGGCTGGTTCCATGATTTCACAGGCTGATGAGAAGCAGAGGGACCCTGATTCATAGCCATGGAACTCACAGGGGCCGGAGGCTGTGGGCTCCAAGAATTCGCGGATGGCTGTGAAGCCCACGGGGGTTGTGGGGGGCCCTGTGCCTGAGCGGGGCCCCAAGCACTCACTGGTGGCTCTGGCTGTCCATGGCTATGGGAAGATGTCAAAGTGCTTACAGGTGCCTGTGGTGGTGCCTGGGTTTGAGGCAGTGAAGTCCAAGAAGGCTGCAGCTGGCTCTGGGCAGGAGCCCAGGCATTCATGGGTGGTTCAAGGTGGGTCTGTGGTGGCTCTGGTGCCCAAGTGCTCATGGACGGCTGTTGCTGTGCCTGAGGTTGAGGAGGTGAAGGCCAGGGAGGTGAAGTTGGAGGGGGAGGCCAGGAACTAACAAGAGACTGTGGCTGTGTTTGTGCCTGGGTTTGAGGTTGTGCTGCAAATGACCATGGTGGCTGTGTTTGTGCCTGGGATTGAGGTTGTGCTGCAAATGACCAAGGTGGCTGTGTTTGTGCCTGGGTTTGAGCCGGAGGCCAAGAACTAACATAAGACTGTGGCTTTGATCGTTCTTGTAGCTGCGGTTGTCCGGGTGAGGCCCAAGATGGCTGTGCCTGTGCTTGAACTGGGTCTTGAGTCCAAGCACTATCTGTAGACTGTGGCTGTTGCTGAACTCCAGGCCAAGAACTAATATGGGTCGGTGGCTTCTGTTGTGTGTGCAATTGTACAGGTGAGGACCTGGGTTGCTGCTGCGGTGCTTGCGCGTGGGCTGGGGTCCACGCACTGACAGGTGGCTGAGGTTGTGCCTGTGTATGGGTTTGTGCTGGAGTCCATGCCTTCACAGCTTGCTGTGGCTGGGTTTGAGCAGGGGTCCAGGAGCTCACAGGTGGCTGTGGCTCTGCCTGGGTTGGAGCTGATGCCCATGTACTCACAGGTGCTTGAGACTGCCTTTGAGCTGGGCTCCAAGTACTCAAAGGTGGTTGTGGTTCAGGCTGTGATTGTGACCCGAAGGTTGAAGCTAATGCACTCTCTGGTTGATGGGGCTGTTCTTTGTCCTGGGGAACATCTGGTTGCTCTGGCTGTCGCTGAGATTCCAGTGGGCTCCATGCACTCACAGCAGCATGAGGTTGTGAGGGTAAGGGAACTTCTGGTATTGGGGCAGGGGCGGCAACAGGGGCAGGGGCGGAACCAGGAGATAACAATGAGACTGCAGCAGTGGCTGAAGCTGGGGTGGTAACTTCATTTTCTGCTAAATGAGATGGCACCTGGTCACCAGATGCAGGTGGCGGGGACCATGGTGGTGAGGCCGGATTGATGGCAGGCTTTGGGGCTACTGGGGGAGGAACCTTTTGCTTAACTCTTGGGCCTTGCAAGAAGTTACAGGCCTCAGCACCAAGGCTGAGGTAGTCCTCCTCGGGGCATGACTCGAATCCAGCCTTCCTTTCATTCTTGTTTAAAAGATTCAGAAGCACAGGATTTGGTGACATCTTAGGGGCTTCTTTAAAAGTAAACATTGGTTTTGAGGTGTCCTTTTTCCTACAGTCTTGTAGGATGCCAGTCTTTATCGCTGGTACGGCAATCCGTTCATCGCGTGACGCTATCTGTTCACCGGATCCCACCGATGACCAACCCTGGGTTTGGACTGTGCTGTACTGATTTTCTGAGTATACCGTTTGCTGTTGGCTAGTTGCACTACTGGTGGGTAAAAAGGGGGTGGCAACTTTGTTCGCCACTCCAGAGAAAGGCTTTGCTGTCTTATTCATAATGATGGTAGATTTCTGCATGTCAGTAGCTTGGTGGAGTGCCATGCCATTCATGCTTTGAGAATATTGTTGAATCTGCTGGTATTGCTGCTGCTGATATTGTTGTTGCTGTGAGTACTGTTGTTGTTGGTATTGTTGCAGATCCTGGTAGTGCTGTTGTTGTTGTTGGTGTTGTTGCTGATCGTGGTAGTTCTGTTGGTGTTGTTGTTGCTGATCGTGGTAGTGCTGTTGGTGTTGGTACTGTTGCTGATCCTGGTATTGCTGTGGTTGTTCGTAGTGTGGCTGCTGATATTGCTGTTGCTGTGGTTGGTGATGCTGCTGCAGATTCACATCCATGTAGACCTGGCTCTCTACTGACTGCATATACGACTGCTCCTCCGTCTGATATGGTCCTAGCTTGACAACACTGATATTTTGTACTTCCTGGACCCCTTCCACTGGTATGCCTTTCCGCCTCATTTCATCATGCTCAGCTGTGATCTCGTCCATCCGTTGTCGGCGCTGTGCAAACATGAGAGCTCCTTTGCCTTTAGTTTCAGGCAGACGGTCCATCTCCTGTAGGTTCTCTAACTTCTTCTCAATCTCCAATAGTCCTGTGTCCCAGTCGAAGGTCACAATGCGGCCACGGCCTTGTGTTTCTGTGAACAACTCCTCATCAAGCTCTGACTCACTGCTGGCAAAGAAATTGAATTGGACAGTGTGTTCCTTGTCTTCCTGGTCCTCGTCCTCGTCTGTATCTTCTGATGCGTCCTCCCCGGTCCCGTAGCTGACTAGTGTGAACCTCTTGGCTCTTTGCCTGTGCTTTTTGAACATCAACACCCCTTTGTTGTTGGAGCTGGGTGCTGCTGTCAGCAACAGGGCAATGCGCCTACATTTAGACTTGGCCTCCTTCACCTGCTTCTCTGACTGGCTCTCACTGCGCCTGAACCCTAGTGGGGAAGATGGGTAATATGGAGGAGAGGAGAAAAGAGAGAAGGAGACAAGTGGGACAGTGTTTCAAGCAAGACTGCTTCTGGTGACACACTGCAAAGCATATGAAGCAACAATTATTTATAGAAGTTTGCGAAACTGAGGTAGTCTCCAATCACTTAAGGATGTGAAAAATAACCAGGATCCATCAAATATTTGTGAAATCTGATCACAGTTATATACGAGCATGTTCTATGTGCTGAGGTGAACACTGACTTACTTGTCTCAGTTTAAAAATGTAAAGATATTAATGTCAGTTCTAAAGCTTTATAAGAACATAATCTTTAGCATGGTTTCCAGAGCAAACTCATTGTGTGTTAATAAACAAAGCCAGAAAACTAAATACTAAATACAAGTCTAGGGCCTCCACATGGTTTTGCCTGATGAAACGTCAAGGAAGTCAATATCTAATCCCCATAAATATCTCAGTCCAATTAATCAAACGCCTATCCTCTGCAGTGTTTCACATTCAACATGCACCACAGTGGAAAAAGCAGGGAAATTTAAATTTCATGAAATAAATTAAAAAACAAAGCTCCACACGGTGCCACAATAGCGCTATTGGTTTAAACAGTCAGATATTTATAGCCAAACTGCGTCTTAAAGTACATACGGCTTATTTTAACACCACTGTCACATCTAACAAATGTCAGAATTCATCATGCACATATCCCTGGTCAAACTATCACAAGGGTTCATGCCCATCATACAGGAAACACGGAAATATTTAACGAATGCATATTATATTCCACAATTCCCCTTCAGCATAAAGTTAATTTTAACATATAGCACAGCTTCTAACAGTAAAGCATACAGAAAAACAAAAAAGAGTATGTCATTTCCAGGAGTAAAATATTAGAGAAACTTCTGGAAGACACGATAGCCCTGGAGTATAATGAACTGACTGAAAAGTATTTATACAACACCCTATCTGTAGATACTGTTCTGTCTCTGGTTAATTTAAAAAATGTAAAAAAAAAATTGATCAACAAACAGAAACAAAACAGCTGATATTTCCACTCCCCATTCTCGAAATCCGGAATCCAACAACGAGAAATTGCAACAAATTACGGCAGCAATAGAAAAATCACCTTGACGATATTTTACCGACTAACCTCAGGCTTTAGAAGGCAGGAGGAGTTGGGTGGGCACCTTTGCCGTGGGCAAGACGGCCGCTTTTAAAAGATCAGGTGTCAGCAGGCGTCACACATGCTCGCGTCCATCAAGCGGGCTCCTGCCAGCATCGTCAGAGCATTGCCGTGTTTATTCTTAACCGCTAGCAGCCTGAAGTATGGGGGTGGGGGGGGTCACCACCCTGCACCTGCCAAGTACACGTCCCCACAGGGCAGAACGGCAACCGAAAAGGCTGCAACCAACACCCAAGCGGTGACCCCCGCGCTTCCACACCGTTTCTCATTAACGTGAATCACGTCGCCTTTGCTGTGCTTGGATGTTTACAAAAAGCAAACCTAACAAAAGCAACAATACTGACAGTGCAATGTCCTCACATGCGTTATCTGCATTTGGTACTCGGCACACAGTAACTCAAGACGCGATGCATATGCGCTGACCGTCTGTCCTACCCGCCACACGACGCCCACCAGCCCTTTAAAGCAACCAGCACTTCCGCCAGACAAAACCAAAAATGCAGGCGTCACGCCCCCCTTAGGCATCTCTTATAGAGCAGCAGCTGAACAAATGGAGAGGGGGTGGGCGGATAGGGTACTTACTGGCGTGTCGGGCCCGGTGCTTGTTAGGTTTGCCGCCGTCCTTCTCCGCCTCCGAGTCAAACTCCTCTGAGGAGCTTCCCAGGGGATCAGCGGTAGGAGGTGCTTCTTGGGCTCCTTCGTCCTCCTCTGCCCTCCCACTGCTCTCGGGTTCTGAGCCTTCGCTGACTGTCCCCTCCCCTTGGGAGCCCTTGTGAGGCCACTGCAGGGTCACCTCCACCTGGCCTAGGGAGCTGGACCCGGGTCCGGAGACAGGGACACGTATGGCCTGGCTGGTGGTGGAAGTGTGAACGACCTCAGCCTGAGACCTGCTTTGCCGTGACGGGGGGGTGAGGGTACCCCTCTCGTCCAAGCTATGGTCTGAGAGCGAAAGCTGTAGCTCCACAACGGACCCTGGGGTGAAAGGCTCCAACTGGTGGACACGCTCCCAGGAAGCCTGGCCAGGGGTCTCTGCATCACTCTCTGCCTCCCCATAGTAGGCCTCATCCTGGGACTCGCATATGTACAGCTCCCTAGGGGGATGCTGGTGTCGGGCCGGCCAGATCTCCAAGGTGGTGCTTTCCAAGCCTTTCGTGCCAGTGTCCCTCTCCCCGAAATAATCCGGTTTTGGGTCTGGGGCTGGCTGGCCATTGGTTCCACACCTAAACTCGGGACAAAGGGAAAGCACACTATACTGACCGAATATTTAACAAAGCAGTCAGTAAGAGTCATGCAGGCAATTAACGTACAAACGCCAGCTTCAATCTCTGGAACTATACGACTGGCCATTTGATGGTGATTCTGCAGTAACCCAACTGGACTTTGGTGTACACAAAGTCTTGCCTCACTCAAACTCTCTTAAGTGTTTTACCTAGGTGTGATCAAAGGCAATGACAATGCCTAAATTAAAGTATTCTGGAATGGGAATGTTATTATCAAAGTTAGAAATTAGTATGCGTGGGAATATCAACCTCAAAAAAACACATCAATACTTAAAGGCAGATTTTAGGAAATGTTTGCGCTATTCAACAGTCTGTGAAAAGGTTAAAACGCCAACTTGAATAGATACATGTCAGGAACTGGATCAGAAATGGTTATATTTTCCAGCCTGACTTTTGCAGAAAGCTGGCCCAAAACAGAGAGCTGCTCAAGGGCATTATCGGACGAAACATCGTGTTCCACATCGCTTCGTGTTCCACATCGCTTCGTGTTCCACATCGCTCCGTGTTCCACATCGCGTCGTGTTCCACATCGCGTCGTGTTACACATCGCTTCGTTTATTTCAGTTAGCCGGGGACGACATGGGAAACTTCTGCAGGAAATGTCACTCACTGCTGAATTTGCTGATGTTCATATTGTCAATATTTTGCAATGTTTCATCTTCTTGCAGTATTTACTTGCATGAGAATCTTCACATAGTGAGTTCACAGTCACCTTTCTTATGAAAATAACAATTTCCCCTTTGCAGGCCACAGTGAGATATATTCTCCCCTGATTGATCTGTCTGCACAGATTCATCTGACCTTTTCCATTTCACTCAAGCTCTTTTCCTCCGGGTGGCTGGGTGGGGGGATAATGCAACCAGCCTCTCAAAGGAATGTTTCGAAGCCTCACTTTACAATGCAGGCCAACCTGCCACAGTTGCCTCTTTCTCTCTCTCTGTCTCTCTCTCTCTCTGGTCAAGAAAAGGTCACTGCATGTTAAATGAACAGTCCTGCTCTGCATTGGCCACGTTCCACTCCATTGGGTGAACACTACACTGACTCATAAAACAGGCTCATCTAAATGCAAATGCAAGCTCATCTCTAACCAGGAACCAGCAGTGACCACTGTGGCTCCTTATACAGTTACATGATTTTACTGAAATTGTAATGGTTTGATATGTAACTGAAGGTGATAACTGAAATACCCTTTCTAGAAGTTGCCCCAGCTAGCTTTTGAGTCGGCTCCCTAGTTACTACGCCACCTACTGGCCTGCAGATGCTCTGCAGCATGTTCTTCACCTTTTGACGAGCAGCCGTAGGCTGCCGGTCGAGCCATCCGCGAGGGCCGTGATCTCGGGTAGGGTGAGGTCCGCACAGGGCTGGTCGTTTAGTGACACCAGCTCATCACCCACGCAGAGACCCCCCAGGGCAGCTGGGCAACCTTGATCCACCTGCAGGAAGACAGCAGCATGGCCAAGACTCATGGTGGGGGAGGGGGTTGCTTCAGGCTGGGAAAGGAGGATAATAACCCACAAACCTCCTACACTGGCAAAAGGACGTTTCTTAAACCCTGATATTGGTGGCAAGTGCCAACCATCGCATCCAGATTTCCTTTGCAAATCCACTTTCCTTTAATGGCGACGAATGTCTCGCCCGCGCCAGGAAATCGGGAAGGACACGCAGAAACGATGAGGTGCGCATTTCCTCCAGTCTGATTTGCCAAGTGCTTGTGACCATGCTTGAGCCTCAGAGGTGCTAAGCACTCAAACTTACGTTCCTGTCTGAAGTGCCAATCAGTGTGCGAAATACGGGGGAGTTTGGGCGGGTCCGACACCCCCGATTAACCCATGAGACCCCTGAAAGCCTCGAAAACAAAATTTTAAGGAGGTCTCAAGATCCGCATTGCACAACAATAAGGAGATGGGGACCCCCCCCCCGAATATTGACGGGTATTTCGCACACTGGTGCCAATGGCCTTGCCACACTCCTGCGTGTAACACCTCAGTGGAGCCCAGATTCGCGTTCAGCTGGACGCAGAGGCACGCGGGATCCTAACACTGTCACAGACTGTTAACAGATGACCCTGTCTGTCCCTGTTACTCTGAAAGGAGGAATGTGTGTCTTCCATGCTGGGGCTGATTCCAGCTCAGCACTCAGTAAAGCCATTAAATCCATCAACAGAGTCGAATAGGTATGTGGACGCTTTTCAGATTAAGCATTTGTAAGTAAATAATATGTGTTAACACTACATGAGGACGGCACAAATGATGTATTCTTACTTAATGTATTAAATTAACGTAATCGCTAAGCAACTTGTGCCCACTCAAACTGCTACAGAACGTGTAGCTAAGCTTATCATTACAAAAACATTTATACATAGACTTTCCCTTGTTATATTTATTTATCATATCAAGACAGGACATAACCGTCAACCTCTGCTTTAGTATGTGACACAGTCCCCTAGTTCATGAAAAAGCTGCGGCTATGGATTTATTACGTTGTACTTCATCAAATAGCAGGTCACTTGCGTAAAGTAAATGATAATACACCATTTTTCAAATTTACGAAACTTCTACATGGACCCCAAGGAAGGCTGTGAACCCCCGGCTTAAAATCCCAGCTTTAAAAGCACAGATATTCAATTCTGATCCTGTATTCGGAAGTATGTCAGTTCAGTCAAGATAGTCGAATCGTGAGCCTCGATTCCCAAAGTGCATCAAAACTTATCGGATCGTAACTGAATAGCGGTTCGCTTTTAAAGGGCGAATGATCGCCGCGTATCATATGCGCGCAAAGTATGAGATCAGCTCAACAGGTGACTGTCACGTGACCCGCCGCAGTCAAAGGCCGGGGGGGGAGGAGGCAGGAATGTGTGATTTATAATGCTGCACAGCAATTAATCACTGTGGCATATCCAAACTACAAAATGGACTCTACCACCATTCAGGCGGGCTTTTGAACCTAAATACATACTTACTTCAAGCGCGGATAGGCCGACCTCAAGCTATATATTTTTACACACTATATTCATATAAGGCTAAACTAAAAATAAGACATTATACCATATTTTTGAATTATGATACAGTAATTTCAGTCCTTGATCCTGTACACAAACAGGTTGACAACACTAGCAGTTGACCCCCTAACCGATGTGGATAAAGGTAACAATCACCACATGGTCTTCTTATTTACAAATTCAGCTATTAAATTACATGTTATTGTTTTTTAAGATTTAGCAGTAATAAATGTAATGTTGAGATATTTCCACTAGAGGGCGGCAAATCCGTCAAAATTGACATCACAGGGTCTGGTTCAGGTTTTGTTTTACAAATGGCTGCAAATATTTAAAACGAATAGGACAAACTCCTTTGTTCATAAACATATTATTATGACACAATTTATTTAAAATATGCATATGTTTATATTAAAAATGTATTCAGAAAACATGTTTTTCAGTAAGGGCTTTATGTGTTTAGACATATAGTTTTTGTATGTATGAATTGGTATGTTTATATGTTGTGTGTGTATGTGTCTGTGTGTGTGTGTATCTCAATAACAGCAACATATTCATTAAAATAAAAAAAAATTAGTTGGGAAAGTACATATGCATTAACACATAAGCGTATCAATTGACCAAAGGCAAGAGGAATCCCCCAGTTCCGTGACAAGGACCGGGTAATGGTGATGTGTTAGGCTTGAACAAAAACGGGGACAGAACCTATCAGGTATTTCCCCAGTTGGACCATTTGTGCTGATCTATAGTGGCAGCATCCTCCAGCTAATGAGATGTGGTTTTATTGCTCTGCCAAATCTCCACTGGCCAGCTGTCCATTTATCCTGCCAGTGGCTGTTACTGTTACTGTTGTTCATTCCAGTGGACCACTGGCATATCCTCTACACAGGGAACAACAGTGATTACCCATCAGGGCAGATGAAAAAAGAAGAAAAACTAATGAAAGTTTAGGAAGTGATTTTAAAGGGTCCCAGATTCCTCCATTAATGTCCCATGTTTTAACTGCAGTAATATAAAACCATCGCTCTAAACCAGGGGTGGGCAAACTTATCCAGAAAGGGCCGCTGTGTATGCGGGTTTTCGCTGCAATTCCCTAATTAGATGACGGATTGGATGAAGAGTCCACACCTGGGTCCACACACTCTCAGCGAGAGATACTCATGTATACACAGGTAATGCCAGGGAGGAGTTTGGGGCCATACTCAAGGAATTAATGATACTCAAACTCACAACCTTTCAGACACACTTAAATGAATGAATGAATGGAGAATGAATGAATGAATGAATGAATGAAAGTTGCATTTTCAAGACACCCAAAGTGCTTTACAGAACCAATGGGGAGACATTCCAACCGCCACCGCTGTGTAGCCCCCACCTGGATGATGCGACAGCAGCCATTCTGCTCACCACACAGTAGGTTAGGTGGTGGAGGGGCAGGAGAGAATTCACCAGTTAGATATAGGGGATGATTAGGAGGCTAGATTTTATAGAGACACAGTGAGTAATTTTAGCCAGGACACCGGAGTACTATTTCAAAAGACGTCCAGGGATCTTTTATACTTCACATCTCATATGAATGACGGCACAATTTTTACGGAACAGTGTCCCCATCACTGAACTGCGGCACTGGTATCCTCACTGACCACGGGATGGGCTCCTCCTGTTGGCCACACCAATACCTCTTTCAGCACCAACCCAGATTTCCCACTAGGTCCCAGTTCCCTAACCCCAAAAATAGTCTTTTTGCACTGACTTTTAGTGATCATAGACATTCTGACACCCTGTGCTATGATTCTTGTTGCAAAAAAAAAAACAGAAAAACAATCAAAAGTAATCCAAACCAAATAAAGTTATGAATAAATTATAAAGCCCTTGGAATAATCTGTATATTTTTTTTTATACAAAAAAGGATCATAAACATCTAATTATCTGACCTTCATAATGTTAAAGTCAGTCTTATTTAACAAAAAGGCAACGTTTTATGAGGCCAACGTTGAACTTTTTGATGCATTTACGTAGCAATATGTTAAGGGGAAAAAAAACAAACCAAGCTACTATATATACAACACCAAAACCTCATCGTGACTGAAGCATGCCGGAGAGGGTAATGGCTTCAAGTGCTTTGCAATTCCTAGTTGTGACAGGAAAATTCAGGGTTTCTGCCTGTGAACTCAAAAGCACTTGGGTCATGCAACATGAGAATGAGTCAGAGCACAGGAGTAAATTAAAAGCAGACCGACCAAGAACAGCCGAGTCAGAGTCCTGAGCTCAGTCACGTTGAAATGCTGCAGCATGATCTAAAGCAAGCCATTCACGCAGGACATGCCAAAATTATACGTAATCTGAAACAGCTTCAGACAGAGGAACGGGTGAAATTATTATGGTGAGGCATGAGGAACGAAGAAATGATCCACGTGGAAGCTCCGACAAGACAGGGTTTTATTGACAAAACGGAACATCAAGGGAGAAAGGGAAAACAAAGGGACCACAAGGGGTCAAAACTAAACCAAGGCAGGGAGCAACACCTGGAACAACAATACCGAGGGCAGTAAGGATCACAGGAAGCTCCAATAACTAACATGGAGTAACTATGAGAAACACACAGGAACACAGGGAAAGAGCCACAATGAAGCACAGAGGAACAGAACAAGAACAGGCACTTAAATATACTACTAACAAGACACGATGCGGGACAGGTGAGAACCATAACCAAATCAACCAACCACTGGGCAACAAGGAACAGGTGGAGTAAATTACAATTAACAAACACTAGTGACTAGAAAACAATAACAAGACAGGGCTATAAACATTGGAATAAATCAAGAAACACAAGGCACGGACAGGGTAACCATAGACAAGACATAACATAACCATACAGACCCCGGGGGGGGGTGTTCCATGAAGCAGGATGAAGGGAAAGTCTGACTTTCTTTAGCTACTTTCACGGAATACCCCCCAGGGGATAAAATAAAATAAAAACATAACATAAAAGTGTGGCAGGCCTCAGGCCAGCCTCAAACTTGTGGCAAGAGTGACATGAACCTCTCATCCATATACTCAACCCACTGAACTATGCAGCAGCCCACAGAGCTAGGAGCAGGAATTGCTGACCAAATGGGGAAAAGACATATGGGACACGAACCCTGACAGAAATACATCCTGCGAGGGTCTGAGCAGCTCCGGAAAGATTCAGCTTGAGATTGCAGCCAATATAGGAGCTTCCATTAGCTGCTAAATATAAGGGTTCACATACTTTTTTCATCAGTGACCTTGAATGTATAAACTAGGGGGGATGGCTACAGGTGGTCAGGGGGTGGCAGTGCCCACCCAAATAGATCAGATAACCCGCCAAGCTCTCTAACACAATTCTGACACTGGTGCCCACCCAACATGCCCAGATGCCAACCCCAAGATAGCATCCTGGGCATGCCAGTGGTCTAAATAATCTGTTCAACTAAGATATGTAAAGATATGTGTGTGTTGCTCACTAAATAAGGTTTTACTCTTATTTCAGTAAATCAGATGATAATTTGGGAGCCATTAAAACAGAAATCTAGATAATTCAAAAAGTTTCACAAACTGTATGTAATAAATTTTACTATATGTATTTTTTCCCGTTTTTTCCATTTGACAACCTCAACCACCTGTAGAATTGTTCGAATGAACTTGATTCTGATTGTGATATATACACCCACGAAAAAAATTAAGAGACCACTCTCTGTTTTCAAAATAATTTGCTTTTTTTTAAATCCCGGCTTAATCCTGGGTCTGCTGGCAGAAGGCTACACCGTCTGACAGCAGTAACCAAGAATAAGGTGAAGCTGGAGACACTGGGAACAACCAAAAACCAGCCAGGTAGGGGGCAAAGTGACTTTCTAACGCCATAGATGACCGTCAACTTATCTGACAGCTTCTCATGAACCAAAGGATGACATTAAGTTCAACACCTTCTAAAGGAATGGGAAACATTAAGTGCAGGTGTGAAGTGCACTGCTGGGACAGTTCATATCAGGCTCCTAGAAGCAGGACTCATAAAGCAAGGAAGAAGCCCTTAATTAATGAGAAACAGGGAAAAACCAGGCTGCAGTTTGCAAAAGATATATTATTCACAGACGCAAACCTGTAAATTGAGAAATGAGTGAAACAAAACATTATGCCGTGGTTTCTTAAGTTTTCCCATGACTGTATATAATGACCCCGAAACCCTGATCAGGGAAAGCAGTTATAAAATGGAGAGATGGAGAAATCAGTAAGTTCCCCTTATATTTATGTACATTTTTATGCTTGAATTCTGAAAGGACTGACATCCATCACACAAAAAACCCTTGCAGAGACACAAACACTGAAGGGTAATGTTAGTCTGATGTCCAGTTCCTCTATATCGTCACTAGGTGGTGATAACCACTCAAGGTTCTCTTACTGTCTGGGAAAATACAACTAGGGATATGCAGTGTGTGCTGTGAGAAGGCATCCACTGATCTTAATATACAATAACCCCGCATTCTGTCCACAGCATATCATGCAGATGTACAGCATACACATGTTTACAGTGCTTACTGCATTTATGTAATGGTAACCTGTAAACACTTAACTATCTGAGAAAGATATCATTTCATTCTTTAGAATGTCACCCCCCCTGTCTTCGTAATAATCTTAACTTGCACATAGATCATAGGTACTCACTTATTTTTTCCAAATATCCAAATTCCTTAAATGCCTCGCATAACATTTTCTGGGGGGGCGGAGGTGGGGGGGTATCGGCACAGGAAGGTCCGTATATCCAACTGGCATAGAAAAGCATACGCTATAGGCTTTTGGGTTACTGGTGCTCCTGCCTGAATGGTGACACCTGTGTGATGAGCAGAAGTCTTTTGGGAGCTTGTTTCCTGCAGGACATGGGATTGCAGAAGTGGACCTGGCCAGGTACCTGCTGGCACAGTCTACAAGCGTGGGGCTTTCTAGAGTGGCCAGCCCGGAAAAGGTGTTAAGGTTCCCTGCAAATAAACATCGGAATGCAACAAAGTTGGCTCTTATATATGTATGTGCACATGCCCTGAGACGGCATAGCTCAGGGTAAGTGGAGGATGGATGGATGGATGGATGGATGGATGTAGAAATCCTTGCGCTCCTGAGATTAAAAACTTCCTAGATCATTTTGTCAGCTAAAATAATTCTGCCATCTTTCAGAATATCTGCAGAAGATGCACCAACATTCAGTTTTATGTTAATATGGCATCTGGTGACCTTACTGCAGCTTTGCTAATGTGCAATGATAAATTCCTTAAACTCCTAGAAACCTTTATATTCAGCTCGCAAAAAATGTACTGATATTTCATCATGGTAGAAGCGGTTTGACTTACACAAGCATAACACATGCATTACACATGCATTACACAAGCATAACACATGCATTACACAACGCTCCCGGACCTGGGGAAAAATGCATAGCTAAACACCCAGGTGTTCTCAATAAATAAAGCACAGCAACCAAGAGACTCTTCATACATAATCACATTTCAGTGTTGTCAGATAACCATCCTTTGCATTATCGTGTATTTTTCAATTATTGAAATTATGCAGGCTCTAAAAAAAGCCCACAAAGCAAACGCAGAAATGAAACCCGAAAGCCGCTTGAGATCGCGCCTGAATGACGTCCCTTGAAGCAAGATCCTCATACGCAGCTTTAAGCAATTATGTTTTCAGATCCTTCACAAGCTTTTCCCAGCTGCCAAATAGGTAACACACCACTGTGCTGCTATAATCGAAACAATGTTTGCGCACTTACTCCCCATCGCCTTTTATAGCGTGTTTATCGGCACGGTTTTGTGGGCGTATCAGGCATCTGGCCCCGGCCTAACCACACTGTCACAAGGGGAATTCTCCGCTGCAGGGCGCCACGCTTGCGTCAGCGTCCATCCAACCATATTTAGGTACAGCATAACAAACTTACAGTTGAAAGAGCCAATAAATTATGTTAACTAACATTTGCAGAGATACAGTGAGCATTATTTTGGGGGGCATTGTGTGGCCTGTGAGCCTGTAATCAGAAGGTCACCGGTTCAAACCCAGCCTCAGCACGTCTGTGGGTCTTTGAGTAAAACCCTTAAGCCCCAGCTCCCTCAGTGCTATTATGGGGGGCTGCTTAGAAAATGCAGACAACTTACTCTACAAAGAGCAAGCTGAAGGAGGTATAAAAGCCATTTCCCCACAGGGACATTGAAGGATCAGTCATTATTTGGATGAAACCATTTAAGAACTTGTGAAATTGAATTTAAAGCGGGGGGGGCCAATCTTATCCGCAAAGGGCCAGTGTGTATGCCGGTTTTCACTGCAACTCCCTAATTAGGTCACTAGGAGGACTGATTGGCTGAAGAGTCCTCACACCTGGGTTTGAACAGCTGACCTACAGGTTAACCCAAAAACCTGAACACACAGCGGCCCTTTGCGGATCAGATTGCCCACTACTGATTTAAAGTAACACAGTGTAGGTAAAATGACAAACACGTACATGTGCATGTTTGCTGAAGTTCAGAGAGCTTCAGGGACCACAGAAGGCTCATTTTGGCCAGAATCATGTCAGATTAATAGCAATGGTGTATCTGTCAGTCCCACAGCATAATGATTGGCATGCAAGGATACGCAAAGGTCAAGCAGTCAGCTGGGCGAGCGATTAAAAGCATGTGTTAATCTCGGCAATGGCGCGTCTCTGTAGGTTCCCAGGGGAGAAAAGTTCAATAAGATGTTTTTTTTTCTTTCAGCTTTATAGGTATATCCATAGTCTGGAATACAGTGCAGCTTGGTAATGTTTCACACACTGAGTAAAAAGTGCATTTTTTCCACACATCTGTTGTAGCATTTTAACCCTTCCCTATCTGAGAGATGTATACATAAATTTACATAACTCAGGAACTTACACTCACAAAATCTTACATTACATGCCGTACAAATATACAGCATCCTCTATCACACGCAGACACATAATAGCCCGCATTCATCACGTAGCGCATTCACCCATTTTGCAGGAAAAACGCCTCCGGACCCTTTAAAACTGGAGTGAGTCATGACTTTACAATCTCTGCTCCTCAGCCAGGTCTCCCAAAAAGTCATAATAAAAACAACTCTCCTTTTAAGGGAAACAGACTCTCATCAGCAGAAACTCCTGTCAGCTGTTTAATGGACGTTTCTCCCGAAAAGGAAAATGCACACACAAGTAGGTTAGCGGCGTCTCAGAGGATGGTAGGGTGCTCTGGAAGGTGCATGCTGCTGTTCCCTCGGGAGTTTGGATCAAAAAGGTTACTTGATCACTCTCCTTTATTTCCTTAAAATGGCCTCAGACATGTTAAAGTTATGCCTTACACACAGCTTGCCCTGGGTTGTCTGTTACACACGTGCAAAAACGTCATCAACGGTTCCTTATTTTCACTGTTGTTTTTATAAATAGTACAGAAAGCATGACCTATAGCGGTATTGAAGCTTTACAGCATTTTAACTTTATTTATTATATATAGAGATATTTTTCTCAGAGGTCTCCTAAACAATAAAAATGCATTCTACTAATCTGTTACAGAATTCACATCATAAACTATGAATTAGCGGTCTGCTGGCTTACTGTGTCCATGTGTTTTCATCAGGAAGTCTTGCTCTTCCAAAATCATGCCGCAAAATCATTCTAAGCACACTGCTAGGTGCATTTGGTCATCCAAAACCATTTTTACAGGAATTTTGGCACTCTAAAATTCAATGGAAGAAGATAACTCATTAAGCCTGGATTTCTCAAACAAGCTATTCAGAAACAACCAGAACTCACTTGTCCTGTAAGAACTTCATCTCATACAGGGTTTCCTGGTAAGGATGATAATACACCCAGCAGTCATGTAACATTAGAGGGTTTATCGAAAAAGAGACGAAAAATGTGTATATGATCTTGGGCCAGCAAGTTAACACACAACACAGAGTCTACCAAACAGATCTTAGCAAGTAATACATGTAAATGCTGCCTTCAAGTAATGGAACTTATCAATCAATTTTAACATTCATGACATTGTTTATAGTGATTTAAATTGCTGAGGAGGGAAACACTTAAATATAGATATTTTTCAGTGCTTTAATGCATCTCAATTCAGGAATTAACACTGACATCTTCCTGGAATATTATGCTTATGATAAGACGCTCTCATCACTTATCTCAAGGCTGAGGAATCTCTTTGATGCAAGAGAAATATGTGAGCAGTGTTTCTAAGGTGATGACAGTATTTCCCGCAACACAACAGCATATGACCTACTTTAGTTCTCAAAGCGCTCTGTCATACCATGTGGTCAAAACATTAGCCACACACCTGTTTGAGATTAAAATTGAGTTCTGGAGATATATCTTTTAGAATGTATTAATGCAGAAATCTGGTCTGTTATTCCAATGCACAACGTAAAGCATAAAAAATCTGCTGGCACAGAAGATGGCTGTAATTTCTCCTCCACCGACACAGATGGTGCTATTGAGAGCACTAAGATCTACCGAATTTGGTTTATACAGTAGCATGTAAAATGGACTCAGATATTCAAGTGGTGGGACAAGACAGGCAACAATTGAGGCGTATATACATAATTAGTGTATGACTGGATAAGCATGGTGAATAAATAAGGTGAAAAAAATGATGATTTAATTATGACCACTGGTCTTGTCTATGTTAACTAGTCTAGTGTATCAACTAAACAAGGGGCAGGCTACCCTGATCCTGGTGTGCCTGGTTCCAGCAGGTATCTTACCAGGTCTCTGATGAATATCACCTGATCTCAGGCAGATAGTAACTCATCAGGTAACCTGCTGGATACTGGCACTGCAGGGTCAGGGTAGCCTGCCCCTGGACTAGACTTAAACGGCAGAGGAAAGAGTAACATTAATCAAGAACTCTGTGACTGAAATCTCCATAACAAGAATGAGAATCCCTGAGACACAGAATTACATTTCTGCAAGTTTGCCAGTTGCTTCTCATTTACCAGCTATCAGTACGTTTGCCTTTGCACTTGGTGTACCAACTGAAGTGATCTGCTCTCCAAATAGATACTTTACCACTGAATATGCCTGTCTGAATGTGAGGATTGATCCGGGTGGATCCCGCTCAGTCTCAAGTTAGGAAAGGCTACTGTTCCATGTTCTGGGCCAACACCAATCAGCGTTGCTGATTACCCCTGGTCCCCGAATATGCTGCTTAAGCATTGGATGGAAGCACATCTCAAATCTGCGGGCTAATGAATATTTCCACGCAGGGTCCAGCCAATTCCATAATCTCGTGTTTACACTTTATGAAAAGCCCTTTGGCTCATATTCTGCAAGTTTGACAAAGGCCTTGAACATCCCCGTAACATATGATATTATTTAAATCTACATGCGATATATGTTAGTACATTCTGTATAATATTACTTCACTGAATTTAATTCCGATGGACAGTGAGTTGTGAAACTGAGGAAATACCTGTTGTTCTACCTGAGTAGTAGATTTTGCTGGCAAGCATTTCGATAGTCATTCACAGACGAGTATGAAGAATGGGAACCTGTTTCCAATTTTGCTGAACAATATCTGGACCTAGACCTACTGCCTAATTGCCCTGGAGTTAAGTGCAGAGCCGAGCCAAGCCGTCTGTCCTCCGTACGATCCCAGAGACGTCCAGCATTATAATTTGAGGATACGGATGAGCAGATCTATGTAGACCAGGCATACGGATGAGCAGATCTATGTAGACCAGGCATACGGATGAGCAGATCTATGTAGACCAGGCAAACGGATGAGCAGATCTATGTAGACCAGGCATTACGTTTCAACTGTGAATTCAATTTCCCATAAAAGCTGCGATGTTGCATGCAGTGGCCTGACCTACAACATCTACCCTAATGGCGTCTGATGCTACTTCAGGTTTTGAGGCTACTATTTTTGTATGCAGACCGTTATATTAAAGTAAATGGGGCAGAAACACTCAATATACGAAGTTAATGAGTTCTTAACTTTCGTGGGATGTCTCTGGCAAATTACAAACCACAGCTCCGATTTTGCAGTATCTGAGTCATGAATTTCTAAAAGCATACTTAGAAAAAGGTTTCTTGAGACATGCTAGCGGCCCATGGCACCTGGCCAAAAACTATGCCCACTTTTGAGTTAATAACGGTCCCTCCCGCTGACATGTAGCCAAACTGTGTTTAGGTCTGTCTTGCTGATATTGGCGTGAATGATAACAATTCGCTCCAAAGCGAGCAGCTGACCTCACTGTGCCTTTACCATATAAGGGCTGACATTTATCAGCTTTTATCCAACAAAAAAAATTCTTCTTCTCCGTCGCAGTTAAATCCAGACATCGTGAAGATGAAAATGCACCCTCCAGTTGCTTTCATACCTTGAGTTTTCGAATTCACCCATTTCTATTATACTGTAAAGCTATTTTTTTGGGTGGGATGCTAGTACGGGGACATTAGGAATTCTTTATAGGTTTATAAATTACAACTTGGCAGCCTAAGTGGAATATACATGAATGCGAGACGACTCTCCTACCTTGCAGGAAATGCAAACCGGACACACTGTTAATTCAGCTGGCGACAATTACCAAGTTCTGTTAAGTATTCCAGCATCAAAACTGGTGTCACGTTTCTCCGCAAAATAGTTCAGAAAGAGAATTGCTTGGACGTTGCTGCTTTTTATGAGTGGGTTTGTGGGCGGTGGTATTCAGGTTGTTTATATGCTAAAAACTAGATAAAACAATAAACAGCTTGCATTGCAATGAAAACTTCACCAAATTGTTAAACGCCCTTAATTAATATTTTTATTCGCTTAAATCTTTTTTTTTCTTAGCTATCAGAAAGCTATATCAATTGTTCAGCAATTTCAAGAACAACTCTGTTGTTACTATTATTAATGCAATTGTAATATTTTCAAGTTTGACGACAAATTATCAGTCTTTCCTCATTACTGACACAATACGACGATTGCATTACTGGCAATATCAATTAAAATAGTAATATTTATTATTTATTGTTATAATAATCAGGAGTAGTATTCTGTTCAAAAGTTTAGATCCTACCTGTGTGACCTTTAGAAGCTGGGGGTGCTCGCCGTCGCTTTTCTGCAGGCTGAAACCCCAGGGCGCCCCCCCGCTTAGTGACAGGCAGAGGTAATCCCCAGTGCGCATGCTGCCAGACCTCATCAGTTTCCCCCCCACCGAAGACTCGATCATCAGGATGTTACAGTGGAGTCTGCGGCGCTCTGGAGAACCGCGTGCGAGCGCAGCTCAATTTGTGGGAGGGGGGCTTTCAAGTAGCGAGCTGCCAGACTCCAGCCACCCCTCCTCATCACGTCATTTGCTAAGACCCGCCTTAAACGATTTTATTTTTATTCAGTCATTTTGTATTTAAATATAATGAACGAGAAATGCTTTAGAGCAAATGGTAAAAACTGTACCTCCAGTTTTTGTTCTAATGTTGCACACACAGCAACGTTAGATTCTGTTTGTCGTACATGTCTCTTTTTCACTATTCATCCATATCCGTCCCGCTTATTCTCTACGTTGTGACAGTCATTGAGTTTGAAGCAGAGGTCAACGCCATGGAGAATTGTGACGGTCATTTTGATCTGAATGGAATTTTTACCATAGGTACACAGACGTCTCTTGCCACGGACACCTAGGCTATGTCAGTGTACAGACGTGTTGACGATCCTTGGCTTGGATGTTGTCCCAGGAAGCAAAGGGCACAAGGCAGTGACACAAATAGCGATCCCTGCGTTTTACGGAATATGGGTTACTACTGCTGCTCCCCTGTTACAATTTCAATATTCGGTTCCCTGGCAAATAACAACTTAGTTATCAGGACATATGTATATATGCATCCTTCAGGCAGACGTGTTTTTCCACTTGCTAAATCTGTCATTATCCTTATGATGCTATATAGGCCCTACTACAAGGTACTTCCATTCTCTAGATTTACATTTTCCTCCTATCTATGTAAATGTATAACTATCCAGCATAATTCCATCTAGGTCGAAGTAAAACTATCCAAACGAGTCAAAACGCCTCATCCCCAGGCATTTCATCAAGTGCGAGACATTAACTGATGTTGACTTTAAGTGCTCAATTATGAACACATTTTTAAAAGGCAAAAAGTGCAGATTTAGGTACAGATTTGTAATTTCCATGGGTAAGATGGCTGAACTGAATCATGTATAGTGGTTTACATTTTCACAATGGAAATTACCCTATCAAGAACTTTGTCCTCATCGTCTGACCATATATGGAGCAGCATTATAGAATACTGCAGTGCCTAATTTATTAATCCCCATGGAGAAATTGTCTTTTCACGTATCCCATCTCACTCTCCATGAGGGACACAGACACATACTGTATAGGCTACAGGTTTGGGGGTCACTGCAAGGGGTTAGCTAGCATCCTGCACCCTTGGAGCAATTGGGGTTAAAGGCCCTTGCTCAAGGGCCCAAGGGTGACACGATCCTGCCAGTGTTGGAATTTGAACCACGGACCTTCCTATTAAGGTCTTAGGTTTGGTTTCAACATTGTTAGGGACCGAATCAACCCCGAAGCCCCACCCCTTTAACACGCACGGTACCCCCACAATATCGATGCAGACATGTCCCTACCGTTCATACCGAAATATGCACACTTGCATTATAACAATTACTAGATAGTGTTTATTTGCATTTGCATTGTCATTTGCCATCAACGTTGCACAAATGCGCCGCTAACTCGCAATGTGACGCCGTCTACTCCGGCAGCGGAAAGCGCCACGCTCACCCCCCACCCTCCAGCCAGCCTGCCAGCAGTCAGTGACAGCGCTGGATGCTGCCAGCTCACTGCTGACGTCTGAGGATTCCCGCTAGACGGCGCATGCGCAGAGTTCGCGGCGAGCGACGCCGCGAGCGAGGAACCGGCGCTGTGTCTGAGTTTGACGTGGCACTCCGCTCACGCTCGGGCGTTCATAGAGAAAAGCGATCAGCCAGCATTTCCCGTTATACAGGTAAATAGATGTACATCTGCTGTATTTATCACTAATGGTGGAAGAAGGCAAAATGAAATTATGGCATTTCTGCATTGATGTGAAACTTTATATGTAAATATTTTTTGTGTAAAATCGGGTATATGCGGAACAGTAAAAAACCCACATATACATTTCCTGATGCGCATATTTTCGTCTGCTGCACTTAAAACAAGATTAACTGTTTGTGTCTCAACGTCAGTGATGTATTTCCACCTTTACGGTGTTGCATTATATTTCTTGGTTAACGGTGCGATTGTACACGCGGGCAGGTATGTCTGGAAATCAAAGCCTTGTAAGTGATGCCAAGATCATTTGTGCGTTTTTTTATCAACTCTGCAAACACTTGTGCGATTGCAGCTAAGACGCAGAAGGAAATGGGCACAGTGCATTCGGGCCTTCTCTAACTCAATTGTATTCTGAAGCGAGATAAACAACTATAGCAATTAAACGGTGTGAATATAAACATGTAGCTCAGGGATAAAGTGTGTATGAGATGTCAGAGTATTTCCTAAATTCTTTAGTGTGTAACGGAATAATTTATATCAGTTGTTTTTCCTTTTATAAATACATTTTATTTTGGAGGTAAATTAATATAGCCAATAGTTTGGATATATAAAAAAAAACTTCGGGACTGAATCAGCAGTGTCGAATCTGCAAGCTGTTTTGGAGTCGCTTTAATTCTAATGTTCTCACACGATGGAAACTGACTGAATTACACCCAGTGATTTACTCAGAGCGTCTTTTGTCATTTTTTGGTCTACTTCCTCCAAAGAGAAGAAAAAGTCCTTGTAAATCCACACCCCCTCTGGTTCGCTTGCTTTGTGCTGGTAGATCCCCTCTGGACCGTTCGATTTTAATGTGAATCACAAACTGACACGTTATACTGTACGCTAACCCACATACAGTCTGAGTGGATTGTTATGAGAATCTATTGTTTCTGCTGGTTGTTCCTCTCACTCACGCTGTGCTTGGAAGCCTGCTTGATGAAATAGCATCGAAGTCGGTTTTTAAAAATGAGCTTATTTCTTTGCTTCCTCCCCAGTATTTGACCTGTTGAAACTTCAGCTCCTCTATCGCAGACTGCAAATCCAACTCCTCCCAATAACTGCGAGGGAGTGGTTTCACTCGCATTAAAATCATAGCAGTTCTGCTGAGCAGAGGCCTTTAATCGGGCAACTTTGATTGCCCTCCACAAATCCAGTTGTATTGCACTTGTACAATAAAATCTCGTTAAACAGACTTTAAGGGACCTGGCAAAACAGTCCGTTATATCCAAAGTTGCTTTATGCCCAGAACACAACTGCAGGACACCATTTACTCATGCCACACCCCAGCAGACACACTTGTGGTATAGATTAGTATATTGTACATTTAGTAATCCAACATTACCTGACCAGATGCGTGACTGTTAATAATCCCGACTAGGTATCTGCGCTGCCACGCACCTTGTAGGCGGAGCTGCATGTCCGTCATAGCCGAACAAAACTACAGCTAAAAGCGGCCCTTGGACCAAATTGGTTGTCCGTTATAAGCGACATTCCGTTATATGCGAGTCAGCTATAACGGGATTTTACTGCACAATTTCATCCCTGATATATTTAATCAAGCTGCACACAACCATTTTGGTGTTTATCAGGTAAATTTCCCTAGTGATTTTTAGGCACTGTATTTGTAATGTGACAGTTGCAATATAATTGTATAATAGCCGGTCCTGCAAATATAAACATTGTTTTAACAAATAAAAACTTCACTGATTAATCTCTCAGCCATAAGTGTTGGATTGAGTGTTTTAGTGATCATGTGATCTTAATGTCCATGCTGATCGAGTGCTGTTAGTCTGTTAATGGGTATGTCTATTCTATGGCAGGTTGATTGAAACGTTGCCCCTTGGCATGAGACAAGCCTGACGACCAGCAATGAGTCAGCATGGATACGTCGCCACACCGGCCCTCTCCCAGGCCCAGCCTGGCATGGGGGGGTACCATTCTGGCTTTGGGACGCCAGCTTCTCAGCCTCCCTATGGGCACTATGGAGCCAGCTCTCAGTTTCCCGCAGGGCCGTCAGGTAGAGGCACGGCACCTCCGTCACCAGCCCAGAATCGCCAGGGTGGCTGACGTCGGTCAGCTGGCTGGAGTGAGATTTTCAGCAGGAGACCAGTCTGCACACACATGCACATGCATTAACATGTACACTACAAAGCAAAAGTTTTTGCTCACCACAGGTTTTTACCACTTTAGTTGTCTTTATTTCAAAAATTGCAGATTTTTTTTAATGCTTATTAAGCATTGGAAAGTTGAATGAACAGCTATCAATACATTATCTATACTGGTTTATCCATCTGGGTCACAGGGAAGCTGGAGCCAATCCCAGCATCTTCAGGCAAGTGGTGGGTACACCCTGGGCAGGTCACCAGTCCACCACAGGGCCAACACACTCACACCTATGGACGCTTTAGAGTAGCCAGTTAACCTAACCTGCATGTTTGTGGACTGTGGGAGGAAACCAGAGCAAAGCCACACATGCATGGGGAGACCATGCAAACTCCACACAGCAAGGTGCACTGGGGGACCCCAGGTATCAAACCAGTGCTAACCACTGCACCATCATACTCCAGAGTGAGCAACTATAAAATACAAATATAATATTTTTATATCAAGTCAAATAAAACAAATTTCCTTGATAAGATGGAAAGAGCATGTAACAGCACATGTCTGACATCCTGTTAACTGGTTGTCTGGTGATGGCACAGTCAAATTCTACGCTGTTGTTTAACTTTAGTTGTGCTAATTAAGTGTTTTGAAACAGCAGCATTTAAAATGCCTTGCAGAAAGAATTCCTCAATTTTTTTCTACTGTTACTGCCAGACAAGGTTAGTTTTATGAATCACATTTTCTTGCTAATAAAGGTACTCAAATGATGAACATACAGTAAATTTATTTGTTAGCGAAGGATATTGAGTGTATTTTTAGTAAATGTTAAGTGAGTAACATGCAAATATAGAAAATCTCAGCGTGTGCAAAAACTTTTGACTGGTACTGTATGCAACAGATTTATTACCTTGTAATTGGTCTGTAGGGTCTGCAAACTACCTCGGCACCATTGATTTGGCTAATTTTAATATAGGGTTTGCCTTAAGATTTTTTGCATGAGAGTATAGCAGCGTGAGTGTCACCCCAGATGCGTGAGATATGGCCTTAGTCATACTGTGTTTTGGTTTTTTGAATTTTTTTTTTTACTTTTGTTTTCTACGCTTTGCTTAGGAGGTGTGGAGACATCAGTGGATAGAATGTAAGGGATGTTGATGGTATTGGTGCATCTTCTAGATGGTGACACTGAGCCACACGTAGGGAACCAGAAGTAGCAGTTAAGTCGACTGTCCAACATCCACAAAATCTGCCCGCTTATTCTTTTCCTCTTTGTCTCGCTGGTGATTTTTACCACAGTGGTTTGAGTCTCAGTGCTCGTCGAGGTTACAAAAACATGTGGGATTCGACCTGCGGTCTGTCTCCATTTCTGCTTTCTCCCTGTCCACGTTTGATCTTCTCTCTCCGGCCGCATGCCTCTTCTGCAGGGTCTCCCAGGCACCCGCCCTCCTCTGTCTCAGGCGGGCCCTCGAATCCAGGCTCCACCCCGTTCAGCCACGCCGGCCCGCCAGGCGGCATGCAGTCCCAGAGGTACCTCTGTCCGATGGCCTCAGGCACGCCCTCTGTATGCAGCACAGTACCTTTCGCACATGAACTCTGTGGAGCTCCTACTCTTTTGCTTGCTCTTCATTCTCCCTCCATCCTCCACTCTCTATATCCCAATTCCCAGGTTTCCCACACCTGCCATCTCTGCTCCCCGCGTCTCCCCATATGGTCAGACTCCATTGCCCGCCCCCCACGGCCCGAGCAACCAGGCCCCGCCACCGCCGGACGCATCGTGTCCTTCCCCAGTTCGGCTGCTTGCCGGTCAGATGGAGAACATGCACGTCGGTGGATACGGTGAGGACCCCTGGCCACATGCCTGCCGTGGCAGATGTCCGGCCTTTTCCTTTTTGCGTATTTGTGTATTACTTGGTGTCTGTGGATGTCTGCTTAGGGTCAGTCTGACACTGGGGAGTATCGCCGTGACTCTAATCGCTTGCCGGAAATTTCTGGGAATCTTTTTTCCGACATGGGCATGTTTTCCCTGATGCCTGACCCATGATGTCTTTCATTTTCTGATCAGACCCATCTACGTAAATATCGGGGTCCATTTTCATGCTTCAAAAAGATTATGATGTTTCTACAAACAGGCGGTTTGTGGATTTTAGTCACGTCTTAGTTACAGGACATTTGAAACCACAACAAAGGAAAATGCTTCCATCAAACACTACAACCTCTGGTTGTTTACCTTTATTTTTTTATTTTCTCTTTCTCTTCCTCATTCTGTCTCCCTCTTTCCCTCCTTTCATCCTCCTGTCAAAGGCCATGGTCAGATGCAGACTAGGACCACTGACCACCAGTTCCACCCACCCACATCGCCACCACCCGTGGGTAACCAAGTCCTGCCTTCACCTCAGCCCCGAGGCCCTCCCTCTACTCTCGGAGCCCCGTCGCTGTCGGCCGCCCCCCAGCCTGTGGGTGCCATGACGACAGCTCAACATATGAGGATACCTGGTTCTTTCTCTGGGCCTGGCCCCCATGGCAGCAGTGGACTTGCGCAGCCCCCAGGACCTCCTGGAACTCCTGGGTTCTCACCTCAAGGTGCTGACCAGGCCCTGGATACTTACTAATATTGAATTATCATTGAAAATACTTAAATATTATTCATCCCTTTCCCCCTTTGTTAAAATGTATCTACAGTTACCTACTCAACTTCTGTAAAAATGACAATAATAACAACAACAGAACTAGAACAATAAGAATGTATTATTATTATTATTGGTGTTATTATTATTATTATTATTGATGTTATTATTATTATTATTATTGGTGTTATTATTATTATTTATTAGTTATATGTTTTAATTCTCTTCAGTGATTTTTTTCTTACATTTTCCGTTTGGTTATAGGAATCAAGTTAAAGTTTACTTAAGGGCAATTTAGGTTCTACATTCTTGCATTTTAGATGTCCTGAAATTCGGAATCTCTGATTATTTCAGTAGGTAATTTGAGCTGTCGAGGGGCTTGTATGTAGATTCCGGGTCTTTTCTGTTAGAATCTCAAGCAGCGAAGGGTCTGCTCTGTCGTTCCTTGGCTGAAATGTCAGGTATTTCTGCAGCTGTGTATTCCAGCGGCGTACGGTGCCATAAAGTCTCCCTCTCGGGGACTTGAGAGATCCTTAAATGTGTGTGTCCGCTCAGCATGCTGGTACGTGACATAGAGATGGCTGCGCTACCGAGCGCCTTAGCCAGCAGCGAGGCGCGAGAGTGACTCGGTTTGATCCGTTGTGTTGTGTCAGCAGCCCCCTACGGCGGGCCGGTATCTGCAGCTCAGCCTCCGTTCCCTGGCACCTTTCCTGGAGGAGCTGCACAGATGGCCGGACCCCCTCAGAAGAAACCCGACCCAGACTCCATTCCTAGCCCGGTGAGTCCAGAACCAAAACCCTACTCGGAACCTTAAGCGGATGCAGGCTGTGTCCAAATTCAGGGGCTGCATACTTTGAAAAGTGCGGTCTGTGTTGCCATTGAAGACTGCGTCCTTCGAAGGTTCGTGCCGTGAATCTCGGCAAGAGAACAACACATTTCTGGGCCACATTTAATGGAGCCTTCAGAATGGGAGAACCTTGTCGCGCGGCGGTGCAGCCTTAGCGGGATGCGACCCGGAACCCGGACACAGCTGCGGTGTGACTAGAACAGCACTTGGTGGCTCAGTGACACTGCTGCTGCCTTCTGACCTCATGTCCCAGGGGTCACACGCATGTTAGTGAGGTTCAGTGTTCCTCCAGTACCAGGTCAAATATTATATTTATTACAATGTGTGACACACCATCGCTTTTATTCCCCTATGGGGTTGCAGTTCGAGCCCCGGTTCCTCCTGACCCCATCAAAGTGTCCTTGAGCAAGACACTGAACCCCTAATTGCTCCCGGTGAGCAGGTTGGCGCCTTGCATAGCAGCCTCTGCCACCGGTGTGTGGATGGGTGAATGTGAGGCATGTATTGTAAAGCACTTTGAGTGTTCGTTGGAGTAGAAAAGCGCTATATAAAATGAACCATTTATTCCTCTATGAAAGCACTTCGTAATGGGGCTTTATTTGCTGTTTGAGTCCAAGTACAGTGGAATGTTTTAGCTGATGCTTATCCCACCTCGCTGTCCTCTTAAGATGACACACGCGCAAACTGGCTGGCCAATAGCCAGGCATGAATTTCAGGGATCCATCATCTTGCTGTCCTCTTAAGATGACACACGCGCAAACTGGCTGGCCAATAGCCAGGCATGAATTTCAGGGGATCCATCTTGATAGATTTTGCTGTCCGGGGGGGATGTAAATTGTAAATTTCCGACCAGGTTCATACTCGTAATTTTAGTTATTGCCAATGCACCTAATTTGTAGCAAACAAATGTCCGGGGGTCCAGTTCCATAATGTTACTCCATGGCTACATCCCCAAGTTTAGGGTCTGCGTTTAGGTCAGGCATTTACGCGTCACCCCGGGAGCATTTTGGCGGGCAGGTGTTGTGGGTGTTTGGTGTGCTGCTCAAGGGCCCAACAGAGATGCGACTGTCCAGCTGCGGGTGGCGTTTGAACCTTCCGATTACTGGCACAGAGGCCTCTCTCTGCCCCCCATCCTTACAAAGTCAAACTGGCTCCCGATTCTCTGTAACTTCACCTAGAAAAATTCTAATGCATATCACAGACACTGAAATACCTTCTTACTCTCAACAGTTAGGGTTAAAACAAGCATATTAAGTATGTGAGCTTATAAAATAGATCAAAGTCTGGAGATGCAAGCAACTGATGGAAATTCTGTCCGATTTTCAGTTCTTACGTAGAATCTGCATCATGGGGGGAAAATTGCTGGTGTTGTGAGCTGTTTATTTGCTCTTTTGTATTTGAGACCCAAGTCATGGAGGATGAGCGGAGCAGGCGGGGGGGTCAGCTTTACAGTACCAACCTCAGAGGCCAGGTTCCTCCATTGGTCACCACCGACTTCGTGGTCCAGGACCAGGGTAAGTGCGACACCCTCCCTGGGCGGTCGGCCTTCTGTGTCTGGCTAATTCCTCAGTGAGGTGCAGGGGATTTTCCCATGTGTGGTGCTGTGTCACGCAGCACGGTGTGTGATTTTGACAGTTTACTCTTTATAAAACCACCTGAGTGCACTAAACATAAACCAGATACTGGGCTCTGGCGTGTTCCGTCTATAGCTGTTTCACTCGCCCAGGAATTTAGACGGGCAGAATGATGCGGGTTCAAATCCCAGAGACAGTATCACTGAAACAGAGCAGGCACCTGTGTTTTGTCTGTGGAAGTGTGGGGTGCCTCAGTGCTATGCCGCTCCCCCAGGCCACACCAGCCCCCGGTTCATCCGCTGCACGGCCTACTCCTTCCCCTGCACGGCCGACGTGGCCAAAGAGAGTCACATCCCCCTGGCCGCAGTCATCAGACCTTTTGCTGCTGTCCCACACAATGAGGTAGGTCATTCATGTTTAATGGCCTTTTTAGTCTTTTTTTTGGCACAGCATGTAAACTGTGGCA
The DNA here is from genome assembly GCA_015163995.2 of Mormyrus lacerda. Classification (NCBI taxonomy): domain Eukaryota; kingdom Metazoa; phylum Chordata; class Actinopteri; order Osteoglossiformes; family Mormyridae; genus Mormyrus; species Mormyrus lacerda. Next base: position 9,995,724 of record JAABNX020000017.1, on the reverse strand, counting down.
TGGTGGCGCAGTGGTCAACACTCACACCTCTGGGACCCGAGTTCGAGTCTCCGTCGTGGAGTTTGCATGTTCTCTCTGTGTCGTCGTGGGGTTTTCCAGTCTTATTCTCTGCCGTGTGCCCTTAGCTTCTGGGATAGGCGCCCAGCTGCTCAGGAAATTAACAAGGACCCCCGTTTTCTGTTTGTTTTACCTCTGCCGGAGTGACTGTAATCGTTCCTTAAATTAGCTTCTTTTGAATTAAGAATATTACCCTAGTTCCTGGTGTTGAGGTTTCCATGCTGCCTGTTGGGTTATTGGGGCCTCTTCGTATGGGGCAGTGGGTCTTGCAGAGACAGTGTGGTCCCCGTAACGCAGATCTTTCCATGAAAAGGTGTACAGCACCGGCCGGCCTTTTAAGGCAATGTTAGTGTGACTAACGGACGCCAAATTGGCAAATGCCACGTTTGGGGGAGAGCATGCCAGGCTAAAGTATTAAACAAAGTGTTTTAAGAGCGAGCGGAGCTTAAAATAGGTCTAGGTCAGGAAATCCAGGCACAGTCAGGGTTGCCATGGCGAAATTGATTCATCATGTTATTCTTTAATTGATTTGAACCTGTTTAACAGACGTTAATCTTTCAAGACAAAAATATTCAAATCATTACAAAACAGGAAACTCGCAGAATCAGCTGGAAAAGATGTACTTAAAGATGTTCTTGTGCCCTAAACAAGATTCTGTTCCCAGATTCCCAGAGCACCTGAAAACAAATTTTTAAAATGCATTTAGAATTTGGTGATCGGTGGTCATTGTTCACACAGCACACAACAACGAAATGTGTCCTCTGCATTTAACCCGTATGTGACATCGTGACATAGCAGGGGGCAGCTAATTTAGTGCCCGGGGAGCAGTGCTTGGGGGCGGTACCTTGCTCAGGGTACCTCAGTGGTGCCTTGCTGGTCAGGGATGCAAACCTGCAATCTTTCAATTACAAGTGCACTTCCCTGACCATTAAGACAGCACTGACCATGCTATTGTTATATAAATGTTTTATTGTTTTATAATTTACATTAATTATACAGAGCAGTACTTGTACTTCTTGTACTTGTACTTGTACTTCTTGTTATCTGTTTTGAGCTGTGGTAACACACAAATTTCCCCACTGTGGGATCAATAAAGTTCTATCTTAATAACATTTCATCAGCCTGGCCTATCTGCCTGCTAACTAGCTAGCATCCGTCTCACAAGAAAAGTAGTAAAATGGTAAAACTAGAGTAAATAACTGTAATGTTTCTGATCTTTTTTTTTGTCACTTGCTCTTTTGCGCCCCCTAATGAAATGGAGCGGTAGTCGATTGCCTGTATGGTGTATATGACCTATAGGGCGGGCCAGCCATGTATCCACATACGTTTCTGCCTTTCCAATGCACGTCTTACGTGGTCCCCTGCAGTCTCTCATAAACCTGCCTGCTGGCCACACCCCCAATGGCTATAGTATGCGCTGAGCAAACCCCCTCAGAGGGACATGTCACTCAGCTTCAAAGTCACCCAGCGTCTGGGTGTGGGGTTATGCTGTCCTCGGCTTTCCGTGCGGTCCGAGGCGCTCGCAGACAGCGACCCCACTGAAGTCGTCGCTGAGGGCAGTATTAGGACATGTTTAATAAACAGTTTTACCCCGTGACTTGGAGCACACCACGAGTAAACTAAACCCATAACAAACCCTCTTGAGTGGGTGGATGTTTGTGACCACAAATTGAGAGAGCAATAGTTCTGTCTGCCCCAGTTTGGATTTAATGGTCATATAGTCCCTCCTCTTGTATATTTACTGGACGTGCAGAAATCCACCCCCCCCCCCCCTTGAAGATGGCTAATGGCAACCCCTTCTATGTTTGCCGGGGGGCTAGGTGTTAGCCGTGCTTCCACGTGGGCCTGGTATGGTCTTGGTATGGTCCTCTGCGGGCCGCTCTTTGATGGACCCAACCCCAATCCTCAGCCTGTGTTCAGAACCAGGATTAGCGAACAAGAGGTCATGGGGAAGGCGGGCTAGGCTTCTCTGAGGTCCTTCTCTGGGGATAGGGGTTGTGCTGGCAGTAAACTTTGTCATTGGGGGTACTGTTGGTAAAGTTTGCAGATCCGGGTTGGTGGGTGGGTCAATTGGCCAGATGTAATATGCATAACATTATGTTTTTTTCAAGACAAGGCGGGGCCCCTGTTTTGCTAGGTGGGCCCCCTGATTTTGCTGGGGCCCTAGGCTGTGGGTAAGGATACCCTATGTAGTAATCTGCCCTAGGTCATCGAAGCTGCATAGCTCTGCCCTTTGGTCTGAACGTCCTGAGGAAAAAGTCAGCACAGGGCTGTTAAGTGTGGGATAAAGCAGTGTGTTACAGGCTGAAACAGCCATGGTCATCTTACACAGGACTGAAGGTGTTACAGTGCCTGTGTGTCTCTCCATGCGTGATGCGTGCGTGCGTGTGCGTGCGTGTGCGTGCATGTGCGCGTGCACTCAAACAGACCTGCTTTTCTGTAAGGGAAAGCTAAAATAAGAATGTGCTTGCAATTATATCGATTCATATTGTTATTCTGTGAGAGAACAAGCTACAATTTCTGTTCTGTTCCTGGGTACACGATGGCCCATTTTTAACCTTAAATCAAGCTCACAAACATGTGTTTGCCAAAGATCAGACATGTTTTTCTCTGATTACAGTAATGGACAATTTCAGTGTCGTGCAGTGAAACTGACATCACGGCTATTGTTTGTAACCGAGCAGCCCTCCTGCTCTCTGACAGGTCAAAGTGAAAAATGCTGGAAGGTTCCTCCAGAATTATCGTTTTGTGTGGGAAAACACACTAATGTAGTTTTATTTTCTAAAATGAAAAAAGTGACTTTTCCAGAATTGTTTACATGGAAGTCAGCCAACATTCATCCATTTTAAATATTTAACTGTAAAAAAACTGTCTGTACAAACAGAAGAAATAATGTAGTTACTATTAGTCTAATAACAGTCATTTAATAGCCATGAAAACTTTCAGTCTTCCACATCACGGTGTACAGTAAAGAATAAATGGACTGTGATTCTGGAAACATTTCCTCTCTTCTTCAAGAAGCTCTGTCAGACCAGCTAAATGGTGGGAATTTCCGTTGCATTTAAACCTCTGCGTGTGTTCTTTTCTATAAAAATTTATTGACTTGCTGAGTCTAAAGTCAACAGTTTCCATTCACGAGCACCATGTGGTCTCTTAATTGCCTGTCATGTATTTTTATCCAAGGCAACCTGTACACTGGACACAATATACGTTTCACTCACCCAATTGGATAGTTAGAGAACATAAAATTAACTGAAGTATATTGACATATAAGTCATGCTTTGGCTGCCTACAGGCTTAGGGCTTAAGGAATACTTAGCTCATTAAAGTAATTCTGTTCACTGGAGGGACTCTTTTAATGCGGTGCTGTTGTCCTTCAAGACGGCACTGATTCCTGGTAGGATGATGATCCTGACTCTCCCCTTTGCCTATCCCTAACTAACCCCCCCCTCCCCACCACCAATGGGTTTGAAGAGAGCCAGATCCCTCCCCCCAC